>OU744734.1:61040029-61270406 GCA_916613615.1 Steromphala cineraria | reverse complement strand
TCCCGAAATATAGCGACACAAGTAAATATGACAGTACAATGTCTTGATAACAATTTATCATCCAAAACTGGGTTCCACAGGAGATTTTGCTTTGGCAGTAGATTTTTAACAATGCCTTGTAATCAGAAAATACATGACATCACAAACGTTTTACATCATCAGTAATGACGTCACAATGATATGACGTCATAAACACGATGGCATCACAATGCTATGACGTCATTAACACGATGACGTCACAATGCTATGACATCACTGGTTTAGCAGGTTTAGGGCTATCCAGTGTTCAAAGATGTACATTTTAATGCTCATGTGATGAAGAATGATTTGGATGATAAATAGAATCTCACCCTCGTGTCTTCTGATATCAAATATATCAACACTCGTTGATAAAAGTAAAATATTCTCGGCAAGCTTCGGATATTTGTTACTTTTATCAACTTGTGTTGATATATTTGATATCAGAAGACACTTGGGTGAAATTCTCTATATCTACACATGCAAATACGGAACTGTATTCACTTGTTGAATTTATGTTGAACGATGTAACTTTTAGTTAACGTTAAATATTGACGGCGTCTTTTATTTATTATCTCTTCTCTCAAGTGCTGTGATTTGTAATGAAATATTACAGGTCTACAAGGCGACATATTTGAGCAAACAACGTTCAAGTTTGCTTAACTAGTACAATGTCTTGATGTCTTAAAGTAATTGTGGTAATTCGTTGAATTCCTGTGTAACATTTAGTTGCAAATGCAACAACAAATCACATATAAAAAGATAGATTTAATGTGATGTTTACAAATTATATTTTTCATGGTTTTGAGAAGAATTGTGAATACTTTACAAATATTTATTTCATCACCTTATTTAACTCTCAAATCAATTTTTTTGCATTTATCATGAAGAATTCAAAATCTATCGATTACCTTTTTTGTACTGAAAAGTATTTCACTGTGAAATACATCAATAGAATGGTTGAAACTTAATTCATTGTCTTCACTGGTAAGAAAGTCTCACTTTGTTTGCTTCTACAATGAATAATATGAGTAATACAGTTCATGAATATATAATGTGTTAGTGTACTAGGTCTAAGGGTTGGTTATCTCTCCTGTTTTTCATCTTTCCCTCTCACTAGCGTGTCTCTTCCTCCCTTTCCTCTTTCTGTCACTCACTTTCTCAATCGTTGATTTTGAATTTTTATGAATAATGGTAATGTGTTTGTTCATTGGCGTTTAAATGGTTTGAAAGTTAAACTCGCATGGGTACCGAAGCTTGTCTATGATATTCATACAAAAGCTTAACCTGCACTTATCAAGCCGTTTATCAACCAATGAAAAAACATTATTAGATTTACTTGAATTTATGAATGAACTGTATTATACTCGCATTAAAAATAGTTTCAACACCATTGCTTATATGTAAACCATGTTCAGATGTCAAAAAATGATTTGATGAATAAAAACATAAAATCAAAAAAGTTGTTTCTGCATTCGACTATAAATTTGAACTGAAATGGCTCATTAGTTACAAAGTTATGAGTTAGACGGACGGTGCCCATTAGGCCTAAATACCTTACTACAGCATTGAAGATATTGGTTAGTTAGTCATATGGTCAATTATACGTAAACATTCCGATATTCGATCACCAAAAAATAGTTTATTTAAATTCAATTAAATTTTATGGATACCCCAAAAATTCTAAATGGCGGACCGGATGTCACAGGATAAAGTGGTAATTTCAATTTTTAAAGTGACAATTACGAGACAAAAGTGATTATTTATAATTTGTTTACAACAAACAATTTAATTACAATTTTTATCAAAGGAGTTGTAATTACCAGTTTTAAAAGTGTTTTAAGAGTTAAACGTTTTAAAAGAAAAAATAGAGCCTTTGGCTCTGTAGTTCATCAGGTTTCATATTTAATTTTGCTGTTGCCAATGCAGTTTGCCCCTTTTTAGGGGCCACAAGGTCTCAAATTCTAGATTTAAGTTGATATGTTATGTGATTTCAGATACCTGTAATCAATACAGAAATATTTATTATATGTCATATTAGGAAATTAGGATTATATTTTCACTGTCAAATTATTTTGCAATGTAAGCTCATTGTGTTCTTCAGATGAAGACTATTTTATCATACTTGTGTAGGCACTTGAAAGTGATTGAAACTGCCGTATAATATCATTCAACAGTAAACCTTCTGTCCTATCATATCTAACTCTTAGCCGATTTTGAATTGGCTTTCTTTAGTAAGTTTCACTTTGTAATAAATACTGATAAGGTTCTTCACGTCTGGCGATTCATAGTAGTAGGACGTACCACGCACTGTCGCCTCAAATACTGCATATAAAATCCCTGGAATGTAGGATGAAAACCTTGAAAATACATGAGAAACACTGGAATGCAGAATGAAAATCATAAAAACACATGAAAGCACTGGAATGTAGAATTGAAGCTATGAAAATAAATGAAAAGCACTGGAATGTAAGATGAAAACTGTGAAAACAAATGAAAAGCACTTCAATGCAGATTAAAAACAAATGAAAATACATGAAACACACTGGAATGTGGAATGTTAGACGCCTACCTTTTGCTTCAAACACCCACCTGAAACGGGTATGGTTACCTTATCGCCCGCTTGAGCAACCAACTGCCGGATAAAGGGCCAGAAGGGGCTAGGGTCATCAGGCTCACAGATCACCTCAGGCGTGAGCGTAGTTTATGGTGTGTGGACAGACAGAGGTGGAAACTGAGGTGCTCAACGTTTTTGTTGTGTATATAAATATAGTTTAATTTAACATAAGTTGTTCATTTGTTTGCCATTCAACGTTATTTTATAAGCCGAGTTACTAAGGAAATTGTAATTTGAATGTCATGGCATGTTGACATCAGTTCTCTCCCCACAGACGGAGATAAAGTAATACAATCCCGATCTAACCGCATTTGTGGTGAGAAAAGAGAAGTTTGATGAATGCAATGAAAGTTAGCTGTTCAGGCATTTTGACGAGTGTTACAGTGCAAACATATCCTTGCTAAAATAGAGTTCTGTTGTTGCTGCTCTTAGTTAAAACATTAGATATTTAGATTCTTCTTTCATAAATATTCAAAAAGTATTTTTTACTCAAATGACGTAATATGACGTCATCGTTCTATTGTCTAAAGAAACTGCAGTAACCTTCGACACAAGTGTTCAACCTCGGAAAGAACAATGATTGAGAATATCTGATGAACTTTAAATTTTCCGACCTGATTGCTTATCGAATTGAATGAACAATGAAAAATTATCGCACTATTTAAACCGTTGTACAATGTCAGGATCCCATTTAAAACTCCTTTTTTTTCTTTTTGTTACAGACATTACAAAACCACCAATATTAGTTTCTGCCCTAACTCTACAAAGACATCTTCACCCGTTGCATTGGATGTGAAGAATTTCACAAAAGGAAAAGACAACTTCTTATCGAACAGGGTAACTGATCTTGGCGTTTCGAATGTCAATATGACAGAGAGGCTGGTGACCTTGACCTGGACTGCACCTGGCGATGACCTTGACCAAAAAAATGGTACAATAATCATAGGCTTGAATACATCGTTATTGAGTCGTCGAATATCTAAGCTTTCGGAATATACAAAAATTGAGCGTTTTTTGTGAATATTTGTATGTTAAACGAACGATTAAAAAGGTGTCATTTCCCGTTGAAAAATGATCATTAGGTGAAACTACTCGCCTACTGCTACGTCACAGTAGGTAGACACGCTCGGGCCACGCTTCAGTGACCACAGATTCTGTTCGCCGGGGCTAATTAGGCAGTGTATTTTAAAAGCCGTATTTAGGCAGGTTGCCGTCCGATTTCGAAAATTCAAAATTGACTCTCATTCAAATTGCAAGCAGCTTTTCATGAACCCCGAAAGTGGCCATAGACCATTTCAGTCCCCTATAAATTTTAAGACGGCCGAATGAAATCGTGAAAATCTCCATGCCAATACACGTCATAATTTTAATAGTTTTAATGACAGATGTAAATTGTTAAAGAATTCGTGATATCATATTTGATTTTGGAATTTAGAAACAATACGAAGAAGGAATCATTACTGATCAGGATTTTCTCGGTTCTTGGACAACACTGGGTAATTTAGACAGGACACAATGGGAGAAAGTGGTATTATTGGTATATGACTCTGTCATTTTCAAATATTTTTTTCAAAACTGTACATTTTAATTCTTTGTGTGCACGACCTTTTTTTAATACATTTGGAGGAAATAAAGATGGCTTATCAATCATCGTGAAAATCTCACATGCCAGTTTGGTAAGACATAACTGAAACGGTACAACCAGTCGCAGCAGTAATATAAAATGTTTCATCAAATCAAGTCTAATGGTCTATTTTGAAGGTTTAACTGAAATAGAACAAGAACACATTATAGTTGTAGTATTGATTATCTGTGATCAATTTTGCCGATATATTTGCATTAATTTATATACGAATTGAGAATTTTTAGAATTTCACCTGTTGGGCATACCTTTAATGAGAAGAGACAACCTCTTTGTAAATTTTGTAATTCTGTCATGTATGTTAATATTACAGTGTTTATTTTTCACGTGTAAATTTGTAATTATGATAACACCCGATAGAAACAGTCAGAGAAAAGTTTATGCATTCAGTTTTATGTACAACAGCGACTTCTGACCGATGGTGTCATATACCGCATTGATTTTTCAAAAGTTTCCGTCATTTGCAGGTTTAACAAGTAGTTTATTTGTCGAGTCATTCAGTGTTGCTGCCAAATTAAAATACCAGTTATCAGTATGTCAAAAGTCTTGTACTTCAGGTTCATACACGTGGGATCAACAATTAAAGTACGCGGATTAAAAATCGGCAAAAATCGTGTTCATCCCACGTGAATGTCACCTCCACTAATCGAGAATAATGCAGAGGAATATATGGATGACAACTTCTTTGGTCATTGAATGCACAGTTTACAAGAATCTGTGTTGAAAAGCCGCATGCAATGAACAAAGAAGTTGTCATCCTTATATTCCTCTGCATTATTGTCATTCCAACTTATAACATGCCTCTCAAAGAAGTTAATCGAGAACAGTCGATTGGCTTAGAAGGATTAACGCATGGATAATCCCGATCCTTGTGAATACAATTGTCGACAGTACCTTGAGTAGACATAAGATAGACACATTAAAAAACGCAAACATATAAATATACAGGGATTTTGTTTATTGTAGCATAAGATATATAGAATATATTTGCCAATCGCCAAACGCATTGTCGGGTAATATGTAAGAGGCAGTGATATACATGTACAAGTAAATAATAAATGATCAAAATAGATTATTATATTTCTTTAATATATAGACTTTTACATATGTCTCTACTATGTCTCATATACATACTCTACTATATAAACATATACATACATACATGGCGCAATTCTGACGATGGGTGGCCCCAATACGAGTTAAAACGAGACGTTTTACTAATTTACCATTAGCTGAAAGAGTATATGTCTTATATTTGTTTTAACGCTGTTAAAGTTGAGTACCATGTTCTATTGTCCACAGTATACATACCATAGACAAGAGATTTTATCTATTAATATGGAAATTTGTCAAGATTTTGTGCCTTTCAATATAGCTTTATAATATTCAGTCAAGAGTTTTATGTAATGTTGCAAAAACCAGAAAAAGGAAAATCTATTTTATGTAAGGTTAAATATAATTCATAGTCAATATTGTTTTATTTATATTTCATATGTTGTAGTCTCTCATAACCCTCATATCAACGGTTGGCTCTTATGTTGTTTTCTTTAGCAAAATATATATGTATGTAATGCTAAAGATGCTAATACTGTTTTAATTTGTTTTATCTATTTGTAAATGTACTATGTAACCCAGCACGTGACTTATTTTCCCTCTCTCTGTTGATCGGCCCTGTTCATTTCATTCAAAGACATTTGAACATGATTTTGGAGAACTCAGCAGCTTTATCTCGTTCACTGTAGGGTGGCCCTATTTTGGTCAGGCTATTCTAACTATTCGACCATAACGACGTACCCCTCCAGATGGTCAGGGTCCGTGAGACCGACCCCAAAATGAGTGTAACAACACAGAGGTCGATCTGGAGGGGTACGTCGTTATGGTCGAATAGTTCTTGACAAAGGACCGTTAATGTTTTCACAAGAGCATGGTTAACGCTAAATTGTTCAACGGTAAAGCAGAGAACACGGATTCGAATCTATTTTTATTAAGAACATATTATTAAATACATATATACATTCAAAATAGCACTCAAGCACAAAATATAGCACTAGTACAATACGAGTCCATCACGTGAAATATATAATAAATAAATATACAAAATATACATCTATACCGAAATATACAACAATTCAGAATAATACTGTTTTATTTTTAACAAATAATCCAAGCTATTCAAAGTAATTAGGAACTGAATAATTTAACTGAATAGGAAGCGTTGTCGAGGTATTCCATCAATGACATAGTGCCATTCGCTAGTCCATGTTTGTAGGTGTCAAGCCGTCTCTCAAGGTCAACGTACTTTTTCTTCTTTGGTTGCAGTCTTTGACCGGCGGCATATTGCAACATTTTCACCTCATTGATGTCCTGTTCATTCGCTAAGAACTTGGCCAACTCAAAAATGTTGTCAGATCCCCTTCAATCCAGTGGGTAGTGACGTAGTCGGCCACTTGTGTCAACCTGGCATCATCAGGCTTGTCACCAATCACGTCGAACCAGACATCTTCGACCTGAAGGAAATTAAAAAAGCATTAGGAACATACATTGTATCATTGGTTGCAAAATACTATGCTGATGATTTCACACATACATTATGATTTTTATTGCATGCATATATTTTATCATATCATCTAAATGACAGCGATTGTCGTCTAGTGTTTTTTTGATATCAACATTTCACATGTGTATCTCTTTATATATAACATATATATGTATACTTACATGTCCAAAATCAACACCGTCAGGATACCAAACAGGAAGACCGATAAAACGTTAAGGTCAATTTAAGCGTGTATTAGTAAAAGCAATTACAAAACTAAAGCTATTATAAACTATAAACTATAAACTATTTATTTAATAAAGTGCTAATTTTGATAAAAACATCTTCAATAGCGCTGTACATGGCAAAAAAACAACATATACATATATATACATAAGAATATCAAGGGCTGGAACATATACACTATGATGAATGAGTCAAAACTGTGAGAAAAGGTGAGATTTCAGTGATGTTTTAAACCGGTCTACTTGGTCAATTCGCTTGATCTCGTTTGGAAGGTTATTCCACCAAATAGAACCTTGGACATTAAAGGCACGGTTGGCAAATGTTTTTCGTCGCACATATGGTACATCAAGCCTCATGTATTGATTGTTCGACCTCATATTTTCCCTTCGATCATCAGCTAGTGTCAATATGGATCTGAGATACAGAGGGGAGAGTCCATTAAGGCATTTCCATACCATTGTAAGCACCTTGTGCTTTATGCGCAGCCGGACCGGGAGCCAGTGCAGAGTTTTCAAGGCAGTCATAGACCTGGAGTATTTGTCGGTTTTCAGAACTAGCTTTGCAGCAAAGTTCTGCACTCGTTGTAACTTCCGGATCTGGGTATCTGGAAGTCCAATGAAGATTGCGTTCGCATAGTCTAGGTGTGAGATAACTGTCCCCAGGATAAGAGTATGACATGCGTCTTGTGTCAGTAGATGTCTAATGTTTCTTATTTTTTGGAGACCATACATTGCCTTCCTGCATTTAGTGGTGATGTGGTCCGAGAACGAAAGCTGTTCATCAAGTTCTATGCCTAGATAGCGTACTTTGTGTGCCCTTGTGATAACTTCTCCATTGATGTTTATGGTTTGGGATGTACACTTCATAAGCTGTTGGCGGGATCCGAAATATATGAATTCCGTTTTTGTCAGGTTCATTTTGAGCCTATTTCTGTCCATCCAGTGTTTGACTTCAACAGCAAGGTCTTGCTGCTGTTCCAGAGCATGTACCTCGGATCCTGTAATCCGTGGATCGAACGAATCCATAAAGGCATGATCATCAGCATACCCGTATATTCGGGTTGGGCTTTTCACAACCTCTTCAAGAGTACTCGCATATATAGAGTACAAAACTGGACCGAGGCAAGAACCTTGTGGTACTGAAAACTCCAGTGGCCTAATCATGGAATACACATCTCCAACATTTACTTTGCACGTTCTAGGACGCAGGTATGTGTCGAACCAGTGAAGTGCAGAGTCACAGATACCATATCTCTGGGATAGTACCTCCAGCAAACGCCGCGCTAAGATCTACGACGACGAGCGCTGACACTTGCTGGCGTTCCATATTCCAAAGTAGATCTGTGACTAGTCTGGCTATGGCTGTTTCACAACTGTAATGTTGGCGATATGCTGACTGGTAATCGGGCAATAAGTTGTTAGTATTGCAATGTGTCATAAGCTGTCGAAGCGCAGCTTTTTCCAAGACTTTGGAGAGAAACCCGAGATGGTCTGTAGTTTGATAAAGTGAGCTCAAGACCCGCTTTTTTCAAAAGGGGCCTAATTATTGCGGATTTCCATTTTGCAGCGAAAACACCTTTTTCCAGGGAGGAATTGATGATGGATGTTATCGATGGCATTATGGTGTCAAGAAGAGTTTTAAGCAGGGATGTTGGCATGCAGTCAAGCTCACATGACTTCGTTTTCATAGAACTTACAATGTTCCCGATTTCAGTGGGTGTTAAGGGAGTGAACTTATCAAGCTTAGGTGCCTCTGTTTGATTGGGAATATACTTGTCAATATGTTTGAGATTTGCCCTTATCTGAATGATCTTATCCATAAATAGGTTAGCGAAGTCCTCTGCTAGTTGTTCATGTGATCTGCCTTCTGGAAGTGGGTTCGATTGGGTGTCACCGGTAACAGTTCTGAATATCCGGTAAAGTTGCTTTGTGTCACCTTTAGCATCGATGATTTTGGCACTAATGATTGTGCTTTTGGCTTGCTTAATCATCCAATTGTACCTGTTTCGTTCTTTCTTTAGGGCTACAAATTGGTGATTTTCTCTAAACTTCCGGAAAATCCTCTCACGTCGTCGCACCTTGTGTTTCTGCTGAGCAGTTTCCCTAGTAAACCAGGGTTTCTTCCTTCTAACCGTTACTATCTTTGATTTGATAGGTGCAAACTTATCCAAGCGGCTGTAACGTTTTTTTCAAACTCATGAACCATTTCATCTGTTGAATTTGCCGTCAATGACATACTCAGTTCCTTGCTAATATCATCCAGTGGTATGTCATTAGTTTTACGATAGGTGATTCTCTTTTGACAAATGTCCTCTCGTGGAATGTTCATGAATATTCGGATCAGACAATGATCTGATACAAAGACATCTTCACGACAGCTGACAATTTTGATGTCACTCCCGACCTCAGTATATATATGATCCAGTATATGGCCATGCCTCTGAGTTGGAAAGTGTACATGCTGAATAAGACCTAGAGCATTCATTATGTCTGCAAAGATACATGCCTCAGTATCATACTCATCATCGATATGGATGTTAAAGTCTCCCATAATTATTGGATTCTTGGTGGATGGTAGTACATCAGTAAGGAACTCAGTAACTACATCAATGAAGTGATTCACTGTCCATCGGTGTTTCTCTGAGTAGGGATGTCGGTAGATTCCAATGATATGAAAACAGATGTTACTGCATACCATTTTCCAAATTGCATATTCAAATGTACGCAAAATATCCTGTTTTACCAATTTCACCTTGCTGCCATCCCTGTAGACTAAGCCGATGCCACCACCTGGTCTCTCCTTCCTATCACACTGATCAAAACTTGGTTTAAGGAACTCTGACGACACCAGATGACGTCATCTCCACTTAGCCAGGTTTCTGTAAGCATCTTGTTCATAAATTGTCCATGAGATCTTTCATATATGCATCCTTATTGTTGATAGATTGACAGTTAAGTAAAGCGAGCTGTATTCCTTTCCTTAGAGCTGATATAGACACTGATTTTTTGTCAAATTCAATTTGTATATTGTTTTTCATATTTATTCCTCGGTGTTTATGCATTTCCTTTTCAGCTTTCTTTGCTTTCATCATTTCGCCACCCTTCTTTCCCCTTTTTCGTAATGCGCGTATCCGGGTAAGTCTAAGTTTTCTGATCTTTAAGCACGTCACATGATCGATGCGTTGGAGAGCCCTGTAGTCCGTTCATAATAGGCGAGCGCCCGCGAAATTAATTATTGTCATATACATAAATCATGTTGCAATAGTCATGCTAAAAACGTTGTGTGCTGCAGTAGTACTAGTAAAGTAGAGGAAGGCGCCTGAATGCGATTGTATTATAACTCTACATATTTATATAACTTAAAATAATCCTTGGTGTTGTTTGTTAGGCCCAAATTTAAAAAAAAGAGTTTCTGGTCTTTGCATAAAGGCAAAAGTGATGCATTGAGACAGATTTATTTTTTATTTTGAAATATTTTTTGTTATTTAATAAAAAACTTTTTCAAGGAATTTGAACAAATAAATACATATAAAGTTTGGATCACTTAATAACTTTGTCTTTAAAGGCCCACACAAATAGAAATGAGTTGAATGTTAAAAGTTCAAATTTCCTTGTTTTTTTTCTTGGCCACGGGACTTCATTTCCATTTTTGCTTTGTCAACATGTGGAAAAAAGGCTTGATGCGGGTTTTGAACGTGACATGCGCAGAAACCAGAAACAAAATACTTTTCTTTCTAGGCCTCAAAGGAACTTTTCTCTTCAACATTGGAGTCTTCTAACAGACTTTCATCTCTTCTGCCAGAACTTCTGCTGTGTCATAATCGCTGCTATGGACTTCTTGGTCCTCTTATTACATTTTGGTGATGGATTTCTCATCTTTGGCAAGATCCATGAAGGTAAGCTTCGTATTGAAAATGTTTGGACGGCTATTGGAGGTAGGTGTTAGAGAGGTGCCACTGACTACAATCCAAAAAATGGGTTTACCCCGTCGTGTGGTGGTGTTGATTTGATGCACTGCTGCCGGGGGGTCAATCTGTTGGTTGGGGTGTGATGCTACAGTTGAAGGCGGTACCTCTTGCCAATACTTTTTTAGAATGTCAGCGGTAGACATCTTTCTTGGAGAAGCTAAAGTTACATTCTTGACAGGTTGACAGAATAAAGTCTGGTTTGTTGGGGAATGCCTGTGGCTGATATTGTGCTTGAGAGTTTGTAGACTGCTACAGCTCTGTCCGCAAAAGGACACAATTGATCTTCATTTGGATTTCACATAAGAATGAGTTTGGTTGGCTGTTTTTTATCCAGGTACCGGATGCATGAGAGTTCCTGACGTACTTACGCTGTAAGATCGTAAGGTGCCTTGCCGATGATGATGATGACACTTAACATCGTACGTCACAGAGGGATGAGTTCAAGTTGGTGGCTACAGGCTTAATGCTAAGGTGTTGCTTGATGTCAATGATGTCTCCTTGTCTTTGGATGCAAAAATCATGAATGGTTTGCCCTATGCATTGGTTGCCACCTTATGATAAAAAAATACAGTCAGTGATGACAATGTCCAGCTGATCAGCTAAATTCAGCTATTTTTAGGTTTGTCCTAACCGTGTATTTTTTTTTGGTTAAATGACCAACCAGGTACCTCAATTCCATGCATTTCAGCTGTTTTTCCTATTCAGCATTGTCATCCCAGGACAGTAGATGATTATTTTATTATTGTAGTTTGTGTGATTCCAGATGTGGACAATGAATTCAAATAATCATTTCATAAATAATTTTAAATAGGTTTTAACATAAAACTAACTTTATTTAGGTGTTAATGCTTTCATCCCTGGGAAGTTATTGCCTTAATTTTAGAATGTTATAAGACATAAATCTCGATCTGCGTAGGTAAGTCATCTCATAACCACCTTAGTCAGTTACAAAATTGTAAAAAACGCAAACATTTCGACGTGTAAAATTGGAATTTGGATCAAACAAAGTAAAGATTTTTGAACAACGAAAGTGGTATTCGAACAGGGGACCTTCATTCACCAGTTGAGCTAACAAGGATTAATGCCACTTAATGTACATTTTGTTGTGTCACGTCTGTATTTCCCCCCCCCCCCTACAAATATATATCAATATTGTAATAATATAGTTGTAATGTAAGGAATCAAGTTTGTTATTCCAACATCGTTAGGGTTTTGCAAGTAGTCAAAATGGTTATTCTTATTAAGACATATTAAACCCACAAAATAGAATAATTATCACTAAAATGTCCAAAGATTATTGTTCGTTAAACAAATGTAGTTGAAACCATTGCAGAAGTGTTCCACAGGAGTGTATGGTAAATGGTTATAAAAATAACCTCTGCGCAGGCAATGCCCTCGTGAGGATGTTGTCCATAACCTCTAGGTATCAGGTTATTATTAACTACTTATCTTGTGGAGTTAAAATTCATTATTATGATTAGTTTCAACTAAACCATTTTTCTGTGTATTCATCACTTTTCCAATGAGGCAGGGGGTTACCCACTCTCTCTACTAGTTTTATTTTCTTCTATGTTTACAATTCAAATTCAAGATCAATTGATGTATTTGTCATTCAGTACTGCCCGAATCCTTGCAAGTGATGGCTGACCTAGGGCTGTTTCAAACATGGACAGCGATGGCAAATGGCAGTGGTTTCTCACTGGGGAAGAAAGCGGAATTTGACGAGGTGGCTCAACTTGCCTACAGCAGAGAAGTTGATGACAGTTTACTGAACACCATCAGTACTGTTGCATCTCCACACCTAACCAACAAAGAAAAGGTTAGGTTTATGGAGATTGCTGTAGCCTCTCTTCCAAAAGGTGAGTTAGTTTGAAATGTCAACACAAAAACACCATTTACAACAGTCAATGAATGTCTATTTCAATTTATATTTTAGAAGAGGGTTAACTCTGCCGAAATTTACGATATTGATACTTTGGAGTAACTTAACACAATAATTACCAATATTTTGTTTATAAAAAGATATCTTATAAATCAGTCAACATTGAATTGACCAGGGAAATTCATAATCGATTATGCCATTTTGAGAACTCGTATATGACTGCGCCTACATGTTTTGAAACCTTTGATGACAGATTTAAAGTGCAAATATCTCATATCTATTATATTCTATGTAATGATTTAAACAAGTTTTCATTTCCTTATTTTGCATGATTGATGAAAAGAATAAAAAAAATATATATAATTTAGTCAAATTGATGAAATGATCATGATTTAGATTGAATAGAAAATTGAAATATTTTATGAATCATTCCTTTGATAAGTCATCCTTTTTTTGCAGGCATAGAATCAACACCCTCCCAGACTCTTCCAATAATAAAGAGACTGAAAGCTTCAGAAATAAGGGCCTCCTCCACAGTAAGAGGTAAGTCTGCACCCTGTGCGTCGACAGTTTCTGCACCGCCTGCCTCGACCCCCTGCTTGCCTCCACCCCGTCTTGTGTCACTGCTAGCACCTCGTGCCTCGACACCACCAGCACTTCGTGCCACGACACCAACAGCACCTCGTGCCACGACACCAACAGCACCTCGTGCCACGACACCAACAGCACCTCGTGCCTCGACACCACCAGCACCTCGTGCCACCACACCACCAGCACCTCGTGCCTCCACATTGCCAGGACCTCGTGCCTCGACACCAACAGCACCTTGTGCCACGACACCAACAGCACCTCGTTCCTCGACACAACCAGCACCTCGTGCCACGACACCAACAGCACCTCGTGTCTCCACACCAACAGCACCTCGTGCCTCCACATTGCCAGGACCTCGTGCCTCGACACCAACAGCACCTTGTGCCACGACACCAACAGCACCTCGTTCCTCGACACCAACAGCACCTCGCGCCACGACACCAACAGCACCTCGTGCCTCCACACAAACAGCACCTCGTGCCTCCACACCAACAGCACCTCTTACTCCAACATCGTCTGCACCAATGGAAGGTTAGTTTATGCCATAGAAAATTCTATATTTTGATGCCCCAGCCATATATGGTAGGGGCATATTGGATTACCCAGGGTTGTCCGTCCATACGTCCGTACATCCGTAACCACTCTATACAGGGTAATACTTCTCCTCATTAACCATTCAACAGATTTAATTGAAATCGCACACATGGCTTTTAGCAATCCAGAGGGTGTGCATCTCATATTTTGTTTTTCAATTTTTCAATTTTTTTTCCAATTGCTGACATGTTGAACTTGGGTGAATTTTTTTGCAAGTGAAAGCTCGTATTAGTGTGATAGGGGGTGTTGTTTATCCACTTCTCCTCAAAAAGCACTGGATAGACTGCGCTTTTCTTCCAAACATGCCTTATAGGTATCCTAAAGGTGTGCACCTTACATTATGTTTTGGGAATTTTTAATTTTCTACATTTTAATGGATGTTTAAACATTAGCTAAAGATGTGCATCTCTTTTTTAATTCTATGGTTGAAAACATTGAGAGCTTTTTTATTAGCTGGGGCATCTGTGTCCGATGGACAAAAATTTGCTAGTTTAGCATTCGCTTTTACATGTACAAAAAATATGAATACAGTTAAATCACCCTCTTTACCCGCTGTTCACTGATGAATGAAATCAATTGCCCAAAGCAATTAAAATGCTCTCATACATTGCTTTGCTGTCCATTACTGCAATTTGATAGTGAATCATGGGGATCATGTTTGTCTTTTTATTCATTTGGTTTCCAAGTAGAAATTACATGGGTGTCCTGTAGATCTAAATGGTGAATTGAAAGATGTTGATGCATATTTTGATTGTTTATATTGTTTGTTAGAATATCAAATGAAGTTGTCTTTATTTACCATTACAGATGACTCACAGACCGGAGCAGAGAGCGACAACAAATGTAAGATAATGTTTTATTTCAACCAGGAGGTCGTTGCCTGAAACAACTTAACACAAAGGTTAATCTTAGTGCCATCCATTAACATTGCACAAGGCTACCTTTTTTTTTAATTGTTTTATTTCTTTTTTAGGTACATGTACATTTAGATTCAAACTACAAGAAAGTGACATTTTACATAGCAACATTTAAATATAGGCGAATTTTGCATACATGCAAGTATGCACAGTTTATATCAAAATTCCAATTACAATGGTAACAAAGGCATATACAAAGAAGTGATTAGTTTTTGAATAGTAAATGGCAGGATGACCAAAATTTCATATATTTTGAGTAGTTGCAATTCGAATAACAGTTGTATTTATCAATGTTATATATTTTTTTCAGATCATTTTGAATGTATGTGAAGTTTGGTTTCAAACCAAATTGTTTTGCTTTGAAAATGGTGTATTTCACATTTGTAATTATCATGTTTAATACCCTGTTTCTGTATTCGGGGTATCCAAGACAAATGTTTCGTTTGGAAAAGTTTATGTTCGCTTCAGTGTACGTCTCTATCCATTCCTTAACTTTGTTCCATAAGTGTTTAACAATTGGACAATCGAAAAATAATCTTTCTCTTTATCACAAAAACTGCATTTATTTTCATCTTTCAATTTCATCTTTTGCAAAAGATCATTTGTCGGAAGAATTCTATGAAGTATGGAATATTGAAACCACTTTGTTTTGGAATTTAGATTAGACATGAAGGGTATTTCATTTTTGTTATTCCATTCGCTTTCATTAATTGAACATTCAAGATCTAATTCCCACTTTTTTCGATACTTGTATTCTGTCATAGTGTTTTCTGTCTTTTGTAATACATCATAAAAGCTCCGACATCCCTTTTTCTTAGTAGCTATATTTTCAATAAAGTATGGAATAATGGGCATTTCTAGTTCTTTTTCTATTTTGATTTTGTATTTAAAAAAATATGTTTTAATTGCCTGGATAATGCCAGCATATTCTAGGAAATTTGTCTTGCATTTGTATATTTCAGTTATTTCTAGGTAATTTAGAAATTTACCGTCACTTTTGATTATATCATTTATCAGGTAAATACCAGATTTTAACATATCCTTATTATTTATAGACTTGTTGTTTATTCTAACATTGTCGTTATTCCATATTGGTTGGGATAAGATGTCAGATTGAGTTGTAACGGTATTCCCCATTTGTTTGTTAAAGCATCCCCATGCCTTTAAAACATCTTTCCAAAAATCGTTTGTTCTTGGGGTACAAACTTTCTCAGTGAGGGATGATTCAGTGTATTGATAAAAATCTCTGTGCATTGGTGATACGTTAATATAGAAAAGTTTCTTTAATTTTGAGTTACTTTCAGAATTGAAGAGCCTTTTGACCCAACTTATTTTTTGCGAAATGATTGTATTCCTTATATCTGGAACTCTAATCCCACCCTCTTTGAAGCTTCTAGTTATTATTGTCCGTTTAATTTTATCAGGTTTACCTTTCCAAATGAAACTAAATGCTAGCTTTTCGAGCTCTTTTAATATATTTTCACTTGGGTTTGGAAGTGTTGTAAAGATATGATTAAGTTTAGGTAGAATAAGACTTTTCAAAACTGTTGTTCTACCAAGTTGGGTAAGATCTCTTCCAAGCCACTGGTTCATCGTTGTCCTAATTTGTTTTAGTTTATCTTTATAGTTTCTCTCTACCATTTCTGCCAAGTTATGTGTGAAAGTTATGCCAAGGATAGTAAAATCTGTTTTAGACCAATCAAGTTTGTAATCTTTGCATATTGTCTTTTTTGAGTTCTTTAAGGAACCTATCCAGATAACTTGGGTTTTGCTTGTATTAATTTTAAGACTTGAAAAGGAGGCGTATTCTGCTAATGTTCGTAATGTAGCTTGAAGGCATGCTTCAGTCCCATCTAGTGTTAAAGAGGTATCGTCTGCAAACTGAGTAATCAAATATTCACTGTCACCTATTTTGATTCCTTTAATTTTTTTATTATTACGAATCATAATACTTAATATTTCAGCACAAAGAATAAATAAGTACGGCGAAAGCGGATCTCCTTGTCTGCATCCACGTGTGATTTCGAAGAAACCTGATGAAAAACCATTAACGAGTACACTTGAATTGATATTTCTATAAAATGTACATAACCATTTTTTTTATTGTTTTGCCAAAGTTGAAAAAGTCAAGAACCTTTTGGATAAATGTCCAATCTACAGAGTCAAAAGCTTTTTCGAAATCTATAAGAAGTAGAAGACCTGGGATTTCCATGCACTCTGCATATTCCATAATGTCATATATCTGCCTTGTACATTCCCCAATATATCTATTTGACAGAAAACCTCGTTGGTCTTCATTTATTATTTTTGGAAGTACTCTTTTCATTCGATTGGCAATTGTGGCTGATGCTATCTTATACGATACATTTAAAAGAGATATAGGTCTCAAGTTTTTTAAAAACTGCTTTGGTTTATCTTTTTTTGGGATACATGTTATTAGACCCTGTTTTTGGCTAATAGATAACTCGCCTGTTCTGTAAGACATATTCAGCGATCGGATCAGAAAGGCATGCAAGTCCAACCAAAAAAATTTGTAAAATTCTACTGTAAAACCTGATGGGCCGGGACTTTTTTCATTTTTCATGTTTTTAAGTGATCTTAAAACCTCATACTTTAATTCTCCTTCCAGCAAATCTTTGTCTAAATCCGAGAGTTTTGGTACCTCACAATTTTTAAAGAGTTCCTCTAGATCGATTGGCGAACAGTTTTGCTTCGTATATATATTTTTATAATAGCATCTAGTTTCGTTTATTATTTCTTTAGTGTTAGAGATGGTTTTGTTTTCTTGTGTTTCTAATTTTGTTATAGATTTACTAATAAAATTCCTTTTTTCTAGGGATAAAAAGTATTTGGTCGGTTTTTCTCCTTTTTCCTTCCATTCACTTTTGGACCTTAATATCACACCTTCAGCCTTAACGCTAATTATATTTTCAAGTTTTAGGTTGACATCGTTTATTCTTTTTAAGACCTCTTCTTTTTCAGCCGCGTCTCGACTCTGATCTAAACTTTTATTTAGATTTTCGAGTGTTTTGTTAAGGTCTTTTTCATTTTTTTCCCTCTCCCGTTTTCGTTCTGATGAATATTTGATAGTAAAACCTCTTATCATGATAAGTAAAGTTTCAAAGAACAGTTGGTCATTTATTTCAAAAATTGCATTTCCATTATCATCTAACCCTATTTGATACTGTTGTTTTGTTGTATTGACTATTTTCTTAACTTCTTTCACATAGTTCTTATCATAAAGTAATGAATTGTTAAATTTCCAAAACCCTTTTCCCCTATCAACATCCAATAATTTCAAAGTTACCCAAGTCATTGAGTGATCCGACTTAAAAGCAGGTTCAATATCTGCATTCTCAATAGATGGTTCTAAATCTCTAGACAAAAGAAAATAATCTAATCTCGACTGTTTAATAGATTTAGTTTGTCTCCATGTATATCGTGTAATATCCGGGTTTAATAATCGCCAAGGGTCAATGATATCATATTCTTCAATAAATGACAATACAAATTCTCTTGCCTTTTGGTTATTTATATTTTTGTAATTGAATAAATCTAGGTCAGGGTTCTGTATGAGTCGAATGCTGCAATAGTTTCAAAAAGGTTTTCATAAAAAGAAGGACTGTCTGTATTAGGTCCATACAAAGTTATCAAAGTTAATGTTTTTTCGCATATTTTGATCTTAAGTGCAAGGTAATTTCCATTTGCTTTATCTAGTTTTTGGTCTATCATATTGAGGTCAAATTTTTCATTAAAGAGTATCGCTACTCCACGAGCATTGCTTTTATAAGAACTAAAGAAACATTTTGTCGAGCCCCATTCTCTCTGTATTTCTTGTTCAATTTCTGTAGTAAAATGGGTGTCTTGGAGACAATAGATATCCGCTTTCTTTCGTTTAAGATTTGAAAATACCTCGACACGTTTTTTCTTATTATTTAGTCCTTGACAATTTGAAGTTACAATTTTTAGACTACCATTCATTTTTATAGATTACAATGACGTTGTTGTTGCTAATAAAGTAAAAACATGTATATGTACCTTTGTAAAAGTAATGGAAGGGGAGTAACATAAATACAGAGAGAAAGAAAGAGATATATACAAAATCATAGGGAAGGTGAAAGGTAGGAATATATACAGAAGTATAGGAAAGATCATTTGTCATAGGAGAGACTACTATAGGATGCGTTATTGATATTTTCATACGAGCCATGTGTAAGAGGTAAAGGCTCGTGCTTTACAAGCGTGCGTGTTTGTTGCTGAAGGCGTGCATGATAAGCGTGCATGTGCGTGTTATAGAAGTTATGTTTATGGTGTTTTTTCCAGACTGTTTGACATCAGATTGTCTAATTTATCAGTTAAGGATACTGTGTATATGGGAAAGTATCTAAATGTGAGTATTACGTATTGTTAATACCTTTGTAGTCTATTAAAATAATACCTTTGTTAAAC
This sequence comes from Steromphala cineraria, assembly GCA_916613615.1. Taxonomy (NCBI): domain Eukaryota; kingdom Metazoa; phylum Mollusca; class Gastropoda; order Trochida; family Trochidae; genus Steromphala; species Steromphala cineraria. The sequence continues at coordinate 61,250,947 of OU744734.1, read as the reverse complement.
CAGTAAATGAAAATCATGATCTTATTACAAAACAGGATGAGTATCAAGATACATATGAATGTAAACAAATGACATTGGAATTATAACATAATCACATACATATGTACACCATATGCACATACATATACATGTAGAAGGTACTCAGTCAGTATATAAATAACAATGCACATACACACATCTACATGTAGTTGGACATGTGTATCTGTATTATATTCTTTATAATGATTTAAAGTTTTAGAATCATATGAAAAACAAATGATGATCATTTCAGGAAAAAACTGTGACATTAAACATCCAGAACTAAGCAGTACATACATCCATACATCCATACATACCTACATACACACATACACACATACATACATACATACATACATACATACAGGCTACCTTAGTGACTTAATGTCACTTTAGTCTTTTATGCTATAGTATTATAAATCAAATGATATTGTTGATTGATCCTAGTATTTCTCTAACAATGAAAACTGGAAATCAAAATGGAAAGATTGGTGTTTTCATGAAATTATATCATTCTTAATGAGTAAAATCAGGTTGCAACAACCAAATAATGGCCTGTCGTAATGAAGTGATATAAGATTGTAGACAATCAGAATCCCAACTCATTAAAGACATATCATTCATAACAAAATATTTCGAAAATGTATTTCTTCATAGAAATATCATTTCACCTCTTTCATTGGTGTTATTTAATCCCTGTAATAACAAAGTTGCAGGGATATTGAGATTGGCAACATCCTTCCGTCTGTTACACATAGTATCTGGCTCATAACTTTCTAACTAATTGACTATTTTAATTAAATTTATATTGGAAACGTAGGAACATGTAATAATGTGTCATGATTAACAATTTGGATATACGGAATTTTGAAGCAAAGCATTGAATTTGTAAGAATTTTTCTTAGAAATCCTGTCCAGCTCTTAATTGTAAACTAACTAGAAATATGTGCATGTGCACTGTGATGTTCCCCGCCCAAACATTTGTTCCTAAAATTACCCTACCCCCAGTATGTACAAAGTTCAAATTGTTTCTATAGAAACCAGATACAATTAAAAAATAAGAATAACCACAATAGCAAAAGGCACCACTCCACCACTAGTTGTAACCACATTCCAAGTTTCGTAAAATAATATTGAACAGTTTTGGAGATATCGTCCAGAAATGAAACATTTCAGAGCCACTGAATAACTGAATTATGACATTTGTATCAAATTGGATGCTTTTTATAACTGTTTTAGAACTGTTCACAGTATACTGGAGCCATCAAGCTGTCCTGCTCCTTATTGATATAAGGCAGAGACTAAAACACCTCTTCAGCAGCAGTAGTGTAACCATGAAGCAGGCATGGAGATCTGTCGCTGAAGAGATGTCAGAGAAAGGTTTCCAATTCTCTGGAGCTGAATGCGACAAAAAATTCAGCAGCATGAAATCATGGGCTTATGGCATGGCATGGTGTCCGGCGTCCGTCCGTCCGTCCGTAAACTTTGTGGAATTTCGACTTCTTCTCCAGAACTATAAAGCCTAGAAAGCTTAAACTTGGTGTACAGACTCCTTGACTAGTGAGGATTAAAAATTGTAGCTTTGGTGGCCCTTTGGTCCCAAATAAGGGCCACAGGGACCACACCCTAAAAACCTAATTTCATCTTTGTTCTGTCAAAAACAGATAATCCTGGCCATGATATGGCTTCTTAAGGAGTAAAAGACTGCAAAGTAAAGAAAAATTAGGAAAATATTACACTTAAAATAGCATAATCAAAGACCAAAGAGTTAAAAACTAACAACAGAAAGTCACAAGTATCAATTTTAAGAGATATTTTATGTGTGCTTCCCTAGAAAATTTCTGACAAGGAGAGGTTTACTGTTGAAAGATGATATTTTAAGGCAGCTTCAATCAATGTCAAGTGTCTACACAAGTATGGTAAAATAGTCTTCACATGAAGAACACAATGAGCTTACATTGCAAAATAAGTTTACAGTTAAAATATAATCCCAATATCCTGATATGAAATATTTCCATTTTTGTATTGATTACAAGTATCTGAAATCACATCACATATATATATACTTAAGTCTAGAATTTGAGACTTTGTGGCCCCCACAAATGGGGAAACCACATTGGCCACAGCAAAATTAAATATGAAGTCTGATGAGCTACAGAGCCAATGGCGCTATTTTTTCATTTTGATAGCTGAGTTATCTGAGATGGTGTGAGTGTCAAGGTCGTTTTGTAGGTGGATATTTTCGTCAGAATCGTTCTTTTAAGTAGAACATTTTAGATCTGTTAGCATGAAAGCCTTTATCACATAAGATAGGTGTAGTGTATCATGTTATCAGATAAAGCATTTTTGATGACATAGGCATTCAATGCGATTGACTCATGCCTACCATGGTCCACATATTCAGACATCCAAAGTTATTGATCGATTTATATGCGTTAACAAATAAACCAAATTAATTCTATGTAAGTTTCTTTTGTAAAGATATAAAAAAATTGCTTGGTAACGAAAATGACAACTGTGAGGTAATCAAAAGGGTTGTGTGAAAAACAATTATATGCCCAGTATCCTTTACAACTTTTACTAATGTTTAACCACATTAGCCGTATCCTCCCGCATCCTTTTGTGGATCCATGTAACTACCAGAAATTTTCTTCATACAGGCCAAGCGGCATCCAAGTTAAGTGTCAGGCAAGGTTAAATTTGCATGCTATGTGACCACTACTCACTTTGCTTTATTTCCTTTGGTTAAGGTAAATTGAGCAAGATTTTGATAAATGTTCAATATCAAACCTATATTCCTTTCTAATTTATTGCTACCTTTCTTTTCTTCCCTCTTTCACTGCCAACTAGTCAGCACATATCACACTAGACTAATTAAATTCATAAATTCAGAGCAAGTTAACATTTTATACATTTTAAAGGTTTATTGCCATTATCCTTCAGAATATTGTCACTTGTTTATAACCTTGCATGTGCAATTTTTGTCTCACATTAATCGGATGATTTTGATGTGCAGGCATCGGACGATTTCTGAGCGGAACAGAAGTACTGGGAGAAGCAGGTGCACATGGCGGTACTTTCCGCTCATGGACGATCTGGCACAAGGAGACCCCGCCGTGGAGCCTGTAGTGAGTGTAAGCAGTTTGAGGGGCGTTCAAACTGAGGTTAGGAATGTACATACAGAAGAAGCAGAGCAGGAGGTACAAGTGGAGCTGAAAGTGCAAGAACCCCCAGCTCCACGATGTAGGAGATCCTCTTCTGGTGACGCGCTGGAATCTGCGCTGGAATCTGCCCTGACCGCTCTCAGGACAGACCTGCTCGCCATGCACCGGGAGAGGATGGAACTTGAAACTAGGCGAGTGGAAGCTTTAGAAAGCATTGCAGAAAGTTTAAAAAACAAACCATAATTTATATTTGTGATATTTATTTTCCCACCACCTCTGTAGTAGGGTTACATAGCACTCCACCTATCCATCCGTCTTTCTGAACATTTTTATATTATCCCCGAACCTTTTCTTTGACAGTCTTGATTCTCTAAATTTTCAATCCTTATCTGCCAAGCACTCTATCCACAATCTTTCACTTTTCTAGAGATCTTTCGTCTGGAGAGGATATACAAATTTTGTATGAGGGTGGCCCCTCTTATCCACAATAGTTTAGCCTTCTAAGGGTTTTTTTTATGGAAAAAGAAGTATGAATTCCCATTGTCTTTTTTGTATCATTTATTAACTTCTTTCAAGACATGTCATAACATAAGCCAATTCAGGTCTTAATGCCTTATAAACAAACATAAGGCCCTATGCGTCTTGAGAAGAAGATGAAAATAGGTTTTAAGGGTGTGGCGTCTATGGTTCTTGTTAGGGGCCGCAGTACCAAAAAATAGAGCCATGGGCTCTGTAGCTCATCAGACTTTTGATGGAAATAGTTTTTTAAGGTTTTGACCCCTGTGACCCCATTTGGGGTCGAGGGGTAACCAAAGGTAAAAACAGATTCTTAATTGGCCAAAGAGTCTACATACAACCTTTATGCTCTCTAGACCTTTTGGAACGGGAGAAGAAGATACAAATAGGTTTTTAGGGTTTTGACCTCTGTGACCCTATTTGGGGTCAAGGGGTAACCTAAGGTAAAATCAGATTCTTAATTGGCCAAAGAGTCTACATACAACCTTTAAGCTCTCGAGACCTTTTGGAACGGGAGAAGAAGATAAAAAAAGGTTTTTAAGATTTTGACCTGTGACCCTATTTGGGGGTCATGTGGTCACAAAATCTACAATTTAGAATGCCCATTGGCCTAGGAGTCGACTCACAACTTTTCAACTCTGTAGACCTTTTGGAACTGGAGAAGAAGATGAAAATAGGTTTGTAAAGTTTTGACTCATGTGACCCCATTTGGGGACATGGGGTCACGAAATCTACAATTTAGAATCCCCATTGACCAAGGAGTCTGCACATCAAATTTCAGCTCTCTAGAGTTCTGGTGAAGAAGTTGAAAATGTGAAACGCCGGACGCCTTGCCATGCCATAAGCCCATCGGGTCTTTCAGACCGGATGAGCTAAAAATCTACAATTTTCTAGGCCTTTTGCTTGTGGTGAAGAAGTTGAAAAAAGGTTTTTAGGGCATGGCCATTGTGGCCCTAAATAGTGGCAACACATGGCTACCAAACCCACAATTTATAATCCTCACAAGTCAAGGAGTCTATATACAATATTTCAGCTTTCTTAGCCTTTTGGATCTGGAGAAGAAGAAAAAAGATTATTAGGGAGTGTTCCCTGTGGCCCTTATTAGGGGTCACAGGGTCATTAAAGTTACAAATTATAATCCTCACTTGTCAAGGAGGCTATACACAAGATTTCAGCTTTTTACGCCTTTTGGTTCAGGACAAGCAGTCCAAAATGCGCAAAGTTTACGGTCGGATGGACGGACCGACCCCGGACATTAGGGGCCTTCAAAGCTATAAATTTTAACCCACACTAGTCAAGGAGTCTGTACATGAAGTTTCAGCTTTCTAGGCCTTATGCTTCAGGAGAAAAACATGAAAATAGATTTTAAGGGTGTGGCCCCTGAGGCCCTCATTAGGAGCCACAGGGTCAAAAAGCTATAAATTATAATCCTAAATAGTCAAGGAGTATGTACACAGAAATAAATCTTTTGATTCTGGAGAAGAAGTCGAAAATGCACATAGTTTAGACAGATGGATGGGTGGATGCCAAACTCCAAGCCATGCAATAAGTTGCATTCATTGTGCACAATTTCAGAATATCTTGTCAACATTGTATGTCTTCAAGTTTAAAAACCATTGTTAAACCAGTTATCTCATCCATTTATTTTTTATATCCTTAAGGAAGATTTCTTTTTTGATGTTTGCAATATCAATTCATTAAAGGATCCTGATATTTCCATATTGACAATTTATGGTTTTCCATCAAATACCATCTTTCTACGCAGAGCCTAAAAGGCCAGTTTCCAAACTGTCAGTTTTATGCCTTGCTGCATAGCCTTGAGTTTTCTGTGCTTGCTCTCTAGTCTGTAGGGGCACTATAGCAGCACAGAAAAGTAGAGTCTCTGCAGCAAGGCATAAAATGACAGTTTAGAAACTGGCCTTTTAGGCTCTGCGTAGGAAGATGATCAAATACAGACATAATCAAGGATGTTATTTCATAGGCTTCCATGTTGATTTGGTGTTGCATAAATAATTTTCATGCATTTGATTAATGTCAGATATGTTGGCACATCTCAAATCATAACAAATAATTTCAGCTACATAATTTCGGTTTTATTTTCAAGTGATTATCTAATCAATCAATAGTCTAAGACAGAAACTTGATATTATGTATATTGATGTAAACAATTTTATAACAATGATCTTAGGGATCGGTATATTAATTTGGTACATACTTCCAAAAATAGTTTGACTTTACATAAACAGTAATCAGATGGCATGTTATGAACTGAAATTATTGCATTTTAACCAGCTAAGTTTGAAAATGATACAAGAACTTTCTTCATGACAATTATTAATGCTACACTTATTCAACATGCAAATCTATGAAACACTGTAATTTCTTAATTCCAAGTCTCCAACAATTCAACAACATTATATCTGAAGCAGATAACTGATTCAAAGCAAGCACTTCTAAAATTTCAACCTTTAGATGTGTAAAATCAGTTTAATTTTTGAAGAATAACCATAAAAAGCATAATTATTATGATTGCAGTTTCCATTAGAAATATCTTTATAATTACAATATTGTCATTATAGATACATTCTCTATTACCATACTTCTGTTATTATTTAATTAGAAGGTGAAAAATATCAACCTTTACACATTTTCTGAAATTCAATAGAAAATTTGTGAGTCAAATTAAAATAAATAACGGTAAGCTGCTGCATATATGCATATTTTATGATATTTAATCATTTTAAATATACAATCAATCAGTTATGATACGGAGTACAGATACACATACATATTCTTTAAAACCCAAAATCCTTGTGGAAAATTATTAAAGAAGTATTGGAAAAAAAGAATTGTCATGAACAGATACCAAAACATTACATCAGTGCCATTTATGTTGTTTATAATAATAACAGGTTAGAAACAGTGTTTTGGAAATGCAATCCTAAATATCATTTTTTTTTGTCAAATGCGATTTTCGCAGCTCATATTTACACTCCATGTTGTTATACACTTTAAAAGGCCAAAAAAACATTCAAAGTCATAGTAGTCACTTCAAGAATTGTTTCATCTAGTTGTTTTACAGACATGAGAAAAAACAAATAAGTTAAATGTTTTTTTCAGTATTTATATAAGTATTTATCTGCAATACCAACAAATACCAACAAATCAAGGAATGGATAAAATATCATTTCATACATTCAAAATAATATAGCAACAGGCTCATTGATATTATTACATTGTAAAGATAATGTTTATATCCAGAGTAAAACCCAATCCTATGAAATCACGAAAGTACAATCTCATTTCTCGATTACAGATTTGTCCAACATCAGAGAATTACAAACTACTAAAGTACACCCTCACAATTGACATTACTCATTGTTACCCAAACAGGGAGATTATCTGGAACAATAGTTTTTAAGTGGAAATAACTTTTGTAATAACATATATATTAGAGTGAACACAAAAATCTGTAATTATTTATATATGTCAGAAATCCTTTACAAAAATTAAGCATGTGACATTACTGCTGAGGTAATTTTACCAAATATGCCATTGTTCTCAAGTTTTCTCTGTTTAAAGTGTTCTATTATTGAAATATATATTGGAAGTTGACAATCACTTGTATATTTCCAATAAATATACATTAGAAAATCAAACATGTCATTCCAATTATGTCATATTGATAGACAGCAAAACAATACTCAAATGTCTTATGGAAAATTGGGTTCTCCAAAAAATTGTCCTAAATTATCCCTGAACATTTATCATATAGAGATCATAGCACAATTGGCATTATTAACATAGATTAGATTTAAAATAGATTCAAATATGTATTTTCTGTTGTTCAATGGTCTATTCATTTGATTGGAATGTATAACCAAGGTTGAAAATCTAAAAATGGTCCTCTTTTTTTATCAATGATGATCAAACCATTTTCATAAACAAGTATACTCCTAAAAATTAAGCAACATGTGAAATTTGTAGCACAAGCATTTGGTTCATTGTTCATGATTTTATGGATGATTGTGTTTATCCAAATGGATCAGTTTTTTGAAAAAGGGTCATTCATCCTAAACAATTCTCTGCCTGCATTATTTCTGAATGTATGGCTTCCTAGAATGATAAACATGTTTTTCTGAAAAATATTCTTTTTGTGCGGAGTATATTCTATGATGTCATATGTAATGATTGCATCAGTTTTTCAATACCAAAATGACCTATGCCTATGCCTTAGTATTGCGTCACTCTAAGTACTTGTTTATTATAACAACCTAATTGTGGATAAAACATCTCTCAAATCATATTAACGTTGTAATGAAGGCAATGTTAAAGAATATCATTCATCTTAAAACATCCATCTTCATTCTTCATACGTCATAGTGATGTTTTACATGTTTTGATTTGCTCCTTTTGGTTTTTCAAGGTAATATCTTCAATACATCATTTTGGTCAGTTCATTGATTAGCCAAACAGATGTGTTCAAAGCTAGAAATTGCTAAGTTTTATTAACATTGATTTTACAAGTCATATGAGTCATATTTATTTCTTAGCTATTAAGCAAGTGACTTATTTATGTGTTGTAAGCATGTACTTGTGTTTATTACTAATTACTAGTGTTTTCCCTATTATTTCTCAGTATTTCCATAGGGCCAGTTTTAATACAGATCATTTTCAGATCAACTAAAATAATCTTACCAAGGGGTTGAAAAAATCCATATTTTTTGTTTTGCTTATGTTCCTTTCTAGCCTTTACATGTCATAAGTTAGCATTGTGTCTTCTTAATAGATTGATGTAAGAACTAGATGATAATCATTAGTTTATTTGTCAAGATGTTTTCAATGTTACTTAGTGTTATACCCTTTGTTGTAATCAATGTTTCTAATCATAATGTCTAATATTTCTACTGCAATGAAACATAGATATGTCAAGACCCTTTCTATTTTTAATTGCGGAAAAAGATATGTATATATCTTATATCAATGCTGATGTAATGTTACTAATTAATGTTTTGATCAATTTGATAATTGCCTTTATGATTGAGAGGAAATCATCTTTACCAAGTTCTTTTAAGCTTACTGTTTACTCTCATAATGTTTAACTTGCTAATGTAGAATTGTCCCAATGAATTAAAATCACCATCACCATTATCAAATAATCCTGTTATTTACCACCTTACTTCTGGCATTGGTTTCTTTTGTCTATGGCAACAGAAAACATAGATGGCTTATCACTTTCTTCATAAGATTAAATATTTTTTTAAGAACTTGTTCTAATATCTTATTTATTATTTAAGATATAAAATTATTTATTGTTAAAATTGTTTGAGTTATTTATGGTACCTATTTTGCCTGTTGAAGGCTCTAATTCAATTTATTAAGGTGATAACTGATTTTGGCATGTTCAATGGTATACTTATGATGTATATTCCCCTGGAATAAGTATTGCAACACGTTTTCTTTTCTTTTGGCTGGGTTTCTAAAACCAATGTACCTTTGTGTTTTAAGTATGATTAAAGCTCTGCCCAATACTATATCCCCCGCTTCGCGCTAAACGCGTGGTGGGGGATAAACAAAAACATTTTTGAGTATTCAAATGCATATTTTGTGAGGGTTACTTCAATAATAGTAAACATCATTAATCTTAATATGATTAACAGAACATACTGGTATACGTATCATTAACCATGTTATTAACATATATAATTCTATAAGAATAATTATCAATGAAATGCTGTAATCCATACATAAAAAAGTTGTTACAATACTTTTTACAGGGGTATATTTCAATGTTGAGGAAGAATCTTTATCCTACTGACTGGTAAGATGTCAAAATCAATGTCAAATTGGCACATTCTGTATTTAGCAAAACATTTGGAATGAAAATGTGAGTTATAAGAACATCATGAATTGCAGACAGAAACAAACTACTTAAAGGAATCTAAGGAAAGGAACATTTTTAGATTAACCTTTCATCGGTATAAATATATAATCAATATATGGTGCGCATGCGCGTGATGAGACTAGAGTTGACTAGAGAAAAAATACACTGAAATCATCGTCAAAAGTGATCAAGAGCAGTTACAATCCACTAAACAAGCATGGGGATATGTCTAGACGCATGGCGAAGAAGAATTGGAAGATTTACTCCACCAAAAGGCGTAAAACAGATAAGTAAAATCTTGCCTTATGACCCTGAGTCCACCTGGACGCCATTCACGGACTTTGCATATAGACTGGTGTTGACCACGACTCTACTAACATTTGTCTATGTCGTCGGTTCAGGCATTACTGAGTCGGTACTATCGGTTGCAAATGATAGGTATCCGAGATATGAAACGTCTGAAAGATTACTTTTTGAATCAGCACGAAGTGTGACGTCACCATTGACAACAAAACACGATATTAGAAGCATGTACTGCGTAAATACACTTTCTGTTCCAGATGCTTCATGCAGGAAGAAACTGCTCTCTACTCACTATATCCGACAGAAGCAGATACGGTTTCAACGCACAAGGATCATACAAGAATCAGAAATCAGCCCACATGCTTCAAGTTGATGACTGTCATTGCAGTGTTGTTGTTACGTTCAGGCGTCGAGTCAAATCCAGGACCAGGACCAGAAACGCGAAACAGCTCGTCTGCTTCTAAGCAAATGAAACTCACCTCTACTGACTCTGGTAACACATCTGAATTTGAGAAACTTCTTTCAGAAATTAAGGGAGTTTCTTCTAAAGTGGACTCTTACCAAGCGGAACTTTCGTCAAAAATGTCTATTATGTCCCAATCAATCACGACATTAACTGAACATGTAACTGATCTTACCAGTAAATGTAAGTCTCTTGAAACAGAGAACAGTTCATTAAGAAACAATATCTCCACACTTATGAATAAGGTAGATTATCTAGAAAATCAAAGTCGTCGCAATAATTTACTTTTTCACGGCATCCCAAAATCGAGTCGAACAGAAACGTGGGAGGATTGTGAGAATCATATACGTGAAGTTATTAGAGAAAATTTGAAAATGGACGATTCTGTTGTAGAAATTGAAAGATGTCATCGCATAAATAATGGTCGAGCTATAATTGTGAAGTTTAGAGATTACGGTACTAAAGATTCAGTCTTACGTAATGGTAAACTTTTGAAAGACAGTGGTATAAGCATGTCTGAAGATTTTTCCTTGACTGTCAGGAATAATAGAAAATTGCTGAAACTTGAAATGGACAAAGCAAGAGCTCATGGTGAAAAATGTCGTTTAAGATTTGACAAGTTGGTATTTGAAAATGGTCCTTTCATATGATTTAGAAAACAACCATGTTGTTGAACTCGCCAACACACGACCATCTGAAAGACAAGGGTCTCGTGATAGTCAAGAACCGGGGTTAGGCTCGGAGTCTTATTCACGTGAATCTCACAACAGTCAATCTCCCTCACTAGGACAAGGAAGTCAATCATTTCGTAGATAGGATGTAGGCCGGGTCGGATATGTTCCTCCAGGTCAGTTTATGTCTCTTATGGTGTGGAATGTGCACTGTCTTGCTTATAAAGTTCAGGATACAGATTTTTTGTCATTTTGCACCTCGTTCGATATTGTTGGATTAACGGAAATATGGAGTAACTGTTCAAAAGAAACAAAAGAACAACATTTTCCAGATTTTACAGTTTACTTTCATAGGAGAGACTATAATAACAGAGGTGGTGTTTTACTTCTCATCAGAAACATTTGGATGAAAGGTGTTAAATATGTCAACGTTTCCTTTAGTGATAGCATTTATATCCTTTTAGATGCTAAAGTATTCGGTTTAAAGAAAGATGTTTTACTTGGTATAGTTTATATTCACCCCCAGTCTTCTTCTAATAAGACTGATTCTCGTGACGTGAAAGGTATTGATTTCATTGAGTCATGTCTTGTAGAGTTATTGTCTTTGCTTGGTGACGTCAATATTCTAATTGCAGGGGATTTTTATGCCAGGACAGGTTTACTTGAAGATTTTATTGTACAAGATGATGATAAAAGTGATGCTTACATTAATATTCTAAATTACATGAATTACAATGCAGATATGTTCAGTAAATCAAGGAAGTCTAAAGACAAGGATGTGAATACTTTTGGTAAAGATTTGATTAATTTGTGCTGCACGTATGGAATACATATGTTGAATGGTCGTTTCCCTGGCGATGCCCATGGTAGTTTTACTTACTATTCTCATAATGGAGGTAGTTTAGTTGATTACATGTTGTGTTCTAGTCTGATGTTTGATTCAGTCGAAAGTTTTGAGGTTCACACACGTGTACAGCTGATCAGGTGCATGCATATGACGAAGATGTCGTTAACCAAATTGAAAGATATAGATGGAAACCTTCAAATTCAAACTTGTATCTAGAGTGTCTCGATAAGAATATATCTCAATTAAGTATGAATGATCTTATTGCTTCAGCAAATATTGACACGGCTTCAGCTGCAAGTACACTTATTAACAGTGTACAAATTAGTGGTAAGGAAGCAGGCATGCTTTCAAGAAACAGTCAAATTAAAAAAAGATCCCATATATGGCATGATGCAGAATGTAAAGAATTAAGGAAATTGAAGTATATATGTCTGGATAGATTCAGGATCACAGGAAACATCGAATATCTTTATGAATTTCGCCGTAATCGCAATTAATATAGACAACTCTGTCGAAAGAAAAGTGACTTACAAGATGAGTCTGTGACTGTGGAATTACTTCAATCCTGTAAGGATGGTAACCATAAGAAATTTTGGTCTGGTGTTAAATCAATTTTGGGTAAATCTGTTTCTAAGACCTCAGACATAAGCAACAGACAATGGGTTGAATATTTTCAGACTACTCTTAATATCAATGATGTAACTATAGATGAGAATTTTGCTTCTTTTGATGAACAATATATATTACAAAATGAATATTTACTTTCTGATGATGATTCAAATAATATTTTGAATAAGGAGATAAGTTTAGACGAAATTTCAAATGCCCTTTCTGCTTTAAAACCTGGCAAAGCATGTGGTCCTGACGGACTTCCTCCCGAAATGTGGAAACACGGGGGCAACATTCTACTACCTTACCTACATGTACTTTTTAATTGTATTTTTGTCTCCGGTGACTTTCCATCTGATTGGTCACGAAGCATTATATTCCCTCTTCTTAAGAAAGGGAGACTGAATGATGTGAATAACTATAGAGGCATTTCTCTCATGGACATTTGTGGAAAATTATTTACTTACATTTTGAATGAAAGACTAAAATCATTTGTAGAATTAAATAATTTGAATCCTGAGTGTCAAGCTGGTTTCCGCTCTGGTTATTCTACGGCTGATAATGTTTTTACCTTGCAGGCTTTGATTCAAAAATATTTATCTAAGTCAAAGGGTAGATTTTACTGTTTATTTGTGGACTTTCACAAAGCCTTTGATTGTGTAAATAGAGACCTTTTTTGGTTTGTTCTTGCTGATAATGGCATACGTGGTAAAATGTTGTTTATCGTGCGTGATATGTACAAAAAATCAATATCTGCTGTAAAAATATCAAACTTTAGTGTAACAGATTATTTTAACTCCTTGAGTGGAGTTCGACAGGGATGTATACTAAGTCCTTTACTTTTTAGTATGTTTGTTAACCAACTTGAGGAGCATTTAATGATGGATAATGACAGAGGTATTTTTGTTGGACAAGACTTTTTAGAACTCTTTTTGTTACTTTATGCTGATGATCTCTGTTTGTTTTCTGATACTGTTGTAGGATTGCAAAAGAAAATAAATGTTTTGTCCCAATTTTGTACGAAATGGGGTTTGAGAGTAAATTTTTCCAAAACAAAGATACTTGTTTTTCGTAATGGAGGCATTGTAAAGAAGACAGAAAAATGGCTACTTGATAACGTCACAATAACAACTTCAACATATTATATTTATTTGGGATTACTCTTTTCAAACAGACTTTCTTGGTCAAAAGCAGTCCAAACCCTTATTCATAAAGCTAATAAAGCTCTTATTCCAATAAAACAACTCAATTATAAATTAAAAAATCTCCCTCCTACAATTTTATTTCAAATGTTTGACACACAAATAATGCCTATAATTCTTTATTGTTCAGAAATATGGGGTATTCATGAATGGAAAATGTTGGAAAGCTTTCATGTAAATATGTTCTTGGTGTAAATAGGAACGCCACAAATGTTGCTGTGTTATCGGACGTGAAAATATATTTTGTTATACAGTTATAAGATGTGTAAAATTCTGGTGTAAATTATTGTGTATGAATGAAAATAGATACCGAAATAATGTTACCTTATGTTGAAAAGACTTGACGAAAATGATCGTAAATCGTGGGTTACGAATATAAGAAACATAATATGTACATATGGTTTTAATTATGCATGGGAGTTTCAAAACATTGTCAATATTGATATATGTATTAAACAATTCGCTCAGAGAGTTAAAGATCGTAATACTCAAAATATTCTCTCTCTTTTAAATGAACATTCAAATTTGGATTTCTACTCATCTGTGAAAGTATCCTTTAAAATGGAATCATATTTGTTGGTAATTCGCAATAAAGATTTAAGAAGATTTTTAACACTTTTCAGAATAGGTGAATTGAATATAATGAAAAATAACAGGAGGAGAAATAATATTCCGAGAGAGTTTAGATTTTGTCCTTTCTGTAAAAATGTTTTAGAAGACGAATTACATTTTATGCTTTTGTGTCCTTTATATAAAGAAGTAAGAATGAAATATTTGCCTAGTATTCAATGTAAAAGTAATGCATCTCTAATTTCTCTAATGCAAAAAGAAAATGTAAATTGTCTATATTTGTATGCAAACTATATCAAAGAAGCTTTTATGTTACGCTCTTCATTACTTAAGTTGTATACTTAAATTTCATTAACCTGTTAAATATAAGGATGTTTCATTATCTTGCACCAAAACCGTAACTTATAATCTGTAATGTATACAATGTACATGGGCCTGTGGCCTTTATACTGAATAAAGTTCTTCTCTTCACTATAATCAATTCTTACTATGTTAATGACATATTGATAGAATAGTTGTCTTTCAGAAAATTACATTAAGTCAGAGCTTGAAAAAAAAACATTTCATAAGATATAATTAATCATTTCAAAATTAATCAGTTATTAATTTTATTTTAACAAGTTTTATAACAATAATAATAATAATAATAATAATAATAGAATAGTTTATTTATGTGTCTTGAGTTTTTACAACCCCAGGCCTATTAGGCCGACAAGACACCGTTACATTGTACGGTGATAAAAATTCATAAAATAAAAACATGATACATAAATTTAGAATTGCATTCATCTGTACATACATACACAAATACAAAACATTCAAATCTGCACACCTCATTAATACAATTTCGAAACCAAGCCTTTCTATAAGATTGGTAAGGCAATCGAGAGCATCCTGGCACTGTACTTTATTTATACTTATAATGGCAAAGTCGTCCAAATACACTATGACACCGTCAAAGCCTCTTCGTTTCATCATCCTTGTAATACTGGAAGAGATGCGTTGAAATATTTCTGGACTTCTTGCAGAGCCGAAAGGAAGTCTTGTATCAAACATATATTTATGGTTTATTTCGCCACTGAATTTCCACTTTAAACCTAGAGCCTCGTAGCAGTCCGGGTGAACTGGGACACTTCTATAAGCATTTCTGAGATCGACTTTTGCCATAAAGCCATTTGGCGTTAGTATTTTCATAGCTTTATCAATACTATCGTAGCCAATAGAATTTTTAGTCACGTGATCATTAACAGCCAATCCGTGAGGGCGACTACAGTCATGAATTACACGTACGTCGTTTTCACCTTTAGGGATTGCCGCTAAACTACTTACAATAGTTGGTTTAGTGTTAGTTATCACATACCGCCCTTGAGATAATTCGTTGTTGATTTTCTCTTCGACTTTGGGATGATTACTTCCACCAGCAGAAGTTGAGTTTTCACACATTACTTTTTCTAAGGCAGCAATTTTATCTGTAATCCTAAAACCATTTGCTAACCCGTCTAGAATAAAGTCTTTATCTTGATCATCTGCTAATTCCTGTTTCCACACATGAAGACGCTCGGTTAGGGGATTAGGATAAAGACTTACATGTGACGTGGCTGGTTGTGGCTGTAGGAGTTTCCCGCCGCTTGGTGTGCAGGACCTGGTGCGCCCGAGGCTGGGGCCGAGGCTCGTGGGTCAGTGTGTCTCCACTGAGGGTGGGGACCGCGACACTGGATACACACGTGCGAGTACTTACACCGTGGAAATCTGCAACCGCTCTGATTTTGAAAGTTTAAACATACAGTGTCACTATAATTAGTATTCCAATTCTGAATAGGCATCCTTGTTGGTCGTTTACCATTATCCCTCTTATCCAAATAGTAAAAGACTGAGTGAAAGTCTATATCACACCATCGACTTTGCTTTTCTGCCTGCGATTTTCTATGCATGTGGTCGAACATCATGACCGAGGAGACTGTATGACTCTGTAGGTAGTCACCAACACACGCTGTATACTCTAAGTACTCTATCAATCCCTGTGAATGAAGTTTGTCATCCTTAGTTTAGCCAAAATTCTAGCATTAGAAGAAATCCACTGAGGCATTGAAATTTCTTCGGGTTTAAGTTTTGAATTTCCTTTCCTTAAAATAAACTGAGACCCCTCGGATAGACTTAAAGTTTCTTCACTTTCATATTGAACAGTTTTTGGTCTAGTCACAAAGTCTGTTATGAATAATGGCTTCTCACCTGACGTGCGTACACCGTGACAAGATGAAGCTGGCGCTTGTTCCGTGTGTATCAAATCCGTGAACTGTGTAGAGCCGAGGGCGCCTAGTAGCGAGTTCAGCTCTGTGTTGGCGGCTAGTGAGCGGGTTGTAGCATGGTCAGCACAGCCGTCGGTAACTGGTTTCGGTAGGTTTTCTTGTTTAACTTCTTCAACGAGTTTTTCTATAAGCTTCCTCTGTGCCATTTTAAGACCGAGGGATGAAATATCGGTTGAGGTTAAGTCGCCCAATTGTTCTGGTGATTCGAACTCTTCATAATGTAATATATCTATCGTTTTCTCAGTACAACCTTTATTTTCAAGCCACTGTGTAAAACTCTCCGCCATGGTTGCGCTGCATGTAGTCAAACGACTCGCCGGCCGGTGAGAGACTAACCACAGGGTGGTCGGGTCTTCACACGTGAATGCACGTGCAGGGGGTCCTCGGGTATTTCCGCCAGATCCCGAATGTTGCCGAGTTAAACATAAAATAATACATCATTTTTCATCCAAAACATTCAAATCTGCACACCTCATTAATACATTTGTATCTACATTACATACTTACAATACATACAAAAATGCACACACCCAAACATTAGTACATTAGTTTGTTAGCTCGTGCGTACAGTACATACACACACACACCCATACGTTAGTGCATTAGTACATTAGTACATACATGTATACATTACATACATATAGGGACATACCCATACATTAGTGCATTAGTGCATGCCTATACTACATACATACACGCACACATATGTTAGTACATTAGTATATTAGTATGTACATACATGTATAAACTACACACATATATGCACGCATCCACACGTTAGCACATTATTGCTTACATTGATACTATGACACATGCACACATGCATACATACACACATACAACATACACACACATGCATTCATACATACACACTCACATGCACACATACGTTGTAAATACATACATACTAAACCTACATTGCCTACATGCATACGCACTACCCATACTCATATACATACACACACCTACTCACACATACATACTTATACATACAATACAAATAATAAGTAGTACCTATCTAGGTATGCATATGAACACAGTCTAAGTAAACCTTTCTGCGACCTATGACCTTCCAACGTTATACGTGCGAAGGCAGACTATTGTGGCTTGGTAAGCTGAGTTCTGATTGGTCAATTCGATACATGGGCTGACGCGACCTCTACTAGACCTTTTTAGACTCAGTATAGGAGGGAAACGGATTATATTGAGGCTAGGTTTACTTAGACTGCATATGAACAGAACTTTAAAGAACTAGTTTCCATTTGAGCTGTCAACATTACAAGTTGTTGCAAACGATAATTACTAATTGAGAGTTAAGTTGATACAACTGTTGGAGCATCAGTGTCCATCCCATCCAAATCAATGTCTTCATCCACAAACGACTCTCTGTTTAAGACAAAGTTATGCAAAACACAGCATGTAACAATGACAACGGGTATTTCACGCACATTCCTCATGTCCAAGTATTTCAGTTTGCGAAATCTCCCCATTAGTAAACCAAAACAGCGCTCAATATCCACTCTCATTGAACTGTGCACAGAATTATATTTCTTCTGTTCTTCTGTAAGATGACCATTGTCCCTATATGGCACAAGCATATACGTTGACAAGGCATACGCAGAGTCCCCAAGAAGGTGATACTTGTCTGGCAATGGTTGTTGAGCCAATAAATTGGATAAAAGGGAGTTCCTAAAGACACGAGAGTCATGCACAGATCCAGGATATGCAGAAAAGACATCAATAAACCTCAATCTGTTATCACATACAGCCTGTAAGTGAAATGAGGGAAATCCTTTCCTGCAAATGTAGGAGTCTCTGAAATCCCGAGGTCCTGGTATAGGAATGTATGTTCCATCAACAAAACCAATTACTCCCGGGAATCCATATTTTGAAGCATGTTTTCCAGCAATGGCATGATATTCTTCTTTCCGAGGCCATGCTATTTCTTGGGGAAGAATGTGGTCACTTGTGAGTGTCCTGCAAAAATTCATCACCTCATTGAACTCTTGCTCATGCCAAATCGATCCACAACACTCCTGAAAGTCTCCTGGTTGCTGACAAACCAAAGGCAAGCCAAGGTCCGCCTCTCAAGACTAATGGTCTTGACTTCAGTGTGTGGCCCGATGAGTTGCAGCAAATCCTGAGAAAAGAAAAATATTTATTAATGGCATAATTTAACTCTTAAAAGGACAAAAGTAATAGTTATGGGCCCTGCAAATCATCGGTTACTGCAATGTTTATAAACCCTCAAGTTCAGGGCTGACACATAAATTGATATTGGCAATTTGGTCTCTAATCAAAACTAGACATTGGGGGTTTTATTTGTAAATTACATATAAGCTTAAAAGAGTAGTTAAAGCAGCCATATATTATATGCTATCCCCACAAACAACTCCCTTTGCTCATCCTCCCCTCCATACTTAATGATTTAATGTTGATAATGGGAAATTAATTTGGCCTCAATATGTTTTAAATAGACAGTTTATTACTCATTCTGATATGTTTACTGGGTGAAAATTATGGATATAATAGGATAATTAAAATTGGCATGATTAATCATTAAATGGAAGTATTTTTATCGAAATATTGGTACCAATATTCAGGACAGTTTGTTAAAAATAGAGCCATTGGTTCTGTAGCTCATCAGGCTTCATTATCAATTATGCTGTAGAGTGTGGCCAATGTGATTCCCCCTTTGTAGGTGCCCGAGGTCACCAATCATAAAATAAAGTATATATATATAGGCATCAAGTTTCAGTTTTCTAGGCCTGACACTTCAAGAGAAGAAGATGAAAACAGATTTTAAGGTCGTTCCTGTTGCCTTTTTAAGGGGCAACATGGTCACCAAAGCTACAATTCATAATCCTTGATAGTCTGTACAGAAAGTTTCAGCTTTCTAGGCCTTATGCTTCTGGAAAAGGAGATGAAAATAGGTTTTTAGGGCGTAGCCCATGTGGCCCTTATTAGGGGTCACAGGGCCACCAAAGGTACAATTCATAATCCTAACTAGTCAAGGAGTCTGTACACAAAGTTTCAGCTTTCTAGGTCTTATGCTTCTGGAGAAGAAGATGAAAATAGGTTTTTAGGGCGTGGCCCATGTGGCCCTTATTAGGGGTCACAGGGCCACCAAAGGTACAATTCATAATCCACACTAGCCAAGGACTCTGTACACAAACTTTCAGCTTTCTAAGCCTTATGGTTCTGGAGAAGAAGTCGAAATTCCACAAAGTTTATGGACGGACGGACGCCGGACACCATGCCATGCCATAAGCCAATCGGGCCTTACAGGCCAGATGAGCTAAAAAAAGAGGCATTGGCTCTGTAGCTCAGGCTTTACATTTGATTTTGCTTTAGGGTGTGGTCAATGTGGTTCCCCCCTTAGTAGGGGCCACAGGGTCACCAAATCTACAAATATTAATCCTCACTAGTCAAGGAATCTGTTCACAAAGTTTCAGCTTTCTAGGCATATGCTTCTGAAGAAGAAGATGGAAATAAGGTTTTTAGGGTGTGGCCACCAAAGCTACAATTTTTAATCCTGACAAGTCAATTAATCTGTACACAATATTTAAGCTTTCTAGACCTTATGGTTCTGGAGAAAAGTCGCAATTCCACAAAGTTTACGGACTGATTGATGGACGGACGGACGCCGGACACCTGGCCATACCATGTCATAAGCCCAGTGGACCTTACAGGCCAGATGAGCTAAAAATTAAAGACCAACTTTGCAAAGACCCACAATGTAAATTAAAACAGGCTTTGGCTCTGTAGCTCTTCAGGTTATCTAATTAATTATAAACAACGAGTAAACAACTTCTTTATTCTTTGAAGCGACATTGGACATAGATCTTAATGTGGTTTATATATATATGGTGAAACGTTGCTTTCAACAAATAAAGAAGTTATTTATCCATAAAATAATCTTCCTTTTGATCCTCACACCAACTTCTAGAATGCCAATCAAAGAAGATACACCAATATGTTTAAATTTATCAAAGAACAACATTCCCCATTGATTATATAAAGTTAAACAAAAATGACAATGTTTACTTTCAAGTCTGGACAAATTTTCTAACCTAAAACTATCACAAATTGAGATAGCGTTAATCATATATCACAAAAATATGTGAAAATTTATACATTCTCGTGTTAATAAATCCAGTATTAACAAGTTTAATCAACCTTTGAAAATCAGTTTACTAGTACAAGACCAAAATCACAGCAGTTTTCAACCACGATCTTCCTGGTTTTTTTTCAATAAAAGCATAAAATTTACAAGCATAATTTCGAAATTGTTAAATGTTAATTATGACACATGTTCATGTCAATCTTTATCTTGAAACCACATTTTATCCAAATATGACCACCAAATCTGAGCTAGACAGAACTTGAAGGTTTTCTTTGAGACTCAATGCACCCAAACCTTACTGCTTTTAGAACAGTTCTCTACTGTAGAAAAAGTTGCCGAGCCCCTGAGAGGATTTGAAACACAGACCTCTTCGTTTGAAGCTGAACATGCTAAGAAATGCACTCTCGCGCCCCCAATACAAGATTAGCAGTCATAAAGTTTTAACAAAATTTAATCAGCCATCTGCGTTAATGGAATAACCCTCTACTAATTTGGCAAGCCTTACTGCAAATAGATTAATTTTGCTCAAAATGATAAGAATAATATTACTATGATATAAACATAACAAAATAATAATATTTCATCATATTATTGTATCTAAAAGTATCTGACGCCAAAGTAACATGCAAAAAGTAAAACCATCAATCAAACAACAATGGAAAGTAAATCATAAATCATTCAATTAATATTTTCAAGTTTATTTTCCTCAAGATCTTGTATCAATTTGATTGCCACCACGTATTTTTAGAATATATTATAAACTTAAAAAGAAAAGATCGATGCTTGTTGAAGCAAGAAATACTTATAAGGATACAGATAGGTATGACTATTAACCCCAAGGGATTTTGGCGATAGCGATAGTCTATTGCCATTAAGTTTTGCAATAGCAGTAGTAAATTGCTGTGATAGTTAATCAATAAAGGATATTGCTTCTTTGTTTGTGATGATTACAAATTTGAAAGCATTTCTCGAAGTGGTATTTTATATTGGCACCAAGAGAGTTAGCTGTTGTAGGTTTTGGATGTGTAGCTCTCAGCAATCTGTGTTTACCAAAAGTAAAAGATTTGCTTTCGTTTGAATTGTAATTTTTAAATTAACTTAACATATGAATTTATTTAATGTTAAAACTATGGTTAGTTAGAGGTTTGACTATTGATGGTTTCAGAAATTTCTATCGGCACAGCAATTATCATAAGTTGATATATTGACCTATCGTTTCACCCCTTTGTATATACGGTCACAGGGTCACCAAAGCTATCAATGATATTCCTCAAGAGTCAAGGAATCTCCATATAAGATTCAAACTTTCTAGGCCTCATTATTAAGGACAAGCAGAGGAAAAAGATTTAAAGGGTGTGGCCCTTGTGACCCTTATTCAGGGCCACGGGCCCCAAAAAGCTATGATAAATAGTCCTCACTAGACAAGGAGTTAGTACACAAAGTTTCCTATTCTTTTAGTTTTTGCAGAAGAAGTAAAAAATGTACAAAGTTCATGGCTGGACGCCAGACACAGGACACAGGACACTATGCCATGCCATAAGCACATTGTGCCTTTTCAGGCCTGAAGAGCTAAAATGTTAAGTTCAATGGAATACCTTTTTTCTGATAAATATAAAATATTTTGTTCATATCAAATGTAAATCTATATACATAACATTTCACCCAAAAGAGAGCAGTATTACCAAGATCTTCTGTTCACATGTATATGAAGTATTGTTTGGAAGAATGTATTTGCATGAATTCAGGCAGTCTTGGTTACCTGAAATGAGGCTCTTGTCATCCTAAAGTGTGCTCGAAAAAGAGGGTCACTATAGCGTGGAACTGTTTCTTCGACGTAGTTTTCTATGCGGCTTGTACCAAGCAGATTCTTCTTTCTTCCAAGAGCATAGTTTTCGCAAATACCTAACACAGCAGCCAAGGCATCGTCACAATATGATGTGTCCATCGGTTCGGAAAGGTCCCCAATTGCAGCTTCCATCACACCTTGAGAGACAATTGAACAACTTGAGGAATGCTTGAAATGGCATCAAAATTATTATTGAATCAATCAGTAGACCTAATAATCCAGATATTCGAATCAGATAATTATTTAGTAATTCTATTGAATAGACCAGTGGTTCTTACCTGTTTGCTATGTAATAGAAATATGAACAAACTGTTAAGAACCTAATAATAACACTTTATCGTCCTCAGTACAGAAAACTTAAATTTTATTTGGTTTTGATAAGCTACAAAATATCTAATATGCTGATTGAAGTTCATGTCTCATCACTGGACTTGCCAATAATAATCTATTTATGCATTATATCTCTAAAATGCTTGATTTTATGGAAAAATCAAGAAAACATCTTAAATATGTTTAGAAATTAGTATTCGAAATTATGCATCCAATTAATCTACCTATTAGTTTCAATACTTAATAAACACTATCGAACTGAATACATCTTCCTGTCAACTTATGACAAGGTTTCAAAATTATATTTGGTGAATTTGCGTGCGCCACTCAAGGCACATTGTCCAGTTTTCGATCAAAATCCCGACTTTGAATGGCCGTATTTTCACTCTAATGTACTGTCTGATTGACCTTTAACTTGTTATTTTCAGTAACAGTTAGTTGTTCCCGTTGTGTAATTACAGCGATTCAAAATTTTACATATGTGATCCTATCAACCAGAGACCTCTGTATCAACATACTCTGTGTCTCTTTAATCTGTGCCAATGGCACCCGGAAGCCATGGTGCCAGCGCCAGTTAAGGAAAAAAATAAATGATGATAAAATAGGCCATGATTTTTTTTATTCAGGGACTTCATGTTAGTCTGAAATTACGTAACCGTCCGAATAAAACTGGCACGGACTTGTAAATTGTTACAACATACCCTCAATTAACCTGTTTTCGTGGTATTTACAAATTGTGTTATATCTCACTAACTTAACCTTTGTTCCTATCATGTTAGGGCTTATTGTTAAATCAGTTGACCTGCATTGATCTGGGCATTAATTATCAACATTAAATTGATCTGTTTAACTCCTCAATATTTAAAGCTTTTCACGAAATACATTTTTTGGACAACTTTTCTGGGTGACCTTCAAGAAAATAATCCTTTCCAAATTTTTAAAATACTTTTTTATAGCAAGGTATTAAATGTAACCCTAATCTTAAATCAAATAGTTTTAGAGGGTTATCCCTTTTCTACTTAAAACTATTTGGAATTACAGAAAAGGTATTTCTTATATATTTTTGGCTATTTTGCAGAATTTGTCAGGGCAAAGAAAGTGATGTAGTGCTTTAACCCTTACATTTACCTTGAATTCGTCAAACAGAATCTTTAGGTTCACGACGTGTAAGTCATTTGGCTTCTAAAATATTTTGTATTATGATATAAATACCTTATTGCCAAATGATTTATTTCATTTACCGTAATTATATCCTTTTTGCTAAATATTTGTGACAGAAAATTAATTTAATTTGTGTGGCAATTATATTAACATTTGACACCTATATTTTAAATGCTATTCCACGCCATCGACTATGCTTCAAACACAATAAACTTTTTCATTGTGGCTTGTGTTGTATTGTCATAATTTATCCTAAGGAAAAAAACCATGAAAACAGGCGACACCCACAGAATTAAAAAAGTTATAGCACCTGCTTGGAAAGTGTCAATAAAAATCAACAAAAGAATAAAATAATTGTTGAATTAACATCAAATTTTGGGGAAATACGTCTTTTATCAATTACAATATTCATAATGTTTGTTGTTCTCAGTGCTCAAGTTTACTGAGATTTATGGCTAGTGACCCTGTTATTGTGGTAACCCTATTATCGTGGTAAACTCATATTAGTCTCCAATGCCTTCAAGGAATATTCCTTTTTGCAAAGCAAATCATAGATGAATAAACTAAAGGAATTTTTGTTCAAATGTTCAATAATATTCATTCACATTTGTAGTGATCTGAAATATTGAGTATCATTTTCCTTTATGAAATATTAACTGCAAGTGCAATTAATTAAAAAACGATCCTGTCTTCACAAAATATTGTCAGATGGTTTTTTATTTTGTAGGTGAATAGTTTGATAGATAACAAACAGAAATGTATGAATGGAAAATGTATTGAAGGTTTGGTAGATGTTTAATGAGGAATTACATTTACGGCGAAAATAAGACACAAACCCTAAAATTATTACCTTTTCGCCATATTAAATTAGGTAACTAATGATCTCAAAATAGATTGCAACATTCTCTTTTCATGTTCATAGGTACAATAAATGTGAAAACAATGATCTCACTTTTCAGGAGCAATATAACTTAAATATTTTATATATACTTTTATTGTAAAAAATAGCATATTGTTTAGATAGTGTTCAAATCACTTATCACTGCTCAGTAAAACTGTGACAAGGCGTCTTTTTATTAGAATTTTCCTGTTACAGCTTTGCAAATATTGTTTTAAAATAAACTTATTTCCAATAAATTTATATTCATTTCTTGCATTGGTGATCTTATCTCCAGAGAATAAATTATTAAGTATATACTAATTATACCTTGATAATAGGGACACTTCAGATTAAATACATCACACATATAAGAATTTCTATATTTATGTCCAAAAATATATTTTCCATAGATAGAGAAGTTTTATTAACATATTTTTGAAGGATATATGTGCAAAGTTTAAAAACAAGAAACAATATTTAGATTGCACTCATTTAGAAAAATATATATGTGAAACAATTAAAACCAACTAATAGGGACCATCATACTGCTTATTACCACGGATATAGGTAACACGAGGTAATATTCAAAATAATCCTTGTAAAAACAGCTTCATTTGATAGAAGAGTGATGTCACATGAAAACAATACATGTATGTTGTGAGTTATCAGCACATTGTTTGAGGATGTTAATTATACAAACAAATCATCTCTTGAATATTTCGCTCACCCTTGGACGCCATGTTGACCGGAAGTCACGTTCCAAGCGAGCGCTCGCGTTACCGGAAATCTACTTTCTAGCGAGCGCTCGCATTCGTTCAGGAAACGCGCGGGCGCTCGCCTTATGAACATACTACTGTTGTTTCTCACCTGATCGCCGATGTTAAGTAGGTCAGTTCGTGAGTAGCTATATTTAGCGCAAGGCAGTGACACGTTCATTAATGAATCAATGACAATGTTATTCATGTTGAAACTTTGAGGTGTGCATACACTCAATCGATGAACTCATGAGGCCAAGAATGATCCAGATCGGCATCACACACACAAATGCAAGTCGGATGTCGTACAATCCAGTCATTTCCTCATAAGTAGACTGCACAACACGAATAATATTGCAGAGCAAATGCAGTGTCGCCTTCAGTCTAGCGCAATCTTTTTGCATACAAAATTCAATAGAGTCCTTATTTTACGTGTAAATTTCTTAAAATTAAATTCATACACATCCGATAGCAAAGAAAGAGGGGGATTTCGTTCGAGTTAATATCAAACTGGCAAACGTTGTTTTAAGATCATTGTGCCAATTACATGTAAATTATAACTTGTCTAGTTTATGTGCCAAAACCTGCAGTAGTGTTTTAAGAAGACGTAAATGTGTTTTATATCAGTAATATATTATTTTATTCTACTATATGAGTGTATATATATGTGTATATTAATGTCATTTTAGTCTCTCATAGTAGGAGTGGTTTGTGTATATTTTATGGTCTGTTTTATCTGAATGTATATCTGTTTTATGATATATTTTATTGTATACACAAAGCGAGACTTTAATAAACTATCTGTCTGTAAACAAACCTGAGGTCAATGAAAAACGGCACGTAAGGTCAGGGTAACCAGGAGAGATAGATATATATAAGATAAGACATTTACAGTTGGATAGGAAGTAACAGTAGTTGATGTAGAAATAATTGTAGAAGTCGTGCGGTTAATAGTAGTAGTAGCTGCAGTAGCAGTAGTAATAGTGAAAGTTGTAGTAGTAGTAGTAGCAGTAGCAGTAGCAATAGTGGTAGAAGCAGCAGTAACAGCACCCGCATTAGTGGAAGTAGTGAGATTTGTCAAACATTTTCTTTTTTTGACTTGGATGAATTCAGTGTTCTTATTCTACAAATATTCAATTCTATTTTTCAATATTGATTTTTTTAGCAAATTTAAGTCCCTCAAGATAATGAAATAATGACTGACCGAAAGACAACTCCCTCGATGTCAGTTCCCATTCTGATGTTGCTAGACCTCAACCAATCACATTCCCTTACACAACACAGCTATAGCGCGTGCTTGCTTGCCAACCACAGCGTGTCCTGATGTTAAGGATGCACTAAGAATGTTTGCGGCTAATGTAATTCTGCATTTTTCTAACCTGACACATCAAACAACTTGTATCTGCGTAGCACTTATATTACTGCATGTTTTTACTGATACAAAAGTGCTTGTGATGTTAAATGTTGAGTCATTCCTATGTTGTTGGGCAACAACCAATTAACAGACCCTGATGACAAGAAGCCAGCTATAAAACGTGCTCCCTTCTTGGTCCATATCAACCATGGCGTGGTCTTACTTTAAGGGTGTGCTTGGATTGCTGGCGTTTTATATATCTCTTCAGAACTGCTTATGTAAGTGCTTTCTCTTGATACTCAATAGCTTCTTTAGGATGTGCCATGATTGTGGTCAGATGTTCTTCTGATGATTTATAGTTTATGTGTATGTTCGTCCTAATTATTTATCAGATAATTAAATATTTGGCACTATCAATATAATACATTAACAATAAACGTGCAATTATAAATGAAAAAATGAAAATATAAAATTTTCAAAAGACGTGCTACTGCCCCTTCAACTAAGAAACGCATAGGATATTTTTAACTTGTGTAGAAACAGATATAAACGTACACTTTCAGATTTCCTGAACGTAATTACTACATGATTATTAACAGATTCCGTACAAAACCCAGGAGATTTCAGCCAATACGTTTGTTTAAGAAGCATTGAAAACAGTTTTGCAAAATTGTTCATATGAAAGTCTGTAAAGTAAAAAACAATTATATTGAAAGAGCATTGTCGACTGAATGATTTGTAAAGAGAGAGTGGCGACTGTAAAGTGCAGATCGATATATTTTACCTAGCTTCACGTAAAATCTTACAGTATTGAAACACCAGAAACCCCGAGGCAATAATTGTTTGAAACATTTGAAAACTTGACTAATCGAGGTCAACCAACACAAGCAGAACTAGAGCGTCAGTGTTTGACTGGAGGAGGGGTGAATACTACAGGTAACACATTATCGCCGGTAAGTACGTTGTTATCAAACCAGAAGTAAGGGTTAAATAAGCCATGTCCGCGAATAGCGTTTTCATCTTTGCGTAAGAAGATGGTTTAAGCGAAGTTGGTAATTGTTTAAACTTACACATCAGACAATAAAGGTATATAGTAATCCGGCGTTAAATCCTAACGATCAACGTAATCTTTTATTTTACTTTTCTGTCCACATTATCATGGCTAATGCTTTACAAAGTGTGCGAGTCTCAAAGCAATAAGAGTTTTATCCTAGGCTGATTGTTAGTTTAGTGGGACCAGTGACGTTAAGGACCAAACTGACTTGCCGCAATAGTCTATAATAAGGGATAACAGTACAGAAAGTTGGATTTTGATTTCTTTGATTTTGTCGACGCAATAATTGAACTAATAATTGTAAGAATGAAATAACAATAGGAATGCAGCTATATAATCTAGTAAACCAGACCATCCGTGGTGATATGAAATTACATTACAGTGATGGTACAATTAGCATTATACAAAATAAACACAATTTGAAGAGAAAAGTGCTTGTGAAACTTTTGTTACAGTAATATTTATCAATTAAATTAAGGATCTCAATTCTGTTGTCTTCATCGATTAGAAAAGAGAGCCTAAAAAGTGCTAATTACTGCGAAAGATATTTAGTTGCTAAAACTATTCTGTGTACTAACTAGTCAATCCAGTACTAATGATTTATAAACAAAAATACATGAAAGGCCACAAGGTGATTGGTAACTGCAATGAAAATCTGAAGTGTTTTCTGATACCCGAAGCGTATAATTGGTTGAACTATTAAAATGTCTGGCCGCTTTCTACAAAGTTCACTATACAGCATAAAACTCGATGTAGCCAAATCATGAACTTAAGATTTACCTTGTCTAAAACATTGATGTTTGAATAATCCAAGACTTCCGCAGCATATAGCATTATTGGGATATTCACTACACCAAAAGGAAAGCGGTTAATCTAGGTTTCGGGCTTTAAAAACATTATATTATACATACCTTTTGTATTATCAAACAATCTGTTAGTTCAAGCGAATAATAAAATGTGGATTCAATCTCCTAAATCACTTTATTTCAGAACTCATGTTTCAAATATATGTGAGACGTTCTTTATGGCTATTCTTGAGTTCGGCAACTTTACAGTAGAGAACTCTTCTACCCGCTAGCTTGGGTGCCATGCTACACTGAATTTCAGCGAAGTACCACCCATGCTTCGCTAGTTCCAGCCGATGCCCGCAGATTTCACCGCAATACATAACCACAATAGTGTTGCGGGCTTTCTCACTGAAATAATACTAAAAGCCCTGATATAAGTGAAATACTGTTGAAAGCGGCGTTAAACCCAACATCACCTCACCTCACTTCAACAGAAAAAAAATATGCAAAAATTTCTTATAAAGTTATCTTTTTGGGTTCTAAAATCACAATCACAATTAAAATTGTCCTTTGTGTCCCTTTTATAAAAACATATTTGTTAGTAATAAGCAATAAAAACTTAAGAAGATTTTTAACACTTTTCAGAAGAGGTGAATTGAAAATAAGGGAAAATACCGGAAGAAATATGATTCCGAGAGAATTCAGATGTTGCACTTTGTAGCGCCTCTTGAGTAAATGGTTTTTGACATGTTTAAAATCATTGATTAAGATAGCTATCCTTAAAATTTCACAACACCACATTAAGTTATAAATACAAGGATTACTTTACTTTTGACTCGGTATCTATATCATATAACAGGTGCAGGCCCTACAACAGCTGTAGATCCATGCATGAACCACAAAACGTTGTCACACAACAGCCGTGTAATAACTCACTCATCGACCCCGACCGATATCGCAGAATGTGATCGCTACCTGGTACCCGGCTGGTACCGCATTGATGGGAACGTAGCCTCCGACCTTGTGACCGAATGTCCAGATCTTGGTCAGTGTGGTACCTTGTTCCCTGTATGGCTCAATGGTAGGTGAAATCCACAAAATATTTTGAAACTCATCTTGGACCTTAGAATAAAGCAGCTGATTGAGAAATTCCATTTTTCTTAAATTTCTATATGTCTTTGACTTTTTAAATTTCTGTGGAGGATACAAAAGTATTAAGATCACTACCGTTGTTGTTCCTTGTAAGAATCTTGAATCGAAAATGTTCCCTTCTACCTGTCTTTGCTACGAAACTGTTGAACATTGATCTTTTAATTTCCCGGAGAAGAGAAAAATATGTTAAGAGCGGCGACTTCGTTGTTCTATATACAGGTAATAACCTTGATGCGAAAATGTTCCCTTCTCAGTGACGGCTGTAGAGATGTTAGCAATGTTTCAGTTTAAATGAGTCAACAACTTCTTAAGAAAATAATTTTACGCGTAATTGCGACGTATAATAATTCTGCTTTTACTTAAGCTTTTACTTAACGGATGAAGCAAATAAGATTCTCCGGTGTTTTCCAAGTTATTATTTGTTTGAAAGAACTTCAAAAATACTAATCTTTTTCCGTATCTTGTAATTTCCAAATTCAGAATTTAGACATGTTTTCAAACCTTAGGAATTTTCATTTGTAAATAATGTACTATTCAATTTGCCGAAGGTTCAATCCCCAGTGAGTCGCAAGGAATCGTCAATCGGACTGCCTGCAAGCGAGGATTATCAGACGCGGCCTGCTGTGAAACTCCAATCAACATCCAGTTAAAGAACTGCGGGTCATTCAGAGTAGCGTTACTGAAACCTTTGGATAATTGTCCCGGAAAATATTGCTTTGGTTTGTTTTGATGTACAATACCATATTCTCTTCTGAACGTTTTACCTCAGATAGATTAAATCAATATCATATCCACACTTTTTAAGTTTGTAAAGACACCAAGTATTGCCAATATTATAAATGGCTTCAGTATACACTGACTTCCAAAAGAAACTTTGCACCATTTTGTAATGATTCTGATTGAAGAATGAAAAACGATAGAAATTTAAAACAAAGTATCTCTTATTAATTAATCATTTGTGTAAACAACCAGCGAATCAAAATTAAAGGTGGGAAACCCAGTTTTGCTATTATTTGATCTGAAGTGGGTAGGGGTCAAAATTTTGGTTGTTCAGACGTTCGTTGAAATGGTGTTGTCGCAATAATTTCGTTAAAGTACTAAAATGTGCTACTTTAGTACCAGGTTTGAGCAGCCCGAATGTTATAACTTCCAAATCTGCAATGAGTAACAAAAAAGGTAAAACGTTAAATTACGTCTTTTGTCAGCAGGTTCAACTTCACATTTCGTCTGAATCAAAGTCTTTCCATTAATGGGAATGTGTGGACACAAGCCTTACTTGTCATATTGACACATCTTTGAGTCGTACAAATGGTAACCAGCCTTTAAAGCTCAACAATCGCAATTAAATCTTGCTATTGCATGCCAATTCTGACGTTATAACTTCGAATGAAATTGTCACGTGTCGATGTTTAGTGACCAATAGCTATCAACTTAGCAGTCGATGAGCTCTGATTAGATCTTTCCAAGTTCATAAAGTGCACGAGAACATAACAACATGCCGACCTTTGATGTTTGCTATCTCTGACGTCACTAAGAGACAACGTTGGCGGTCGTCTAAAGTCACAGATATCGGCTCTCATGCAGAGAAAAAACAAGAGTTTTTTTATGTTTCAGGGTTGTCAGCAACCCTCACAACCTCTCTGTATAGCAGGTTCAAGTTACCATTAGAAATGAAGGAATACTACCGATTCATGTAAAAAGGCATGTTTTTGAACAATTTTGTCAATTTTCAGAGGGGATTCGCAACATTTTTGCTATACCGTTAATAGTTTAAAGGTGTTTTTTTCGCTTTTTCAGTGACAAACATTCATTATAACCGTTATTAAACCTTTTCGTCACGTGACTAAGTTCCAGTGGAAACGTCACGTGATTATGACATTTTTGCCATTTCTGCAAAAATGCATGAATATTGCTCAATTAAAAGTTTAAAACTTGAAAGTGTGGGTTTCAACTATGTCATTGCCAACTTAAATGAAAATGTAAATATGAGATCGTTATCGAAATTTCAGTTTTAAAATTGCAAAGTTTCTTTTGGAATTCAGTGTAGTCTCCAAAACCTCTAACGGTGACAGAAAGGACTGAAAGCATATTTCCTAGTTCAAGTTTTATCTTTCATTGAAAAACATGATCAATATCCTACTGGATTGAATGTCGGCTATTGATTGAAAGTAGCCAAATTTGTTGATAATTTTTTTCAGAATTCAAAGAGACATGTCCCCCTGGTCAAAGCTCTGAAACGGGATACATGCCCTGTACATGTAAGTTTTTACTTCATAACTTGCCATAATTTCAGAAATGTTAGATTAGGACAGAAATGAAGCAAAACAAATTGTAGTAGATGCAGTTTTCAAATGTTTAAATACTCGTAGTGTTCTAATGCTTATTTACGGAGTTAGGAATGTTGTAAATACTCGTAGTGTTCTAATGTTGTAAATACTCGTAGTGTTCTAATGTTGTAAATACTCGTAGTGTTCTAATGTTGTAAATACTCGTAGTGTTCTAATGTTGTAAATACTCGTAGTGTTCTAATGTTGTAAATACTCGTAGTGTCCTAATGTTGTAAATACTCGTAGTGTTCTAATGTTGTAAATACTCGTAGTGTTCTAATGTTGTAAATACTCGTAGTGTCCTAATGTTGTAAATACTCGTAGTGTTCTAATGTTGTAAATACTCGTAGTGTTCTAATGTTGTAAATACTCGTAGTGTTCTAATGTTGTAAATACTCGTAGTGTTCTAATGTTGTAAATACTCGTAGTGTTGAATGCTTATTTACGGAGTTACGAAATATGGTATTTACAAGGAGTAAAGATAAAGTGTTCAACGTACTATAACTATCTCAGAATACTATTTTAAACCCCAATCTCATGGACTAATGGTACGGAAACAATAACCACCAAAGCAACCAAGACCCTATTTGCTATCAAGTGATTGTCCGTTAAATATCCAAATATTTCAGGAGGTGTTCTTTTCAAACTCTTTGATATTAAATTAAGCCAATATTACTTTACGGTGCAGAAGTCTGGGCATTTAATGATAAAGAAGTAATAAATAGATTTCTTAATAATTTCTGTAATTTTTGTTACATGTATTAGGTGTAGGAAAACATGTTTCTAGCAAGAGTAGACTACCATGTTAAATGTATTCGATATTGGTGTAAGTTATTGTGTATGTCTACTGATAGATATCCAAAACAATGTTATTTTAACATGAAAGATACAGCGGTAGATGTACTTGGGCATCATATGTTAGAATATTGTTAAACATATATGGATCTGGTTTTGTGTGGCTAAGTCATGAAATTGGAAATATTGATTCCTTTGTCCATCATTATAAACAAAGACTTCAGGATTGTATTATGTTCAGCAAAATTAATAGTTCAACGCATTTATATCATTACAAATCAATTATGTATCCAACCTTTATCCCTTTTATGTATTGTAAGAAGTAATGATACTACTGAAATAAAAAAAATATGAAAAATATGCAACCGTTGTAATGTTGAAGATGAACTTAAAGTTTTTAATTATTTGTGATGGCCTACCTACTGAAATAAACTTAATGCTTTGTTGTCAGTATCTTTGTTGCAAAAAAGAGCATTTTGTCCAACTATGATGAGGAAGAAGGAATGAACTTCATCATTATAAAAAAAATTGGTGATAAAATAATTGTATTAGTTAATTTGACCTGCAACGGATATAGCGTCCGTTGGTCCATCCGTTAACTTTTAACACTTTCAACTGTGCCCAGTGGCAGTAAATTGTAAGTGCCACTTAAACCGAGCCTTAAAGGGGCAGTGGCACGTTTCTTTGTTACTTTTATATTTTAAAAGTTTCACTGATAATCGTATATTAACGCTAAATGTATTATTTTGATAGTGTCATAAATCTCATTCTACAAGCCAATCAGACAAAGCCATAGAGGACAAAGTATGAAGGTTCACATATAATTTATTGGCGGCCATTTTGTGTGAACACCCTTAATTCATTTTATGTAAGAAAAAGGAATCGCATGGATAAAATTTACATTATATATTTGAATTATTACTGTTTCACTTAATCTAAATACATCGTCTGTTAATTGGAACCATTAATTTTCATTTTCCTATCATCTCATTCCCCTTAAAAACGTTCTACTGTCCCTTTACAACCTTATCTTTTGTTCTTTGCAATGAGTGAAAGGCCAGGAAAGCTGATACCCTAATATTAAGTATCGGCACCCTACCCTCTGAATATATAATGTTTCTAGATTTGGTGACCCTTATAAGGGCCAAAGAGGTTAAGTCCGTAAAACTTAATTCGTATCCTTAATTACGGTTTGGAAATCTGAAATGTTATGTACAGACTCC
The DNA here is from genome assembly GCA_916613615.1 of Steromphala cineraria. Lineage (NCBI taxonomy): Eukaryota > Metazoa > Mollusca > Gastropoda > Trochida > Trochidae > Steromphala > Steromphala cineraria. The sequence goes on along the minus strand of OU744734.1, from coordinate 61,216,603 downwards.
ATTGCAAATGAGGATTATAATGTATGGATTTGCTAAACTTTTATGAACTTGTATCCCTGAATAACGATCATCTTTTTGGTAACATCCTTAAACCCATTTTCGTGTTTTCCACATCAAAAAGACCAAGAAAGGGTGACTCCTGTGCAGAATACTCCTCAGGTAATTCTTAGGGATAGTAGATTTTGTGACCCTTTAGCTCTTTGTAAGGGTCTTTTAAATACCCTATTAGATATGCTTCTCCAGAAGCACAAGACCTTTAAAGCTTAAGTTTTCTGTACAGAGAATGTGAAATGGAGATGGCAATCTTAACATATTGTTACTCAAAAAGGAAACACACTGGACATTAAATTTGAATATGAAGCCTTATAAGCTACATTGCCAATGGCTCTATTTCTGTTTTAATATTCAATTTCAGCAAAATACCCCAATTTAGATACGAATGCAACTGCAGAAGTCAAACCATTCATAAACAATGTAACTAAAGCCACTCAATCAAAGGCTCAACGTTTGTTCTTTCACTGCAAACGATTATCTGATGGGTCAAAGTCAACGTATTTCTTCGATGTCAACTGGTACATCGATGGAAAACATGTGAAGACAATCTCAAAAGTGCCATCCAATCTTTATGATAGCGACACTACCTTGGATGAAGATGCTTCATGGCGACTTCCTATGCTGGTCAGTTGATGCTATGTTAACATATATTAGCACACTAGTAAGGATTATGTTACATAGTTGTGAATCTATCGTTGTAAAGCCATTCGTACCGATTTAATACGGAATTTGTTATTGTTATACAAGTATATGAAAAATTATCCTTATAATTACAACATCAATCTTTGATCAACGGTTTTTTAATTATTTTCAAAATAGATTCCATTCAGTTTTTACGCCATTCACGTTCATGCAATCACAAATCGATTTAATTGCAATCCGAATTTTTGGAAGTACCTGCTTAAGCATATCACGCGACATTTTGAATGGCCAACAAACTCAGGATGAACTAAGCATGAGGACATACACAGTGCATTTTAAGAGACCGACATAGGGGTGGAAACAACTAAATTGTAAATGATGTAACCATTCAGATCTGTTATAAATCTCCAAAACATGATAACACCATCCTGAATTCTAGAAGAGAACTATATTTGCAACCGTTACATTACTCTTCACCATCTGTTAGTTTTCTGCATATATAATTGTAAATTAATTATATACATTCTAAGGAGAGGGTATTTTCAGTTGGAAAACTTTTTCAAACAAGTGAAGAAAATATGTTTAAACCAAAACAGAACTGTATTTAAATCGTAGTTCATTCTCCCAACTTGTTACATCCATTGCCTTTATGTTCTGACATCCTCTCTAACTATTTAACCCCTGTAATAGTACCTGCTGATGCTGAAAGCACCATTTTTTCCATTTTCTACTAACAGGAGTCCTACTTTTAATGTACGAATATGTTAAAAATATGCTTGTTTCGACTTCAATCTACCTACGGTACTGTTGGTCACGCACTTGGAAGGGGAGATCAACCTGAAAAATCAATCACACTGTAGATCATGCTTTTCATCTCAAGTTCGCTACAACAAGGGAAGTAACAACAACTAAAATTTCGAAACGCTGCATTGTCATTGTTGTTACGCACGTTCGGTGACGGTATCCTTAGATTAACGATGATTATCTGCGAAGGTGGGGTTGTGACGTTTGTTACTACGTTACTAAATAATGTGTACCATCACTAGAATATGATTTGGTTTTGCTGATAAGTGGGTCACTGACACGCTGTGTGTCTAAGCAGTATATGTTATTGACGAAAACTGAAGCACATTTGTTTGAAAGCGGATATTTTTATCTGAATATTGTTATATTTGTTGGTGTTAACGCACGATTAAAACAAGTTGACATTTCTTCGATAACAAAACTGTTTCTAATGAAAGAATGCGTGACGGATGTACCCTTATGGATTTTGTTTACGAATGTTTGATCGATTTAGTTGAGAAAATAGTTCGTGCTTTGACGAAATCTTTAAACCAAATTAATCCAGTTTGATTGCATCTATAACACCCTTCATTATATGATAATAATACCTCTTCTGCTACATCTACATTTAAATTAATACATTAAAACATTAGGAGATAAACATACTGTGTTTGGAAATCAGCGGCATATAACGGAATTATAATAGCTCTTAATCTAATTTAAAGTCGAACGCGTAGCTTGAGGCTTTTTTATATTATTTCGTGACGCTTGTTAGCATCTTGAATATGTTAAGTTCTGCGTGCCATATATTCACAAACTTGACGTCGGTTTAATTGCATTGGTGTTGTAAATGGATTTAAGGTAAGTGTATGCCGCATTTCGATTCATATTCGTATGATATTCTAGCCGCTTAAACTTTGTCGAGCCCGTTTTGGTCTAACGCTACAAAATGACGGACCATGTAAACGGGAAATCTGAACTGTTGTCGGTGTCGTGTATTTTACCGGTTTTGACAGACTGCAAGCGTTAAACTTGTTAGAATAAATTCTATGAATAATGTACATACAATGCAATATTTGCATATTTTGTGCAAATCTTCGACACAACAGCAATATTTGAGAACTACTTCTTACTAAGCAACAATTGAATTCTTGCGCAATAGATGAAGTAAACAGAGCACCGTATAACCAAATTATACGCCCTCTGATTTTTTACAGCAGCCAATCAGAAACGAGTATTTTGCACATTTATGGTAGCATTTAGGTTTATTCATTTGTTACACAAAGATTATGATTACATTAAAAGTTTAGATTATGCAAGATACTCATGGTTACAAAAATAGTTGCCATAGTTTCAAATTCGCAAATAAAATATTTATCCAGAATAAATGAACTTTTATTAAAATGCAACTTCCATCTTGTCAAACTAAATAATGAATTGAAGAGCAGAGAGCAATCAATTATGTTACTTCCTTCTGAAATAAAGTGAATGACTCAAAAACGTCTTTGATAATCTTATTCTGATATCTTTATAACGTATGATTAAAGAAAATTTTGAATTGGAGCCGTAAAGCGTAGGATAGAATGATTTATCCACAACAATACACAGACGTGAAGATACCAGCATATCAGAGCAATTGTTAAATGACTCATTTTTTTCAATATTCGGACTTTCATATGCAATTTCAAGGTATGAAATCTATATACACCATCAAAGTGCATATATGTGCAACAGGAGATTGATTAAAACCGCTAAGAAAACTGTTTAAGGCACAAATCGATCAGCTTTCATCCGATATTTTTAAATGTTAGCATTGCGAGAAAACAAATCAACTGTATTATGGTAATTCATTAACTAAATTAAGAAATAACTACCTGATTGATAGAAGAAGACCATATTTACAAATAATTCATAATACAATTTATCAGTTACGACAACAACTTTTTGTCGTAGAAATACATTCCACGATCGTAGCTTCGATGATAGGCTTCATTTCACGATGTTTTTCTTTTTTGAGCGATACACTTTACAGCTGCGTACCGTAAGTTTGTTCACATGCTTGTGTATCAGTGCAAATATCATATAATGTGGGGTTTCTTTGAACGTCAATGATATAACCCCAGGAGCACTGACAATGGATCACAAATTGTCCAGGTGTAAAATAATCATTCCAAAACAGTATTTCGGGATCAACTCGTCACTAGTACTGAATTTCGATATTTGGCATGGTTAAATAGACAGATGGGGGTCATATATGTGAAATTCAGATGTTCTTAAATTTCGATTTAAATATTTCATATAAATTTGTTAAGAAAACTTTAAGCATATTTACATTGCCTTAGTGCAAAGGAACAAATATGACTTTGGTTTAAAACTGTTGATCACATGTATATTATGAAGGATTTTGTAGAGAAAAATAAAAAGTGGTGTTTTCGAAATTTTAACCCCTGGTCAGTTAAATGCCCTGTCACATTTGTTATGGTTAACTGTTAGGTATGACATTCGATCATGTCAATAAAACAAGATTCTTGTCAAATCCATTTTGAAAATCTTGTGAACGAAACTAATGAAAAATGTACATTTTCTGGTCCTACTATAATGAATCTTAACTTATGTAGTAAAATTTGAAAAAAAAATCCGTTTCATTTTCGCAATGCTAGGATACCTCAAAGACATTCTAAATTACATGATATTTGCACTAGTATACGCAGGTAAGTGAACAAACTTTTGGTACGCAGCTGTATTCTGTGTCAAATTGTTAACACTTGAGCAGCTGAAATATTAACATATTTAAATTAAGTGTGAAATTATCATGTACATACCATATATATTGTGAATAAGAGAGTCCTTCTGAATTTCGTTTCCACAAAAAATACCCCGCTCGAATGGTCTCATTAATTCACGTAAAATACTCATCAGAAATGAAATGTTTAATTGTTTTGAAAAGTGTGGATCTAATTTCAATAGAAGCGAGTTAAATATTGAATTTTTTGCATTTTATCTCTCTAAAAAAAATAGCGCTCATATATCAATGACAAGGCATGCTCAAAGCGCCAAGATTTGTATCATAACCCTAGAAGAAAGCAACCAGAAGTTAGCACAAGATTCAAGATTCAACATTCACATTCGAATGTTGAATATTGAAAATGGTGGTAACTTCAGGTACAAAAATCAACATTCGCGAATCTGAATCTGAAATTAAATTTCACATTCACATTCGAATCTGAATGTTGATTTTTTTTCAACATTCACATTCAAAATGAATCTTGAGTTTTTTCAAATTGGGCTTTCAAATCATATCTTATAGACTCGACATTCGCGAATCTGAATCTGAAATTAAATTTCACATTCACATTCGAATCTGAATGTTGATTTTTTTTCAACATTCACATTCAAAATGAATCTTGAGTTTTTTCAATTTGGGCTTTCAAATCATATCTTATAGACTCTACATTCGCGAATCTGAATCTGAAATTAAATTTCACATTCACATTCGAATCTGAATGTTGATTTTTTTTCAACATTCACATTCATAATGAATCTTGAGTTTTTTCAATTTGGGCTTTCAAATCATATCTTATAGACTCGACATTCGCGAATCTGAATCTGAAATTAAATTTCACATTCACATTCGAATCTGAATGTTGATTTTTTTTCAACATTCACATTCAAAATGAATCTTGAGTTTTTTCAATTTGGGCTTTCAAATCATATCTTATAGACTCTACATTCGCGAATCTGAATCTGAAATTAAATTTCACATTCACATTCGAATCTGAATGTTGATTTTTTTTCAACATTCACATTCAAAATGAATCTTGAGTTTTTTCAATTTGTGCTTTCAAAGCATATCTTATAGACTCTACATTCGCGAATCTGAATCTGAAATTAAATTTCACACTCACATTCGAATCTAAATGTTGATTTTTTTCAACATTCACATTCATAATGAATCTTGAGTTTTTTCAATTTGGGCTTTCAAATCATATCTTATAGACTCGACATTCGCGAATCTGAATCTGAAATTAAATTTCACATTCACATTCGAATCTGAATGTTGATTTTTTTTCAACATTCACATTCAAAATGAATCTTGAGTTTTTTCAATTTGGGCTTTCAAATCATATCTTATAGACTCTACATTCGCGAATCTGAATCTGAAATTAAATTTCACACTCACATTCGAATCTAAATGTTGATTTTTTTCAACATTCACATTCATAATGAATCTTGAGTTTTTTCAATTTGGGCTTTCAAATCATATCTTATAGACTCGACATTCGCGAATCTGAATCTGAAATTAAATTTCACATTCACATTCGAATCTGAATGTTGATTTTTTTTCAACATTCACATTCAAAATGAATCTTGAGTTTTTTCAAATTGGGCTTTCAAATCATATCTTATAGACTCTACATTCGCGAATCTGAATCTGAAATTAAATTTCACATTCACATTCGAATCTGAATGTTGATTTTTTTTCAACATTCACATTCAAAATGAATCTTATGTTTTTTCAATTTGTCCTTTTAAAGCATATCTTATAGACTCTACATTCGCGAATCTGAATCTGAAATTAAATTTCACATTCACATTCGAATCTGAATGTTGATTTTTTTCAACATTCACATTCATAATGAATCTTGAGTTTTTTCAATTTGGGCTTTCAAATCATATCTTATAGACTCGACATTCGCGAATCTGAATCTGAAATTAAATTTCACATTCACATTCGAATCTGAATGTTGATTTTTTTTCAACATTCACATTCAAAATGAATCTTGAGTTTTTTCAATTTGGGCTTTCAAATCATATCTTATAGACTCTACATTCGCGAATCTGAATCTGAAATTAAATTTCACATTCACATTCGAATCTGAATGTTGATTTTTTTCAACATTCACATTCAAAATGAATCTTGAGTTTTTTCAATTTGTGCTTTCAAAGCATATCTTATAGACTCTACATTCGCGAATCTGAATCTGAAATTAAATTTCACATTCACATTCGAATCTGAATGTTGATTTTTTTCAACATTCACATTCATAATGAATCTTGAGTTTTTTCAATTTGGGCTTTCAAGTCATATCTTATAGACTCGACATTCGCGAATCTGAATCTGAAATTAAATTTCACATTCACATTCGAATCTGAATGTTGATTTTTTTTCAACATTCACATTCAAAATGAATCTTGAGTTTTTTCAATTTGGGCTTTCAAATCATATCTTATAGACTCTACATTCGCGAATCTGAATCTGAAATTAAATTTCACATTCACATTCGAATCTGAATGTTGATTTTTTTTCAACATTCACATTCAAAATGAATCTTGAGTTTTTTCAAATTGGGCTTTCAAATCATATCTTATAGACTCTACATTCGCGAATCTGAATCTGAAATTAAATTTCACATTCACATTCGAATCTGAATGTTGATTTTTTTTCAACATTCACATTCAAAATGAATCTTGAGTTTTTTCAAATTGGGCTTTCAAATCATATCTTATAGACTCTACATTCGCGAATCTGAATCTGAAATTAAATTTCACATTCACATTCGAATCTGAATATTGATTTTTTTTCAACATTCACATTCAAAATGAATCTTGAGTTTTTTCAAATTGGGCTTTCAAATCATATCTTATAGACTCTACATTCGCGAATCTGAATCTGAAATTAAATTTCACATTCACATTCGAATCTGAATGTTGATTTTTTTTCAACATTCACATTCAAAATGAATCTTGAGTTTTTTCAAATTGGGCTTTAAAATCATATCTTATAGACTCTACATTCGCGAATCTGAATCTGAAATTAAATTTCACATTCACATTCGAATCTGAATGTTGATTTTTTTTTCAACATTCACATTCAAAATGAATCTTGAGTTTTTTCAAATTGGGCTTTCAAATCATATCTTATAGACTCTACATTCGCGAATCTGAATCTGAAATTAAATTTCACATTCACATTCGAATCTGAATGTTGATTTTTTTCAACATTCACATTCAAAATGAATCTTGAGTTTTTTTCAAATTGGGCTTTCAAATCATATCTTATAGACTCTACATTCGCGAATCTGAATCTGAAATTAAATTTCACATTCACATTCGAATCTGAATGTTGATTTTTTTTCAACATTCACATTCAAAATGAATCTTGAGTTTTTTCAAATTGGGCTTTCAAATCATATCTTATAGACTCTACATTCGCGAATCTGAATCTGAAATTAAATTTCACATTCACATTCGAATCTGAATGTTGATATTTTTCAACATTCACATTCAAAATGAATCTTGAGTTTTTTCAATTTGGGCTTTCAAAGCATATCTTATAGACTCTACATTCGCGAATCTGAATCTGAAATTAAATTTCACATTCACATTCGAATCTGAATGTTGATTTTTTTCAACATTCACATTCATAATGAATCTTGAGTTTTTTCAATTTGGGCTTTCAAATCATATCTTATAGACTCGACATTCGCGAATCTGAATCTGAATTTAAATTTCACATTCACATTCGAATCTGAATGTTGATTTTTTTTCAACATTCACATTCAAAATGAATCTTGAGTTTTTTCAAATTGGGCTTTCAAATCATATCTTATAGACTCTACATTCGCGAATCTGAATCTGAAATTAAATTTCACATTCACATTCGAATCTGAATGTTGATTTTTTTTTCAACATTCACATTCAAAATGAATCTTGAGTTTTTTCAAATTGGGCTTTCAAATCATATCTTATAGACTCTACATTCTCGAATCTGAATCTGAAATTAAATTTCACATTCACATTCGAATCTGAATGTTGATTTTTTTCAACATTCACATTCAAAATGAATCTTGAGTTTTTTCAAATTGGGCTTTCAAATCATATCTTATAGACTCTACATTCGCGAATCTGAATCTGAAATTAAATTTCACATTCACATTCGAATCTGAATGTTGATTTTTTTTCAACATTCACATTCAAAATGAATCTTGAGTTTTTTCAAATTGGGCTTTCAAATCATATCTTATAGACTCTACATTCGCGAATCTGAATCTGAAATTAAATTTCACATTCACATTCGAATCTGAATGTTGATATTTTTCAACATTCACATTCAAAATGAATCTTGAGTTTTTTCAATTTGGGCTTTCAAAGCATATCTTATAGACTCTACATTCGCGAATCTGAATCTGAAATTAAATTTCACATTCACATTCGAATCTGAATGTTGATTTTTTTCAACATTCACATTCATAATGAATCTTGAGTTTTTTCAATTTGGGCTTTCAAATCATATCTTATAGACTCGACATTCGCGAATCTGAATCTGAATTTAAATTTCACATTCACATTCGAATCTGAATGTTGATTTTTTTTCAACATTCACATTCAAAATGAATCTTGAGTTTTTTCAAATTGGGCTTTCAAATCATATCTTATAGACTCTACATTCGCGAATCTGAATCTGAAATTAAATTTCACATTCACATTCGAATCTGAATGTTGATTTTTTTTCAACATTCACATTCAAAATGAATCTTGAGTTTTTTCAAATTGGGCTTTCAAATCATATCTTATAGACTCGACATTCGCGAATCTGAATCTGAAATTAAATTTCACATTCACATTCGAATCTGAATGTTGATTTTTTTTCAACATTCACATTCAAAATGAATCTTGAGTTTTTTCAAATTGGGCTTTCAAATCATATCTTATAGACTCTACATTCGCGAATCTGAATCTGAAATTAAATTTCACATTCACATTCGAATCTGAATGTTGATTTTTTTTTCAACATTCACATTCAAAATGAATCTTGAGTTTTTTCAAATTGGGCTTTCAAATCATATCTTATAGACTCTACATTCGCGAATCTGAATCTGAAATTAAATTTCACATTCACATTCGAATCTGAATGTTGATTTTTTTCAACATTCACATTCAAAATGAATCTTGAGTTTTTTCAATTTGGGCTTTCAAATCATATCTTATAGACTCTACATTCGCGAATCTGAATCTGAAATTAAATTTCACATTCACATTCGAATCTGAATGTTGATTTTTTTTCAACATTCACATTCAAAATGAATGTTGAGTTTTTTCAAATTGGGCTTTCAAATCATATCTTATAGACTCGACATTCGCGAAAATGTATTTTTTGCAGATTTTTAAAAGCAAAGGGTGAATTTTAAAATTGAAAAACGAGGTTCGAATGGCGCGCCCCATTGTAAACACAAGTTATCTCTAGTGCAAATCATTATCATTCGTAATTCGGCATCTCTTAGACTATAGCTCCGATCTACTTAAAAATTTGAACATATGTTCATATCAATATTCCCTCCTATTAGAGGTATCAGATTTTGTTGTTTTTTGGTACCAGTTTATATCATGACAGGGAGTCAAAATTTCCAAAGTCAAAATGTATTTGCATTTAAGGCAAAATTTTATTAATGTAGAGTTTTGGTTTAGCTTACTATTTTTGACATTTTACAATAATAAACATAAATGATCGAATATTCTGTTCCTATGGTAAATGTAATGTAATTCTATCGACTTCGATATGTTAGTTTGTTGTCTTAGCAAAATAAGTTAACACATAAGATTATTTTTCGATCCATTTGGAGCCTCCTTCCACTTCAGAAAAGGGTAGGGTGGGCATGGTTGTGTTCGTTATATCCCATCGTGAACTCCATCCAATTTAGAAATGGGACCGCTGAATTATTTTCTACTTAAACCAACTGTCATTATCAAGTATGATATAAATTTCCAAAAGTATTTTGAAGAATTATGATTAAGAAATCATATTCTGACGCTAAAATGTAGTTCCGTTAACTTGGAACTTCGAAAAGAGCAGACACGTGTCTTATTCATTAAACATCACTTTTCTCTTTAATGGAATGTTTTAAGTTAAGACAAGATAATGCATGATGAATAAAACGCGCGGTACATCATACATGTAGCTGTGTTTTTTGACATCTTACAAATATAACACATTGAGTATATTCAGGTTTGAGGAAAACTGTGTTGGAAACTGTATACATGGCAAATCGCTTTAATCTACATCTATATAGATTTCATCGATCCTATTCTAAGAAGGCACGGGTAAAAGCTAGTAAACTCAGCTTAGTCAGGTCTAATTTCATAAAAAGTAAAGGTTACAATGCAAGTTGAAGTTACAGTTAAAGTGTGTGTGGGAAATATACATTGCACTGATTGCAGTAATCCTTTCACATAAAGTAATCTTTCAGTACGGTACAAACGTACTTTATATATGCAGTTTGCTATTTTAACATCTTACATATACATTACATAATACATTAGGTATCTAGGTTTGCGGAAAACTGTTTGAAAAACTTACTAAAAGACTAAAAAGCATGATTCGTGCCACGTGCGCTATAATTCTAATAAAATTCACGTATGAAGTAGTGGTTTAAGTGATTTTAGTGTATCCTGTATATATTGCCTTAACTTAAACACTTAAAGGAATATACATTTTGACTTTGGAAAAGTTGACTCCCTGTCATGATATAAACTGATACCTCCGAACAGGATGGAATATTAATATGAACATATGTTCAAAATTTACAAGTAGATCGGAGCTATAGTTTAGGAGATATGCCGAATTACGAATGATGATGATTTGCACTAGAGATAGCGTAGCGCGCGCCATTCGAACCTCGTTTTTCCGTTTCAAAATTCAACCTTTGCTTTAAATACTCTTCAAAAGCTACAATTGATTTTCTGAGACGAGTACATAATTGTGATATTTAGATTAGACATTTTTTTAATGTGAAGTTATATGAACGTTCAGGGCAAAATTCCTTTAAAACAATAACTTAAAAAATTCATTTAAAAAGAGAATAGTGATGTTTAATGAAAAAAACCACGTGTCTGCTATTTTCGAATTTCAAGTTAACGGAACTGCATTTTAGCGGCAGAAAATGGTTTCTTAATCATAATTAGTCAAAATACTTCTGGAAATTTATATCATTCTTGAAAATAATAGTTGATTAAAGTAGATAATAATTAGTTCAAGATGAGACATTCTACCTTGCAATTGCAAGTTGGAATGGCTGTCACTCGTCCCATTTCAAAATGGAATGGATTTCAAGATGGGACATAACAGTGTTTATATTTAGTATTGTATTCGAGGCATAACATATATATACTTTAATATAATCAATTCGCGAACCAAATCAAATGAACCAAAGCCACACCTTATTGTGGTTAACAAATTTGTAGAATTTTGAAGTAAACTTCAATATGTTATGTCTAAACAATAAGATTAAGATAAAAAGTATATATAAAATAAAAAATACATTGTCCTCTTATTTTATTAGGATCAATAAATTTGATTAACTTTGATATAACTTTCTTATAACAGTAAAGTAATATAATGTGTTAATAAAACAAAAGAGTAGTTGAGAAAATCCCACGGTAATGCACATAGGTTTAAACGTTCTGATAAGCAAATATGTAGCAATTTGGATTAAGCACTTTAATATAAATGTTCATGTTTATCTTTGGTAAATTTACGCCACAGACCATTCACATGTAAGTGCAAGTGCGAGCATGCATTTTCCAACCAAACCATTGAGGGACCACTTTTCTCTGTTTTAAAATGGGCATGAAATGTACATACTCGTAAAATCATCACATAAATGAATTGCTACAATGGTTGCAAACGACTTGGTCATCTTCATTGAAAAGATAATGTATGCAGATATCATTCTGAAATTGTAGTATGTTATACCCATTGTGATTCCTCACAGAAATGTAGACGTTTCAATTTTGAGAATCCAAGATGGCCGCCATGGCAGCCATATTGAATTTTCAATTAGATTTCACGAAAAAGACTACTCCTCCTAAACGAATGCAGATATCATTCTGAAATTGTAGTATGTTATACCCATGGTGATTCCCCTCGGAACGGTAGACGTTTCAGTTTTGAGAATCTAAAATGGCCGCTATGGCAGCCATATTGAATTTTCAATTAGATTTCATGAAAAGACTTCTCTTTCTAAACCAATCTAGATATCATTCTGAAATTGTATTATGTTATACCCATGGTGATTCCTCACAGAAAGGTAGACGTTTCAGTTTTGAGAATCCAAGATGGCCGCCATGATAGCCATATTGAATTTTCAATGAGATTTCATGAAAATGACTACTTCTCCTAAACCAATCTAGATATCATTTTCATATTGTAGTATGTTATACCTATAGTGATTCCTCCCACAAAGGTAGACGTTTCAGTTTTGAGAGTTCAAGATGGCCGCGATAGCATCCATATTGACTTTTCAGCTGCAGATAACACATCATTATTACTAAATTTTAAGCTTTCATCAAGTGATCACTCGCACTATATAAATTCTCTAATTTGAACTTACTAATCATAATTTTATCTTGAATATAGAATATTTAAGATTGTCATGCAAGTTGTTCTATATTTTAAGTGTTTCTAAAACATTAAGATGAAAGACAAACATAATTAATTAATTTGTTTAAAATATTTATGGCAACTAGCTGCAAAAACCCAATGACATTAAACATCATGTTAGATTTTGAACAATGGTATCTCCCTTATATTCCTTTAAATACCACACATAAGGGGTCAACCAGAGTTCAGATATTTCTGTTGAGTCCACTATGCTGTCTAATACACATCCCAATACAGGCTGCCAGCATCATAGTGTCAGCTGCTCGTCTGTTGCATAATCAACCTGACCCAATTGATATGGTAGAGCATTATGCTATATGGCCATGTGTATGCAATAAGAGTTATGGAAATTAGACTTGTATTATCATGACAGTGATATGTTCTTTCTAAGAATAACAACTTACACAAAACTTGTCACTTGTTTTGTGTTTAGCAATCTACATGATAAGTTGATGTGGAAAGAGTTATTTTGCATCAGGTTTCAGTTCCTGTGTTTTACTCATATTTGTACCATTTCTATATCTAACAGCAGTTCTTCTTGACACAAAATCAATTTAGGACATAAGCTAACTATACACCACGTGGTGCGGTTATCGGGTCAATATCAGAGGTAGTTATTTTTAGATAACTGACCTCAGATCAACCTGGAGGTTGGTTATCTGGAGGTTGTTTATCTGATAACCAACCTCTTGATAACTGACCTCTCGGTTCGATACGGTGAACATGTCTCGGCTACGCCTCGCCATCTTCACCGTATCGCACCTCGAAAAAAACTTACCCTCGGCTTACGGGTCTACATGACCCTTTGCCTCTAATTGTGACTTTTGATATTCTTTAGAATTTGTTGTGATTTTCACCTGTGCATTCAAATATATTATGTCTTTATTTCAATATGCCATTCTAAAGAAGATCAAAGGCCGCAAGAACGATAATAAAAGAAAACAAAAGACAGAAAAAACACTCTTTATTACAGAGAACTTTTGAAGTCATTTTCATATTACATGTTCATACTGCTTTCAATTCTTTCTATTTGGTTTCCTTGAAACATGCAAACATTTACATTTATCAAACACTCATACACACAATCCCGTTGGGCCTCAGTATCTATGCTAGTGTTCTCTTCAGTTAATGTTCCAAATCCTTCATAGGAAGTCAGTTGTCGGGAGGTCACAAGCATTTGAAATGGTCCTTTTGAAACAATGCACAAGAAAGCCGACTTCAGTATCAGCAAACATTTAACTGTCCAGGTATCATCCATGCGTAGGTCCTGAAACATTCAAAGGTTTAACGCTACTAACAGTCTGATTTCAAGTGCTGACAAAAACACATTTCCATTTACATACATGCATATTTCATATCATCACGCTTTCCCCGAAATAGTAACTTAAGTTTTGAACTGTCATTTCTAACATCGACTTTTGAATAATTTAGTATCTTATTGTTTAATGGACGAGTGATAGTTTCAACGTTCACACGAAATTTATTGAAGATAATATCATACCAAACAAAATCTCAAAGTCAGAAATCTAGCTAATACCCATATGTGTCTGCATTTTATATACATATTACAATACTAAAAAACATGTATAAAGCAGAAAATGCGTACACGCTTCTTTTGATTCCTTGTAATGCTTTAAACATATTTCTGAGTCTATTACATGAAACAACAAACAAAGTATACTTTGCGATCAATCTCACCTTAATTGCCTCCGGAAAAGACCTCGAGACACCGGCAAATATATCTGTTTGACACCAGCGGCGGAGAGCACTCCATTGTACCAACCTTCTTGAAACCATGTGCTTTAGGTTGTGTGCTGCACGTGAATTTTGAGGAGTTGCTTAGCAACTTGGCGTACAAGAAGTCCGTGCATCACAAGATGAAATAGACGACGTCCGTGCAGCCACAAAGTTTTTGACTAGTGACGGATTATTACATTTTACATCATTTGCCACCAAACAAAATTTCATTGACGTCCGTTTAAAATTTGCGGTAAAAGAATGAAAATGCACAGTTGGTAAACGGCTTAGAATTTTTTACCGACAATTTCGCCAGTATTATCTCCAACTGTGTTAAAATGAAATTGATCCATTCCTCAGGAGTGGAAGTTAACCATGCTAGACACCATTGTCGCTTTTGAACTCATTATCAACAAACTTCTATTCGGCTAATATTGATATTTTCATTAAAAATGGAAAACAGTTTTAACAATTACCATGTAGTGTATGTGAAATAATAACCTCGACCTCGTGAATATCTGTGATAACCATCTCGCTGATCGCTCGATGGTTATCACATATATTCACTCAGTCAGCGGTCATTATTTCAACCATATTTTGTGAAATTATTTATATTTTTCACAACAATTCATGTTCTCTCCCGTCAAGTCTATTAATACCACACATAAGGGCTTAGCCAGAGTAGGATGTTTCTCCAAATATACGTACACAAAGCCCAATACACAAATTGCTACACTCTCCTTAAGGATCTGGGGCTAGCAGCCCTGCCTGCTTGTATATTGCATGGTAATCCTGACCTAATTGATTAATAGAACATAATGGACTTTATGGAAAGTATATAAATTGTCTTTATGAAAAGTATACTTGTATTCTATCAATAGACTAAGTAATAGTAATACTTTTTACAAATAACAATTTAAACAAGTCAAGAATCAGCTTTTGTGTACAACAATCTGCACGATGAGTTAATATTAACAAGTCAAGAATCTGCTTTTATGTTCAGTTATCTACATGATAAGTTAATAATAGAGGTATTTTGTATGAGGTTCCAGTTCCAATACTATGTGTTTTATAAATACCTGTAAAAATAAATAATAATTGTATCATGCTGAAGGGGTTCTGGGAACAACATGTCGTCATAGAAGTCATTATTTTTCAATTAGATTTCAGGCCAAGTACTACTCCTACTAAATCAATTAAGATATCATTCTGAAAAGTGAGTATTTTTTTATATAATGATTCCTGACAAAGACGCATTTATTTTATTATCAAGAATCCAAGATGGTCAATATGTCAATTATATTGAATTTTCAATTAGATTTCATGAAATTCATTGAAAAGAATACATTTCCTGATCAATCAAATCAATGTCATTATATTTGTATTGATACGCTTGTTGTAATATTTATCAACACTATAAATACAGTTACAAAAAACTGTATGAATCATCTTTATCTGCGAACAGCCTGAAGCATGACTGTTTTAATAAATCCTTTCCGTTTTACATAATTCCTGACACTTCATATATATGGCAAATAACATAGCCAGTGAGGGATAAAGGGATTAAGGCAATATATACAGGATACACTAAAATCACTTAAACCACTACTTCATACGTGAATTTTATTAGAATTATAGCACACGTGGCACGAATCATGCTTTTTAGTCTTTTAGTAAGTTTTTCAAACAGTTTTCCTCAAACCTAGATACCTAATGTAGTATGTAATGTATATGTAAGATGTTAAAATAGCAAACTGCATATATAAAGTACGTTTGTACCGTACTGAAAGATTACTTTATGTGAAAGGATTACTGCAATCAGTGCAATGTATATTTCCCACACACACTTTAACTGTAACTTCAACTTGCATTGTAACCTTTACTTTTTATGAAATTAGACCTGACTAAGCTGAGTTTACTAGCTTTTACCCGTGCCTTCTTAGAATAGGATCGATGAAATCTATATAGATGTAGATTAAAGCGATTTGCCATGTATACAGTTTCCAACACAGTTTTCCTCAAACCTGAATATACTCAATGTGTTATATTTGTAAGATGTCAAAAAACACAGCTACATGTATGATGTACCGCGCGTTTTATTCATCATGCATTATCTTGTCTTAACTTAAAACATTCCATTAAAGAGAAAAGTGATGTTTAATGAATAAGACACGTGTCTGCTCTTTTCGAAGTTCCAAGTTAACGGAACTACATTTTGGCGTCAGAATATGATTTCTTAATCACAACTTTTCAAAATACTTTTGGAAATTTATATCATACTTGATAATGACAGTTGGTTTAAGTAGAAAATAATTCAGCGGTCCCATTTCTAAATTGGATTGAGTTCACGATGGGATATAACGAACACAACCATGCCCACCCAACCCTTTTCTGAAGTGGAAGGAGGCTCCAAATGGATCGAAAAATAATCTTATGTGTTAACTTATTTTGCTAAGACAACAAACTAAAATATCGAAGTCGATAGAATTACATTACATTTACCATAGGAACAGAATATTCGATCATTTATGTTTATTATTGTAAAATGTCAAAAATAGTAAGCTAAACCAAAACTCTACATTAATAAAATTTTGCCTTAAATGTAAATACATTTTGACTTTGGAAATTTTGACTCCCTGTCATGATATAAACTGGTACCAAAAAACAACAAAAACTGATACCTCTAATAGGAGGGAATATTGATATGAACATATGTTCAAATTTTTAAGTAGATCGGAGCTATAGTCTAAGAGATGCCGAATTACGAATGATAATGATTTGCACTAGAGATAACTTGTGTTTACAATGGCGAGCGCCATTCGAACCTCGTTTTTCAATTTTAAAATTCACCCTTTGCTTTTAAAAATCTGCAAAAAATACATTTGATTTTCTGAGACGAGTACATAATTGTGATATTTGAAATAGATTTTTTAAAATATGGAAATAAATTCCAGATTCAACATTCGTTCATGTATGTAGAGTCTATAAGATATGATTTGAAGAAGATGAAAAATCGACATTCAGATTCGAATGTGAATGTGAAATTTAATTTCAGATTCAGATTCGCGAATGTAGAGTCTATAAGATATGATTTGAAAGCCCAATTTGAAAAAACTCAAGATTCATTTTGAATGTGAATGTTGAAAAAAAATCGACATTCAGATTCGAATGTGAATGTGAAATTTAATTTCAGATTCAGATTCGCGAATGTCGAGTCTATAAGATATGATTTGAAAGCCCAATTTGAAAAAACTCAAGATTCATTTTGAATGTGAATGTTGAAAAAAAATCAACATTCAGATTCGAATGTGAATGTGAAATTTAATTTCAGATTCAGATTCGCGAATGTAGAGTCTATAAGATATGATTTGAAAGCCCAATTTGAAAAAACTCAAGATTCATTTTGAATGTGAATGTTGAAAAAAAATCAACATTCAGATTCGAATGTGAATGTGAAATTTAATTTCAGATTCAGATTCGCGAATGTCGAGTCTATAAGATATGATTTGAAAGCCCAATTTGAAAAAACTCAAGATTCATTTTGAATGTGAATGTTGAAAAAAAATCAACATTCAGATTCGAATGTGAATGTGAAATTTAATTTCAGATTCAGATTCGCGAATGTAGAGTCTATAAGATATGATTTGAAAGCCCAATTTGAAAAAAGTCAAGATTCATTTTGAATGTGAATGTTGAAAAAAAATCAACATTCAGATTCGAATGTGAATGTGAAATTTAATTTCAGATTCAGATTCGCGAATGTAGAGTCTATAAGATATGATTTGAAAGCCCAATTTGAAAAAACTCAAGATTCATTTTGAATGTGAATGTTGAAAAAAAATCAACATTCAGATTCGAATGTGAATGTGAAATTTAATTTCAGATTCAGATTCGCGAATGTAGAGTCTATAAGATATGATTTGAAAGCCCAATTTGAAAAAAGTCAAGATTCATTTTGAATGTGAATGTTGAAAAAAAATCAACATTCAGATTCGAATGTGAATGTGAAATTTAATTTCAGATTCAGATTCGCGAATGTAGAGTCTATAAGATATGATTTGAAAGCCCAATTTGAAAAAAACTCAAGATTCATTTTGAATGTGAATGTTGAAAAAAAATCAACATTCAGATTCGAATGTGAATGTGAAATTTAATTTCAGATTCAGATTCGCGAATGTAGAGTCTATAAGATATGATTTGAAAGCCCAATTTGAAAAAAGTCAAGATTCATTTTGAATGTGAATGTTGAAAAAAAATCAACATTCAGATTCGAATGTGAATGTGAAATTTAATTTCAGATTCAGATTCGCGAATGTCGAGTCTATAAGATATGATTTGAAAGCCCAATTTGAAAAAACTCAAGATTCATTTTGAATGTGAATGTTGAAAAAAAATCAACATTCAGATTCGAATGTGAATGTGAAATTTAATTTCAGATTCAGATTCGCGAATGTAGAGTCTATAAGATATGATTTGAAAGCCCAATTTGAAAAAACTCAAGATTCATTTTGAATGTGAATGTTGAAAAAAAATCAACATTCAGATTCGAATGTGAATGTGAAATTTAATTTCAGATTCAGATTCGCGAATGTAGAGTCTATAAGATATGATTTGAAAGCCCAATTTGAAAAAACTCAAGATTCATTTTGAATGTGAATGTTGAAAAAAAATCAACATTCAGATTCGAATGTGAATGTGAAATTTAATTTCAGATTCAGATTCGCGAATGTAGAGTCTATAAGATATGATTTGAAAGCCCAATTTGAAAAAACTCAAGATTCATTTTGAATGTGAATGTTGAAAAAAAATCAACATTCAGATTCGAATGTGAATGTGAAATTTAATTTCAGATTCAGATTCGCGAATGTCGAGTCTATAAGATATGATTTGAAAGCCCAATTTGAAAAAACTCAAGATTCATTTTGAATGTGAATGTTGAAAAAAAATCAACATTCAGATTCGAATGTGAATGTGAAATTTAATTTCAGATTCAGATTAGCGAATGTTGATTTTTGTACCTTAAGTTAGCACCATATTCAATATTTAACATTCGAATGTGAATGTTGAATGTTGAATCTTGTGCTAACTTCTGGTTGCTCTAGAAGAATGGTATTTTCGGGGCAGCCTTATAAGAAGCATAGTAACAAGCACTCCGCACGGCAGCACAAAGCCGTTTGTCCCTGTGTACAGCTGAGTAGCGATCATGATCAAACCTGGGCCGTTAGCGTGAGGGGCAAGCATGCTAACCACTGCATCACCGTACTACACTTAGCGTGAGGGGCAAGCATGCTAACCACTGCATCACCGTACTTCACTTAGCGTGAGGGGCAAGCATGCTAACCACTGCATCACCGTACTTCACTTAGCGTGAGGGGCAAGCATGCTTACCACTGCATCACCGTACTACACTTAGCGTGAGGGGCAAGCATGCTAACCACTGCATCACCGTACTTCACTTAGCGTGAGGGGCAAGCATGCTAACCACTGCATCACCATACTTCACTAAGCGTGAGGGGCAAGCATGCTAACCACTGCCTCAGCGTACTACACTTAGCGTGAGGGGCAAGCATGCTAACCACTGCATCACCGTACTTCACTTAGCGTGAGGGGCAAGCATGCTAACCACTGCATCACCGTACTTCACTTAGCGTGAGGGGCAAGCATGCTAACCACTGCATCACCGTACTTCACTTAGCGTGAGGGCAAGCATGCTAACCACTGCATCACCGTTCTTCACTTAGCTTGAGGGGCAAGCATGCTAACCACTGCATCACCGTACTACACTTAGCGTGAGGGGCAAGCATGCTAACCACTGCATCACCGTACTTCACTTAGCGCTTTGAATATGTATTATGCAGAGAATAATTGATTAGGTGCATACGTGAATTATTGGATGTCAATATATCTGAATATTGATAGCAAAGGTCCCCTAGCACTCACTTCATAAAAAGGGTTTCAAACCAACTAAAACGATCACTGACATTATGGGAATCACTATGTACATCAAAGTATTTTCATAACAATTCTTATGATAAGAAGTCTTATTGACCACATTCTACATGCGATAAACCTTTTTCTACAAAATGATTTTGTGAAGAAATCTATACCGATATCAACAAGCATGAGATCGTATCTAATTAATTTTCTGATCCTTATTAATAGGTAAATCGTTCAGACATTATATACAGTAGAACTCGGATATAGCGAACACGGATATAGCGAACACTCGGATATAGCGAACAAATTTTCAAGTCCCGTCCCTATATAATATCATTAAAATTATATGCATATAGCGAACACCGGATATAGCGAACTAAATTCTTTGGTCCCTTGGAGTTCGAATTCGTTATATCCGCGTTCTACTGTATATATATAGAATGTTTGTGTTAATCAGGATATCATAGTACATATGTAATATCTATGGTTCTGATGTTTACAGGAAATGTAAATGACAAGAAAACTTGTTTCTTCTTTTATTTATCTGTCAGAAAATGTATTTGTTATGTTCTTCATCATTCTATTTTTCATTCTATCTTGATGAAAAAAGTAACACAGATTGATAAAGCGTTTTTCAAGACAAATGTCATTTCATTGCATGTCCGTTCACTTACTTTTAACGTCTGGAAACTTACCCTTTTAATTTAATTTTCTTCATATTTGGTTTATGGTTTAAATTAATCTTTGGCGAAGACACTGCTCCAAATGATACGTTCTCGACTTTCAAACAGAAACTACAATATAAGTCTTTGTATAGGTAATCTGCTCCTACCGTGCCCGTTCCTCCAGAGATGGAGTTCCCAGTCCTCCTGTGATGAGCCAACAGTTCTTTGCCGGTATCAAGGTGAGTTGGGTTATTCAACTTTCGCCTGTGCCATTCCACCTTTATCTAATATTTCGTATTTATCCCCAAAACTTAGCTCTGACATCTTTCAAATCATCCATTTCAAGACATTTTTATACATTAGCGTTGGCATTTCATGATACACATAGAATAGGAATTGGAGCTTAATTTTGTAAGACCAAGCTTGTTACTCCAGGAGATCTGTCATAACATTTCGGAAAATATCGCACTTGTCCTTGTACATAACCTGTTTGCCCTAGCTCATTGGTGTAATTAGAAACTTTTCCAAAATGCAGACCAGTAGCCCGTTTCACAAAGACCTCTAACCGCTACGACCTCGTAAAGCAGGTCGTAGCCCGCCTCTTACAATTTTTACCCGTTTCACAAAGAGCCCCTAAAATTACACTGCGTC
This sequence comes from Steromphala cineraria, assembly GCA_916613615.1. NCBI lineage: Eukaryota > Metazoa > Mollusca > Gastropoda > Trochida > Trochidae > Steromphala > Steromphala cineraria. Next base: position 61,194,697 of record OU744734.1, on the reverse strand, counting down.
GTAAACGGCCCAAAATTTAAGACCCCGATTGACCTGTCCTAAATCATTTAGGACGTCGTAAATTATAAAAAACATGGCGGCAAGCTCCCGCTTGGACTAAAAAAATCATAGTTTATCTGTGTTTCCGAACATTTTGTCGAGTAAAAATTCGTCAGAACTTCAATCTTTTCATTCACTGACGGATGGATTCACCCCTCACTCAACCAAACTCTTGCAAATAAGTCATTCATATGGTATTGAGTTATGTGTGGGTCACAAACAATAGTTTTCTCAACTGTAGTTAGGGCCTAGATGGTCCGACATGCCTGACAATGTATTTTTCACGAAAGCATACTCGTGCAACAAAACCGTCTAAAACTGCGGCGACTGCCGGTTCTGTGACCTTCATCTTTCCATGTCAACAATCACTCGTAGATCTAACATGCAAGGATTTCTATTCAGTACAAATTTTCTTAAATGCACTTTAATAATATTCGAAGATAATTAGTACGTTTTTCGTTAGTGAATGATTGGCAAGGGAAAAAAAGAATTAATAGCAAACAAACTGGTAGCTTAGCCTTTAATTCGTAGATAGTAGGCTAGATATTAATTTTGTGGTGAAGCGTCACTTTGCTGGTCACTTTTCTAGACTTTGTATAGGCTCTTGTATTCAAGAATATAATTTTATGACGATTAGTCGTTTTTATTGCATTGTATTAGTATAAATTATATTTCTTCAATGAAATTTAGTAGTTCTTGTACTTTATTTTTTACTTATTCTCGGTGAAATAAGTTCATCTATTTTTAGATTTAAAAAAAATGGTCAGTTTATGTATTAAAATGTCTACATTTAAAAAGCCACAAATGTTTCTAGCTTAAACTTTCTATGCATATTCAAGCTCAGCTGTATAAAATCAGAATTTACAATAAAATATTGATATGATTAAGAGAAAATGTACAACAATATTGGAATTAAATTCATAGATAATATAATTTGTCTATTTGTGTATTCATTTATGTTTTATTATTTAGCAACTGCTGTTTAGCATTTACTATGAGTATTTAATTAAATTTCTGTCAGTGTAGTTGAAATAGACTGGAAACCTTGCCTGATCTTAAAATTAATTGGTCAATTCCTTAAAGAAAATAAAGAAAAAAATTGAAAAATTACCAGTCCTGACCAAAAAGTAGCCAGTTGAAGGACTGACAGACAAGCTTTATTTAAAAAAATGACTATATCCTTAAAAGATCCTACCTCAAGAAACTTCACCAGGACAGGAGTTTGAAAATAATCAAATAACAGTTTTTTTGTAATATAAAGACTAAAATAGTCCATCCACTGTACTCATCATTTCATATATATATTTAAATACTAAATTTTAATGTGTTATTCTGTAATATTGATTATGTTTCCTTATTTCCACATATGGTGGCAGATAAACATGATTTAGATATCAACAAACTGCACTTGATGATAAAATATAGTCTTTAATATTCATAAGCTGTGAATAAACTAACCTGTTATTGCCACACAGAATATTATTGATTGCCTATTTTGTTTGAATCACTGATGTGTTAGTACAAGTTACTCTATTAGGTTTACTTTATAATCAGTTAAGAAACATTTTAAATCATGTAACAATTATTTGTATTAATCTTCCAACAATGAAATTTTTATTCAAAGATCATGTTACTGGCCCAAAACAATGTCTCAAAGATAATCACTGTTAGCTTATGGGATCAGTCAGTAATTATTTATCTTTTGTTTTGCAGTACAAAGTGAAAATCTTACACATAATTCCCAACAACTTTTAAACTAAACAAATATTTAAAACAAATTTAATTTAGGAATTCAGCTTGTAATTGGAGCCTGTTGAGCTTATGGCACAAATTATATGTGCAAATATGAGTAATAAGTACATTTAGAAGGATTCATTTTCTATTTCATTTTAAAAAACAACATATTCTTATTTTAATCCTATATAGTATAAAATTTGTAACTTATGCAAAACATGTGCATATTATAATCTTGAAACAATATTGTTTGAAATTCATGGATTTTGTGCAGCATTTGTTTCCTTTCTGCTACACACAAATGGTAGATTTTTGTAGTGTGTACAAGAGGCTGAGAAGTCATTATAACTAGATTCTAGATTCACTGAGAATATCTATGATAGACTGAAGAGTGCCCCTGTATAGTTTACTTACTTAAATGAACATGTAATCATTATATACACTATTCCTTTCCTTTTGTTGGTGAATGTTTTTTCTTCACTGGGATTGATAAATTAACATGAAATTGTATTTGACAATCTAAAACTCCAAAAGATTACTGATTTGAAAAAACTATTTTTATCCTTGTTTGAAAAATTCTGATTAAATCAAATTACTTTTCTTGCACTTTACATGCAAAACAGAATCTCATAATTGGAATAGTCTTGTTTACAAGACTAATCTTATAGAAATTCTTGAAATAAGGCAAATCTGTATACAGTACAAATCAAACAGTTCAAGCAAAGGATTATATTGTAATCATGGACAATTGTGACTCAGATTTGGAAAGTATTTTACAGTTGGAAGCATGAGTTATCTATTTATATGCTATTGATTAAGATATACATCAAAATGTTGAAATCCCTACAGTAGATATTTTATTAACGCTTCAATTTTTACCTGAAATAAGACAGTGACAATCTTGACCTATCTAATTTTTCAATGAGGCCGAGTTCTACCAAAGTATCCGTTGACAGATGATTCATATTTTCAAAACACTTCAACCATGTTTAACAGGCTCATGGTGACCGATCAAGGATATTTTAAGTGTTTTGACATTTACCGTCGGCATTTCCGTCACGCGACAGAAGGAAAGTAAGGGAATTAACTCATGCTTTCTATGTTATTGTTTTCAGACGAAAGTGTTTCAAGTTCAAATCTCATAGATTTTATCCGAAAATCTTTTTTTTTTGTTCTTTAATTATTATTTCAATTTTGGTATTCGAATGTTTATTATTTTGGTGAATTAAAACTTTGTTATAGAACAACATGCATTCAAAAAGTGAATTATTTGATGAAAATTTATCAAATTGTTTATATTGTTGAGACAGAGAGGTGAACTATATACAAAATTGAGGAAACAGGTGCGCGTCGTGACGAAATCATGTGTTGCTATGCAACCAAGTACCTCTTACTGGATATACGACATGGATTTACGACCCCGTTGTACGACATGGATACGACCCCGTTGTGAAACGGTCGTAGAGCATGCCGTAAGAGCGTCGTAAACAAGGTCGTATGTGCTACGACCTCCTAAATTTAGGAGGCCTTTGTGAAACGGGAAACAGAATGTTTGTATTGAAGGCATCCAAACCGAGAGCAGTGACGAAGCTGAAACTCCGAAACCCATCTCCTGAATTAAAATAAAGTATTTAAGGTGTGCATGGATACATGTAATTGCGTCTTATTACAATAATGTTACAAGTAAGTATTGCATATTGTCAGGGAAGGAACATAATGCGTCGAGATGCTTTGAACGTTTGGTTGTGTATACAATATGTGTCAAACACAAAGTAACATAAACTAAGTGAACAGCTTGTTGAAATCTAACTGTCTTATCCTTATTTCGATTTTTCGTTCTTTATGTAACATTCAGATGAACTTTACCTATATTAGTGAAACTTTTGATGTAATGAAAGATTAAGAATGTTGAGTACTACAACTTGTCATAAAAAGCCTGGCACGCCCTGAGTGAGGAGATTAAGTAGGTAGGCGTTAATGTGTCCGGGAAATGTTACAAGTGTGATACAGCTTCACAGGGCTTGTACAGCTGATTAAACATGTTCTCATGAAGCTCGTTATGTTCCAGGTTTCACCAGCAGGTGTTATAGAAATCGAGGAAGGTTCTACAGGCACTGTGTATTTCCAATCAACTATCCCCGTCCCGTGTATCACAACGTACAATGGGAGGCCACTTGAGACACCAGATTCTTGTCAAATCAATTTTGAAAATCTTGTGAACGAAACTAATGAACAATGTAAATTTTCTGTTCCTCCTAAGGCAAACATTAAACTGAACAAAGGCTGCGGATTTGGTTTGAATGGCAAGAATTGGAACTCCAGTCAATCTATGACTATCAGAGCGATATCAGACGGAACAACAGGGGATCCTAGCAGTCCGGCTCTGATAAGACTTTCCACGTCGACAAACGAACTATATCCCTTGTGGTCTAACTATAAACTATCGGAAATAAAGGTAGATATTTGGCAATCTATTCTAAGTCACGGGGTAATCAATCATCCATATGTGAGTAATTAGCATTTTCTCTTTGTAACAACAGCTTTTCTCATTCCAAAATCCCAAATGGAAGCAAATTCTGAACTTGCATCGACTGCAAAAAGACAGTGAGTGCTCTTCTTCTATCAAAATGTATACTTTATCAAGAAGCGGGAAGGCATATCAATATTTGGGCATAGTTGATGTTTCGATAGGAATTCTTTTTCATATTGCTGATCGATTCGCTAAAGAGCACTTCTTGTTTTTATGCAGCCGATATGGGTCAGAATTTTCCTCAATTTTGGATTATGAAGTGAGAAAGCTGTTGTTGCAAATCGAAAATGCTAATTACTCACAGATGATGAATGATTACTGCATGTGATTTTCTTTCAAAGATTTCTAAGAAAAAAGTGTTCATTTCATAATGGATCGCAGTTCATTGTCATTTAAGATTCAATGTCTTTTGGTGTAGGAATTGTTCCTGAAAAAAACCCAATTCGATCTGAGATTGACAAAGATTTTGTTGCGTAACACGTAAATATTAACCATATTTTTAAAATGAGGATTTATATAACTTTTTAGATTTTAGTATTGACTACATTGTTTAAATCCCACTGTCAAGGTCACAGTCAAAGATCGCAACTGGAAGATAATGGACAAAAGTTGTAGCGCATGGACTGATGTACACATTCTTACGTTCGATGGGATACGCTATGAGTAAGTTAACGTTCATGGTTCAAAGATTTATCCTTTCTTAAAGTAAATTAATCAATCAATCAATCAACTTTATTGCCATAAGTTTACAAATACATGTAAAAACGATATGGGATGATGGGGGTAGTTTACATAATATATATCACATCAGAGACCATGGTTTTATACAATCCAAAAAATATTTATTGTTATACTTCTCATATAGCATTTGTGGATATTATGATACAGATAAATTTACAAAGATTTCGTAATTGTAATATATTTATTTATCTCGACTTGCACAGCAATGTCGGTTTACCATTGGTCAAAACTGGTCACTTGCCGACGGTATATTTAGCTATGTTAAACTGGGCCAGGCGCTCCCCTAGTTACAAGAAACGACGGCGTGTCAAGAGTTATCTCCCTTGCCCTCTGTTCGGTAAACAAGGCTACGCTACGCTCGATTGCTGTAACGTTGGTGAAATGCCCCTTACATGCTAAAGTCAGCTTTATGTAAAAACTTTACTGGTAAAAGTAAAATGTTCTTCTAGTAAAAGATTGGTACCGCTAAAATACATTATTAGCAAGTCATACGGCATCTCAACGGCATGTTGACCCGCTCACGCGTAGCGAGGCTGTCTTTCAGCGAACTCAAGATTCAAATGATGCAAACAGACAGCCACTCTATAAACATTAGTTAAGTTAAAAGTCACCGCTAGTTGTTTATTGAACTCTCAAACCAACCTGTACATTCTGCTATGATGCCTCTCTTATCTATAACTCCGACACTATCAAACTCTCTCGCCCCCACTCGACAGTCAGCCATGACAGTAACGGGGCTTCTACGACCGCTTCAAATCGAATGTAGTGCGCATGCACGAGGTCACGTGACCAAACAATCAAAATTTAGGAATGCCCGCATTGCTCGGTATCTTAATTTGTTTTCGTTAATCCTAAATTCCCGTCTGGTACCGTGCGCTTCGCTCCGGTACTAGACCATACTTTTGGTCATTAACACGATGGTTAAAAAATTATATTTATAAATACCTAAATAAAAGAGTAACACTGATCTGATGAGACGCTATTTTGGCCAATCTCATCTTTCAAGCCACATTTATAGCATTTAGAAAAGGTGCTCGTCGAGATAAACTCGTTACCATGTGTTCGCGAGTTTGATATGGAGATTTATCATGTGTCCGAGTTAAATATCAAAGGGAAAGACAGGCTGCTTCCTGGTTGAGGGCTGCAATAACGTTAAGCTGCCGGTCGAGGTTAGCGAGGAATGAGTGCTCACGGTCAGGCTGCCACCGTAACGGTCGATCTGGCTGGTTTGGGGCCTTAGCTGGTGGCGGTTGATCAAAGGTGAAGCACATAGAAAGGGGGCAGTGTGCATCAGAGAAGAGTGGAGCGAAGTCTTCTACTTGAAAATTGTGTGCAACCTTTAATATTTCAATACTGCATATAAAGTAATCAACAAGAGCACTGCTTTCATATTTTCTGGCTTTTTACCTAGTCGCCCATTTACGATGAATAAATTGTTCAGATACAGATTTTTATGAGTTTGTGTCCATAGTTATTAGCGGTTTTGTCCTTGTAACTTGGATACAATTTTGTTCTTATGTCATATAAAGAGGATGTCTTCGTCATTTCCATATGGTCAGGCGTATCATTTATAGTTTGATTAGGCATTGTCTTAGTACGAGCAATAAAATCTCAAAAAATGCATATTTTGTCAGACGGATTACTTTATTTGATAATCTCGATTTCAAAAAGTGTCCATTTTCTCGTTAGATGAATATTTTGAGTTTTCAGATAAGGGAAGGTATAATCATACATCCGTATAATGATGATATTAAAGAATTAAATTATTGAATAATAATATAAAGTAAATAAATTTGGCTAAAACGTTATTATATTATATTTTCTATTGTGAATTAACTTAATTTAATGTATGTGATTTATGAAACAGAGCAAGTTAAAACTCGCATTTATACACTTAAAAACAAATACTGTTGGGGAAAAAAGTTCAAAAACAGTTTGTTATTTTGTCATATGTTAGTTATATAAATCTTTACTCATCTTTTATTATATCTGAGTTGTTGTAAATTATAAGTTAAAACTATTAAAGCTTTATTTTAAGTTTTGATCCGTTTATTTACTCAAGAAACAGCACAATAGATTCGAAAAAGGTGTTCCTTACCATATATTTAGTCGTAAAAACGAAGATTAAAAACACAATCTTAGCTCACGCCTTTATCGGGACAGCCAATGAAAGCGGGCGATTGCATTTGGGAGATACTCCGATTGAGATGGTATGATCGTTCTTTTATTTAATTTGATGTGAGTACGTTGTGATAAAAATCCGATAGATAGTGCAAAGTGTAGCTGAATAATTATTCTACATCATGAATTCTTTGTAGACATGTGCGCTTTGCGAAAATACGTTTTTTTACATTTCTGAAGTTTTTCTCCTTACAAAGTCAACATTTGACGTCACATAAACGAAAATCTAAAAATAAGTGTCTCTGGATTTGTTATCCTTTTTTCTTTTGCAGTATTTCGATGTTTTGTGCCATAAGAGGCAACGGTAGGAAAAAACGTAAAACCACCCCCCTGTTGTGACCCCGATTTCTAACCAACTTTTTACGTCTGCGAGAAGAGTTGTCCTGGTTATCTCCCCGGTGTGGTTATCGCTAGTTTAAGTAATTTTGTCGAATTCAAATACATTATTAGGAAACTGCAAATTGATATGACTGAACATCACTAAAGCCACTCAAACTTAAAATAAGATGAACTGAATGATATACATTTTTCGAAATAAATAGCTCCTCATATTCTGAAAATGAGAATCTTCATTGTTTGGAATACAAAACCAGTTTAATCTGTTTTCATTGGACATTCAGTTCTAATATAGGCATAAAACTGGGTCACTGGCTCCGTAGCTCATCAGGATTCATATCATTTTTTTTATTTTGGTGAGACCAAAAGGTCGCCTAATGTACAATTTAGAGCCTCCAAAACCTACGGAGTCTCTACAAAACCTTAGGCTCACCAGTTAAAAAAATAAGCTTGAAGGGGATGTGATTTCTCCTTTTCAGAGGTCACCAAAGCTATACTTAAAATGCGTTCTCCTTTGTCAAGGATTTTAGAGGCGAAGCTCCAGTAAATTAAATGTCTTCTTAAAATTCATCAAAGAGTATATACACAAGATTTCAGCTTTCTGAGCCATTTGCCTTCTGAACAGAAGATGAAATAGGCACAGCCCTTATTAATGGTCCTAGGGTCCACAAGGCTGTAAATCATAAGCCTCACTGTCAAGAAATCTGTAAAAAATTAAAACATCTGTAGAAGAAGTCGACAATGCACAGTTTCAGGCCGGATGACCTACAAATTTAATAGTAGCCTATATGATAAGGTATTCACAAATTACTTGATGGTGAAACTTGTGCCTTCTTTGTAACTTTATACCTGCGTGTTTCGCTTTACAGTACCTCTAATCCTGGGTTGTATCTATTGTACAAGCACACAGAGAAGCCAATAGAGGTAAGTATCTACACATAAGTTATATGAAAAGTAGATATAACTTGATTTGTAATAAATAAATGTAGTTGTTGAACACACACACATGTATACAGCAACATCTAAGTTAACAGTGTGTGTGTTATACCAGGTTCTTGTCGTGGCAAGATAAAAAGCAAACAAGAGTTCAAGTTGTGTGAGGTTTTATTCGCTCCGTCACGTATCAGAGGAATAACAAAACCCAAGTGGTAATGAAAAAGTTTATTTGGAAAATAAAATAAAATAAAATTAACATTAATAACTAACCAGTCAAAGTCAAAGTCAAAGGATGTTTATTGTATGTGAGGTCTCTGGCCCATATACATTGGGTTACATGTTGTATAATTCCAACATTAAATTATAAAGTATTCAGGTTCATATTTGTTTTAACAGTTCATCTCTTAGAGACATGGCTTAGGTTCCATATTGTGAAAGCTAAAAAATCATTGAACAATCATCAGTTGACAACAATTTTTTAAACGCTATGATAGAAGTCGTAGAAAGATGATAAACAGGGATATACTGTTTACGCAAATCTTCAAGTTGTTGGCAAACAAATAAAAAGTGTAATTCGTTTTCGATGCCATTTTTACATAATGGGCATATTCTATTGTTTCTATCAATCGACTTACGTCTACCTTCATTTATCATTAAGTTTGATAGTCCTAATCTAAATCGGATTAATGAACACCTCATCTTCTTAGAAGTTAAGTGCAGTAAATATTTTTCGGGTTGGAGAAGGGTTTTAAAAATTCGATATGAATCATATCGCGAGCTATTGTCTAATGTCGACTGCCAATCTTGGTTAACATACCAATGATTGTCTCCTGAAAACGACTAACCAGTCCAATAGGTTACCTACATGTACCTAACCTACCACTGCACTACCTACACACAAAACCTCCCAACTAACACTCCAAATACATACAACATTCAAGAACACATAAAATAATTAGCACAACACAATCTCATCAACAACTGGGAACACACGCAGAAAACAATTTCTTTGTCAAATCATATCACTCATAATTTAATACGGTCCATTACATATGTAAAGTCTCAATCCACGTGTTGACCACACAACAATTCACAGCTGAACAGTTTATAACCGTTCACAACAGTCAGCATCAGTTCACAACAGTTCACAACGGTGAGCAACTGTTCACAAGACTGGGCAACAGTTCACAACACTGAACGACACAATCAGCAACAGTTCACCTGTGGGGGGGTTGTCGGTCCCTCGTTAAGCGTGGTCAAGTGGCTGCTGGGCGCCCCGGGTTATTCCCATCTACCCAGCCCTGCGTTAATTAATCCTATCTATAAGGGATTAGGATTAGGCTGGCTAGCCTCGGTGAAGGGGGAGAAAGTTACCTGCGAATTTATATCCATGTAATTTTAAATCCAGGAGAAAAATGTATGTAGACAGTGAAGTAAACTTTACCAGTGACGAATTGGTATTTATTTCAAAGCCATTTTCATTTGAAGTACATGGATACTTTTATTTATATTTTTTTACAGCTAGTGTGTTGTTGCTTAATAATAGACTACTTTAAACAAAATTACGAATTTTTTTATTTTTGCATTTGATAACAGTTCAATCAAAATAGCATTGAAGGCAAGTAGTTTTGACAGGTGAACTGTTAATCATCCCGGTATGATTGCACTCAGTCGTGAGTGTGCTTGAGTACCAGTTCACATCAAATAATTATGTTTATTTAACTGAGTGAACACATATCATAAAGAATCAGTATAAATATGTCCTTGAAAGATGTCAATGTCACTTCACCATGGCATACGCACAGATTGCAAACAGAACTCGCTTCATTCCAAATGGTCGAGGAGGTCACTATTTGATTCACATGGGATACAAATTCAGTATTAAAACTAGAAAAACGATGTCTGTTTATTGGAGATGCTGCAAGAAAGATTGCCGTGCTACGATCAACACTAAAGATGGTATCGTGACCACATACACAAACCAGCACAACCACCAACCAGATGAGAGCAAGATTTCTGCAGACGCCCTCGTTGCTGACCTTCGGGAATCCGTCAGAAAGACATCACGATCGATTAATGCCATGTATCAGGAAACATTATCAGGTAAATATGAGTACATATTTCTACAGGCTTGATACAATCAATTAAATAGAAAATGTATAATAATAAGATGAGATAAGTTTTTTAAAGTTGTTTATTCATTTACAAATATGATATTCATTTTACATAGATATCTGTTTGCATCATGTTTTCATACTTACTGACAATTTATTTATTTGTTTCAGACTTGAGAAGCACTAACACAGAAGTCCAAGTCATCGGCAATATTCCAATGTTCGCCAACATCAAGTCCACTCTGTATCGATCCAGAGCAAAGGATATCCCGCCCCTTCCCAGACACCGTTCCGAGATCGACCTGCCAGACCTCTACACCAAGACATCCAGTGGGGAAGACTTCCTCATTGCAGCTGACGGCTCTAGTTTATGGACTACTCCCCAACAAGAAGCAGACAACCTACCAACGGTTCTTCAGTCACGTGAAGGACTTTGCTGCAGCCAACAACATCATCATCGCTCCCACATTTGTCTTTACTGACTTTGAAGTTGCAGCACAAAATGCAGTGACCACTGTGTTTCCGGGTACCACCACGAAGGGCTGTTTTTTTCCATTATAGCCAGGCTATATGGAGAAATGTACAAAAGCATGGACTGACGCAGCAGCATGCAGACAACCCCCACGTCACGAAGCTTGTACGTCGTGCAATTGCCCTACCCCTGGTTCCTCTGGACAAAGTAAGTGACATGTGGCTGTATGCCCTGGAATCATCCCCTGACGATCCATCGACTGAAGGATTCAAAGACTACGTGACAGGCTACTGGGTTGAAGGTGACCATGGTCGTCAGATGTGGAACCACTACAACACCGTCGGTCCCAGAACAACGAACCACGTTGAGGGGTGGCACAGAAAGCTGACAACTGTAACATCGGAGTGCCACCCAAACCTCTTCAAAACCATCAGCTTCTTGAAGAAGGAGCAGGCTTACACTGAGGCCTGCATCATACAGCTGAATCATGGTGGCAGAGCTCCACTTGATGATGCTTTGGACACTTACAAAAGACGCTATGCAAGTGGGCAAGTGTCATGCGAGGAGTACCTCGATCTAGTTGGCCATTTGACAGGCTACTGAGATGTTCATGATATGTAACCATTGTTGCTATTTCATGCCAATGTCCATTCAAAGTGCTACTACAAATGTATAAAATAAAAAATTTAGTTATATTAATAGTGTTTGTCCCTTTTTTCATGGGTTAACCCTTTTTCATAGGTATCAAATTTGACCCAGCACCAGGGATTATACCGCTTGATTGGTTCAATTACCCTAGATAATAGGGCTGGGTGGATGGGAATATTGCGGGTGGATGGGAATAGTGCGGCGCCCCTGACGGTTAGGGTTAATAATGCCTACAAGGAAGAACGCCTACAGGGAACAATGCCTACACTGAATGTTGTGACAGCGACACGCCTACCTGCACATAAGTGAACTATTCCAATTAGTTTGGAGTAATGCCTACAATAGAGAATAAACGAGCAGATAGATGTATAGGTGTATGGAATGACCGCCTTCTGCACTTTGCATAGGTACAATCTCAATCAGATGACCTCAAGAAAGAAAAAACGCACATTGCGAAGATTAAAACGATGGAAACAACTGCAAATTACGTACTAAGTATACCAAGAAAACAAGAAAAGTATTACTCTATTCATCTATTTATCAATATATTTATATATCAAACATAAATTATTAATACAATAAACTATAAATATTATTCCAGCATAGCTTCTCAACTACAATTTCATTTTATCAAAATTAAAAATTCCATTCCAAAAACCTTTAACATTTATATAATAAAATAAAATTTCCCATACACAATATATGTCTATCTTATATGTTTACAACTTAGAACTTTTATTAACTTTATTTGGGTGTCTATGACCTATTCTAACTTTTATTTCCCCATTCATTGGAATTAATTAAGGCATAGTCCCCCACGTCGGCGAAATCCCCCAATGGTGAAGGACACATAAAACCTCAATCCAACAAAATCTGTCTCATTGATAAATACCAAAAACACAGGGGACAACTCCTGGAAAATGTAAGCGCTAACAACCCACAACAGCTGTTATCCAATATCTAAAATTACCAATAACTTTCAGTATTCCTACTACAAACAAAATTATATAAAACATTATTAGTAATAACTACCAAGCCTTACTTACTTAATCGTCAACGCCGCACCTATGAACGTCTCATTGATAAATATCAAAAACACAGGGGACAACTCCTGGAAAATGTAAGCGCTAACAACCCACAACAGCTGTTATCCAATATCTAAAATTACCAATAACTTTCAGTATTCCTACTACAAACAAAATTATATAAAACATTATTAGTAATAACTACCAAGCCTTACTTACTTAATCGTCAACGCCGCACCTATGAACGTCTCCTACATCTCCTGAGTGACAAGGTTCAACAGACGACGTTGTATGTATATGTTGTAGAAATATTGTGAAAAACAACATATGATCATGTTAAATTGGCCTGAATGTATATATCATGTATTTGTTGAAAAAAACATGTTAAATTAAATATCGGTGAAAATAACGATTATGTTTTGTTATCATTTTAGGCTTGGAACATTCCACTTTGCAAACCATCACATGTAACTGTAGGCATTAGTGTACCACCGTTGAACATGCATGAAGATGTTTTGATAAGACTGTAGGCATTCTTCCATGAAGGCATTAGTGAACGCCACCCCCCTTACCACGCTTCACTGCCCCTTCCGTAGACTACCGTCGGCCGTCTACTCGTTCCTAGGATTCGGGGAGCATCCAAACCTAGACTTCCACAAAGTACGGATCAGCAGTTGACCGAGACACTATACAGCAAAGTCACATTGCCTTACTACTGTATATTAGTGACACTTAATATACCTACAACGAATGTATTTCAAACGTTTACAACAACTGCATTACAACAGATGCCTACTACACCACACACTACTCACCACCTAGACATTAGCGAGCCATTCTTCGCAAAAACATAGGGGTTTATTACTCCACACACTTGTTATCATATACATGCTAATAATACACACTTGCTCCTTACTGTGGACGATTACTAGGGACGATAGATGGACACATACATTTTACTGAACTGTTGCAAACTAATTTGATGTCATTGTCAAACAACAATCATGAAATGCCATAGGAACATAATATCATGTATTTCAAACTGAACACAATGTTCCTATACAAAATGCTTCACATTTAAACAATTCAAAGTATAATTTTCAGATTTTGACATTCTATACATTAAAATACTAAACATTATACCCAAATAACACAATCAAATTACTAATCATTCCAAACAAAGCAATACTTACGCCAAAATTCCTGGTACACAACGTAGATCGCACATGGTGTGAATATTGACTGTAAGGTACCCTACACATGCATTTCACTTTTATACGGATGGTCACGTGAGTAACTACCCTGCTAGAGGGCCTAGACTTGCTTAAGTCTAAAATACAAATAATATTGGAAAGACACTTGCTCTAAGTGATAAAAAATAACCTTGTAATCTGACACGCTCTAACAAGGAATTCATAACATTCATAACACTGCATAAATATTGTTATTAATAAAACATATATTCTACACATCAACTCGTCAAATCACCGTTACACAATATGTTAGTATGTAATATAACATCATAAAGATCCATCATACTTTATCATACTTATAACTGATAAATTATCAATTGCATTCGAACATGTTAAAGAACCACAATGGCTTAGTGATAGATGCGTCACATACCAAACAAGGGAGATAATTCATAAAAACTACATTTCAAAAAGCAACAATTGCAATTGCTAAGAAACCATGTAAACATTATTTACATGAACTTAGTTACACATTATGATAATTTTTATTGGCCACTAAACGTCATAAATTTGAATACACCAAGATCAATTATATAATACATGAATGAATAATATTATATATACACAAATAGCAAACCCTGAATGTTGTTCCTGTGTTCAATCTAAAACTAAACATCATGACCTTATTGAAAATACATCATTAACAACATAAATCAATTTATTTGGTCATACTGTTGAAAAAATATAAAATCTGTTGATCTAAATTAATCATTTAATGAATGCTTTAAATTGTCTAGTTATGCACATGATGACTTATTAAATCGATGAACACATAAAATACCATAAATTAATTACTCAGACATGTAAGTTACTTTAACAATTCCTCTCACTAAATTTCACCTCATATTCATTGACATAGAGAAGAAATGAATACATTATTATTTAATATTACACTCTAAATGAAATATATTAAAAAGTAATACTTTTCACTATGCTACACACTACATTTATATTGATAATTGCAGTGATTACTAACCTTAGCTTATTATAGTATATCTTAAAATCATCTGTCATTGTGCACTGTTGTACTGTACGAAATCATGGAAAAAGTCAAATATGGCAAATTATTTTCTGATTAACAATTAACCAATGAGAGGACAGATTGGGTTAATTGTGAGAAAAAGATTGCATAGTAATGAACTTACTCAAGCTCCCTGCTATTTATAGATAAACTCAACCATGTACTACGAAACCTATGGATAGTACTCCCTGACCAACTAGAAAGTGATAGCAAATAACAAAAACAATATGAAAAAGAACAGAGTAACTTGAAATGAATAACAACTTTATCATAAAATAAAATTTTACATAATGAAAACATATATTCTCATGGAGGGAAATTTCAGTGTTATGATAAACCAAATAGGTTTATACCTATATATAAATAAAGATTTGCCATTTGCCGTATATGTTTAAAAAGGTGAATTTCACATGACGACTGTCTCCGTTTAGGTGATGATGATCACGGAGCATAACCCAAAATACACTGGTGATGGAACTGATCCCTGTGCTGTATCCATTAAGGCAGGGGGTGACATATACATCGTTTATATATGCAATAACACATATATTGTCAAACGACTGGGCTGTGAACATGGAAACAACCTTGACGTTAAGGAACAATATCGAGGACAACATGCCAAGGTAAGATTCCTGATATAATCGTTATAAATGATTTAGATGATAGACCCATAATCATTTTTATTTCTTATTTTCAAAAAATATTTCTTGTTCATATCAATGTTCTTAAACGGCACGGCAATGATCATTGATATAGAGACTATTGCATTGTTTTTGCCGAAAATATCATGTCTATCTCATCGAGTGGAGTGAGAAAGTGATATTTTCACAACTGGCACAAACAATGAAAAAGTCTTTATAATTTTTAGTATCATAAAACACAGTTCTCAGACCTCGAAAGGCAAAGTTGGTCTGGTGGTGAACGACACAGTCCCATTTATCCTTTCCCGGTAAAAATGGTTTGATTGAAATAAATTCATATTAAATCAGAAAGAGGTTTTGAAAATATATAATTTGTTTATTTATATCAGATCCAACAAAAGTTTGGGTTACAACTAGGTGAAACAAAGGCTCCCTATGAATTTTGAAATGTCAGTCAGCAATGTTTACAGTAAGTGAAACTGCTATGTTGGAGTGACAGATCTCTCGCCTCGTAAAGTGTTTTTGCAATAACACGAGGAATCATTAATTGCAGCAACAAGATATGAACTTCTAATATTGAAGGATACATTAGGACTGCCACATTTAAACAAATCACACCGAAAACATCACACAAAGTCGTTTTTGTAAACCCAGTGCAATGGGAATATGACTTTTTATTGCTTTTCTTGAAATATGGATTTTATTTTCATCGTATAATCCTATATTTCATTGCTATTTATATGATGAATGATCATATTATTATATTATTTTAAGGTATACTACGCGACAATAGTTTAGATTCACCATCAAATAATGCTATGAAATTGTATGTATTGGTGGGGATGGTAACATGGATTTATGCTTTCTCAAACCTCAACTTATTACTAAAGTGTCATGCATTTATCATTAATGGATCTTTATGAAATTTAAGTAACAAATGCCCAGGAGAAGCCCATGAACTTTGTTTACGTCATTAGGACCAAAATGTAACGAGGACAGTTTTTCATTATATTGGGCCGAATAAAATGTTCAAGCTTTCTTTAAATCATTGTTACGGCGTTTTTTCCGAGACATGAAGAATAGAGTTAATAGTTCTTAAGATATTAGCGATAAAAAATAGGACATTAAACTTTTCACCGAGTCTAGACGTTTGTCTTGTAGTATATATTAACCTAACACATAATCTATAAAACGTATTTACCAAGCGTAGTGTTTGCAACAATAACATATAATCTCCAATCAAATTTTCCTATGACAAATATATATATGTACAAAGGTTGTCCTACCAACTGGTACGATAGTCGAGGTTGGATACGGAAATTATCAAGAGCTTTTGAATATCCAAATACACCCGTCCCCTGATGACATTGGCAAGGTCACCGGGCTGTGTGGTAATCTGAATGGTGTCCGTGATGAATCCAGCATTCTAGCTCAACGTGATGAATCCAGCATTCTAGCTCAACGTCATAGGTAATGACATATCTTACATATTATTCTGTTACACTTTTAAAAGAAGCTATAAAACAAGTGAAACCAATGTGACCTTTCATAATTTATAGTGATATGTTTCATTCAACACCCCCTCTCTCTGTGTCTTTCTCTCTCTTGCATACAGCCACATTTTAAAAAGCAATGTAAAAAAACAAAAATTCAGTGCACATATACTGTTTTGTCTTCGTGAAAGCAGCTAACCCATCGGAATTCAAGGTGTTTTTGCTTCTCATCAGGAGTACTGACAACGTGTAAAAAGTCTATGGTGGTCGTAAATTCTGCCTTTTGCCAGTATATTTGAGGGGAATATTGCTCCCAACCTACAACAACATGACCATGCGGCGCCTCGCCTGAAGTATCAGATTCTCTTACATAAGAGTTCTAAAGATAGTAATTTAACTGAAGCATTCGCAAAAGGTGTGCTTAAGAGCAATAAAGGCCATAAACAAATGTGCAACAGAACAGCACATGATAATCACAGGACACATCAAATACCTTCAGTAATCGACCAGTTTCGCAGTGCTGATGTAAACTGATCAATCTCTAATGTTAAATGTTTTACTGCTTCTAAATCACTTGGAGGCCTTGCTATTATATGTCCTGTTTTGAGTTGCAATCTCAGATTGGGATTCAAAGTCAGTTTCTCTACCGCGATGTCATTGAAATATGTCACAATGTTTACTTGTATCTCCTGAAGGTTCTGCTTCTTAACTTATGTGATACGGGAAAGAGTTATTGTTTTTTCGGTAGTCATTATTATGCTTTTAATTTGATCTTTTCTATAGAGACAAAGGTCTTTCTATTAGTTTATTTTCATAATTGGTTTCAGCCAACGACTTTCAAAGAGATTTTCCTAATTCATATGGATAATTATCTGTTTGATAGATTGAAAATGTTGTCTAGATTATTCAATTGACAAATTCAAATTCATTTATTTCTCAAAAACGCCACCAACGGTGGTACATTAGCATAGAAATATATATAACAAAGACAAAATCCATAGTTTCCAAGATGAACAGAGGAAATTTTCATAAAGCAAAGTACAAGAGACTGAAGATGGGTATAAGCATTGATTAAAACATTCATAGTCACAGTTATTGTACAAGCAGTGTGAATCAGGATTTATTTAAGATGATCTTTATAAATTTTGATAGTTTTTTCAATTTTTGGGTATCATTAATTGACGTTCAAAAGAAAGTACACACCTATACATCTGGTCATTGAAATTGGTAGAGCATACACATATGTTTGAAGGATCGATACAAACAGCAACGACTGTCAACATCTAAACAATATGCAAAGGTACCCACCTAGCATTATTTTCTTTTTTCAAAAAGTGTAATTGTTTACCTGTGAAGGTGTATTCAAGAAAAAGACGCTTATTGGGTACACAACAAGAGCACAATTAGAAATTGTCAGCACAGAGAGAAAGAATGATTGTCGCTGATATAAAACAGTCTAATAGCAGGGTCCTTCGGGTGCACAAGACAAAATATTACCAAAAATCTTGGACAGTTTCAGTAGATAGGACACACAGTTGACCTTCCCAGAAGTAGTCGTCATAAACAAGCAACACCAAGGAAAAACGACATCTACAGGAACTATCTTTCCAAAATAAAATGATAACAATGATCACTTCGATCACCACAATCAGCCACAGCCTCGGGTCATAACAACAGTATGTTGACATTATAAAGAGGATACTGTGCAGCTGGTATCTTGGCCTATCGACAAATCCATGAATGCCCCTTTAACAAAGAAGGAACTAGTTTCTGTGGGTCAGAACTATGGGTTGCTGGAAAATGCCACATCTTTTTATTTCATTCCTAGGATCTTAAGAAGGCAAGGGGAACGATTTGGCGTTTTGGTGTTATGATTAGGGGAGCCAATTGCACTGACCAGATGACACATTTAGTGACGATTCATTATCATATAGCAATACTACTACTACTACAAGCCTAGAGTTAAGGTCACTCTCAATACTTACGAGGTACCCATCTGCAGCTTCGTTGGTTCTTTTAAGTGCACAAGGTTGTGTACTGTACACTAGGAGTTGTGACAACACTGAAAGAGTCTGCACAGAAAGTTGACCCCAATTATGACAATTGACGCCAATCTATGGTTGCCGTTACGTGACTACAACAATGTCATTATCAAATCAATTCTTGAAATATTTCTGTTCTTCATTGTGCCTCAATTTACATTTTTATCGATATTTCAAAGTTTTGTAATTTGTCTGCTTTATATGATTTCTAACCTGTGTACTTTCTTTTGACCTGCAGTTTTTCCTTGATATAATTATATTTTTCTGTGTAAAGGCTCGGGGATGCTGTCAATAGTGACGTCTTTATAAAGGGTGTATCAAGCAAACATCAAGTCAGTCATCCAATCTGCCTCTGTCCACAACGTGTTCAAAATACTCAAATAGACAACGTTGTTGAATGCAACTGGAAAACTGGTTGGAGTTGTTCTCGGATGAATTGGAATCCAAAACCATGTGAGAATCGGACCAGGAGAGATGGCCATCTGGATGAAGAAGATTGGGTTCCTGATGAGGTGATGGAAAGAAAACAACCTGTCAGGGTATGAAATACATGCTTTCTTTGTGGAATATTCAGCAAACTTGTATTTGTTGATCATGTATTCTAAATTGTTGTTGTTGCGTTAATGTGCTCAGAGTCTCCGTCAACATATAACAAATACAATTTTCGATTCAGTTTTGGTGTGAAGTCCAACGTATTTTGCTTGAAATACTACTCTCTAAAGGAGAATGTTAGAAACATATGTATATTTTCATAGAATAAAATACGCTTTTAGAAACACATTTTCACGAAAATCATAATGAAAAGTCGTGTTTAATTACTAATTTCGCGATTTAACAATATCACGGAAGGACTGCTGTGCCCGAAAGCATAGTTTCCCGATGACTTTAGAACGCTTAGGCCGTAACGTCATAGTTGCTTACCGAATGTCTCGAGGAAGAACTGGTTGCGTTTTGTGGCATTTCGGGCTAACATGGTTTATTGTGAAGCATGGGGATGTACCAACTCATCAATGGCTAGGTTAGGTGACAACGAGGGGAGAAGGGTTGAAAACCGTCGACAACTTCGAAACAATTTCAAGAGCATATTAACTATGTGCTTATGAAAAGGACCCAGGCTGAAATAAATGTGGAGAAGAAATTGACTGAGTTAGTGTTCTTTTCACAAAATTCATCGAATATTTCTGTATATTGGACCGTTTTGAATATGAGTTATACATGAAGTTTGTTTTAAGTCATTAAACAGGATATGATTCATAAAAGATTTGAGGTGTCAATAACAATATGTTGATAAAATCTTGTTTTAACTAGTTAAAAAAATTCAGGGGCATTCAGAATTCTCAAATTTGCCTTTACCCTGAAAGTCCTTGAACTATTTTCATAATAAATGTTTATTCCAAAAGGAAATCCATTTCAGTTTTCAATCGCTGTGTCCTAACAGCAGAGTAGTTGGTAACAGGTAAAATATGTTTGGGTTGTCAAAAGAAGCATCAATACGGGCACTAACAGGCCTCATCAAACATGCGTTCTTCCGGTTGAATTTCTTATTAACACTTGCTTTCTACATAAGTGATCACAAGAAATTACAAGGACCTCAAACACACCTATAAATAATCAAAACTAAAATTGTAAGATCTTTCAAGGCTACAGACGATTTATGATTCTCTATATATATGAAGAACTGATAATCACAAATAACAAGCTACATTAGATACGCTAATGAAATAATTAATATATCACGTTACCTTAATTTTAGGTATCATCATGGTAGTTTGTTTTTTGTGACGGCTATGTTCAGCTATATGTTAATTTAAAATAGTTCAAATTGATATTGCCGAATGTTATTTATGTTTGGTGCTTACACATTATCAGCGCTACCCGATGACACCATTACATACTACGAACGCAATGCATACTGGGTTCTGTGCTTCACCCGTCCGACGCGTTTTTCCCCTTCATTATTTTGACATTAATTGATGCATTGTAATGCACACTTTGTCCTTAACAATACTTTTACTTACAAATAAAGACTTTTGTCTCTCACATTCTCCTTTAAAGCATAAGCTGTTATGTTTAACTTAAATACTAAATACATTTTCGAAATGACTTGATCACTAAGCATTATTGATTCATAAAAATCTCTTATCATTTTAGCAATTTGGCAAAATATTATTGTTGTTTTCATCCAGAGAGTTGTACGCAGTACCTGGACATTGCCAGCAGCTCGAGACAAATGCTTGAAGGTGTTTGAACAGTACGCGTCCTTCAACAAGTGTAGGGAACTGCCTGGGGTAGATGTAGCCGGGGTCCTCGATGGCTGTGCTGTTGATGTTGTTGTAAGTTTGTACGTAGTATGTTTATTAATGATACTGGAAACAAACACACATGGCGCTCCATGCAAACACACATAGTACTCAAAACAAACACGCACTCGCAGCCAACACACTTGACATTTCATGCATGTACACTCAGGGAACTCAATGCAACCACACAGGGCACTCTATGCAAATAAACATGGTACTCCTTGAAACACACGCGGCGCCAAATGCAAACACTTAGGGCACTTCAAACACACACTCAGGGTACTCTATGCATACACATAGTCGCTCAATGCAAACACACACATCGTACTTCAAACGAACACACATGGTACTCCATGCAAACACACATCATACTTCAAATAAACACATATGGTACTACAAACTAACACACATGTCACTCTATGCAAACACACTATCTACAGAAGACATATGAAACTAAGAGAACTGTATGTTGCTTTCAAAGAAGAGACCAGACATCTCTTCAAAATTGCATTTGTGTGAATTTTTACTTAAATGGTGTATCTCTTCTCTTGGTACTCTTTCAGTGAGTGATTATCAGACACGTATCAAACTGATAGTAGGTGCATTGCCTGGGTTGAAATTCAATATTCATGAACAACTACAGAGGGTTGTATGCTTTAAAAAGCAAGTAGTACCGCACTGGTTACTAGAATTGGTGCACTGAACATATCTCGAGGATGAAGGTCTACATACAGAGGATGAAATCTCAGATTAAGCTTTGATACATGCAGATCAAACAAATCCTACCCTCAAGATTTGACAGTTCTATATTTCACTGTGAAATCCCAGTCAGCCTGGCGAAGTTCACAGATCTTATTGCATTTTCATTTTGTGGAAAATTATTCTTTTGAAGTACATGACACAGCACACAGTTTTCAATGCGGAAATTCCAAAGCAACTGTTCACCCTTTAAGGGTTAAACACAGACAAGGAAACGGAGTTTTCCATGAATAAGACTTTGGACTAAAAGGATATCCACTGCAGGAAAGATTGTTACGGGAAAGGAGAGACAAATAAAAGATCAGTCTTCAAGCAACTAGAAAAACAGCTGTTTGATTTGTCAGCCATTACCCTTCCAGTTACTAAAAATCTGAATTTGAAAACCAAGACTTATGTGCAATATACCTGGCCATATAAACTGTGTCAGAGAGAAGTGAATGAACATCAGTAACGTTGAGCAATGAATCCGAAACGCATTAAAACACTAGGATGTTACGTTACTCTCGTGATTGATCATGGATGAACAATTTGAAACGTCACGTCTGTAAATGATGACATTATCATTGATGTCCGATGACAATCGAACCCAAAGCCTTTTGATCATGTTATCTTTAAAGGTCATAATTTCTCTCGAGAGCTACATGTTTATTACCAAACAATTTAAAGAGTTTGCTCTTGAGCGATTCGGCAGCAGATAAATAATAAGTGAATCTCTATTTGCATTATATATTAAGTGAATTGTCATGAATTCACTATTCAACAACCTCCAAAATATCTCAAACATGGATATGTCAATCAATGTAAAGTGTCTGTAAAATCATCTAGGGTTACTTTCATAATCACTTTCAGAAGGTGAATGGGAAAATGTTACCCTGCCAAATTTGGATTTTTCGCAGCATAGACTTTCAGCTATATGCATGCAAATAAGAAGTCTCTAGGAGGTGCGCCTTTTTCTACAAGCAGCTTTAAACTGGGGGCTTTTTTTGGACATTTTCCGAACAGTAGGTAGATATAAAGCAGCGAATTCCTTATTAAGGTCCTGAAACCCCAAAGAGACGAATCATAGCACGTTTGGTGGAACACATTCTCTCTAGGGCAAAACACGAAACAAATGACTTTTGCAAATGAAAATAAGCATTTTTATCAAGCTAATAGTATCATAGAAAAGACATTTCTTTCAAATAAGATTTATATTGATGGATAACCCATTTACTATTCTATTCAATATAGAAATTGTAAGCCTTTATGTCTAAAGATGTCAATGCAAGAGACAGAAACATAACAAGGGTTTCTCTCAATAACGTCACATTTAAAAGACCCCTGTGTCCTAAACCATTATGGCAAACCATAATATTTTGAGTTTGAACAAAAATGTGTGTATTTCCCCATCTCTGACGATAGAGTAACATCTAATAAAATTGAACATTCCAAAATTTATGATGTCAACTTGGGCGATCCCCAGATATTTGGTCAATTCTTAGCATAGGATAGGATTCTAAGGTCACTGGACTTATTGGTGTTATAATTCATTTTTACCAAGTCTTCGGACCTAGGCCTGAACTAACAGTTATATTGAAAAGTCCAGTTAAAATATTGATAATATTACTAATCATAACACTTCAGTTTGCCCATCTCGCTCGCTTCGCTCCCAGGATAAACGTCTCCTTGTTACGCCTACTGTGAAAACTGTGACATATGGAGAAAGATCCTTTCAATTTGCAGCCTCTTCAGCCTGGAACCAGCTACCCCAGTATCTCCGTGATTGCACAGAACTCTCGACTTTCAAATCTGCACTTAAGACCCATCTTTTCAGATTAGCATATGAATAGAGTAGCATTATCAATCCCAGCCAAATGTATTATATAGCCTTATCTTTTCTTTTGTCTCCATCCTTGTATATACGTTATACTTCTATCTACTTTGTCTGGCGCTTTGAGCATGTTTCACATGGAATTAGCGCATTATAAGCATGCTATTATTATTATGTAGTTGACTCCTATTGTCCTGTTTGATTTCATTCACGGTGCAGCTCTGACGACCTCAAATTTTTCTTTTTCAAATGCATTGTTCCATGAATGTTGTTATTCATCACACCAATATATTTTGTTTCTACTATTGTTCATCTTAATGTTTGTATTTTTACTGATTACTTTTTTGGGTCTAGTTTTGATATCATGCCCTCTGGAGCACCTTCAATCAAATCATTGTAATTAGTATCCAATTTGTATATTTGCTGTTGCACAATGACAAGTCCCGATGTGATCCATTCCTGCACCTGCTGTAGGTGTTAATATTCTTAGCAATTGATTTCGTGAGTTGCTGTCTTCCTAGAGCTGTTGTCTGTTGGGTTTCCAGCTTCAAATCCAAGATAGAGATTTAAGAGTCTGGTAATAGGGTGGGTGGGTTGAGATTACTGGTAAAACTTCACTTATTCTGTATAGATTATATTGAAGTTGTTCATATAGTCTACAATTGACTTTCTTTGTATAATGTAGTGAAGTGTAGTGTAAGTTTAGTCTTATTTTCCAATTCGTCCCTTCACTATACATAACTGCAAGTTTACAAGCAGTCGACAAACCATTTGGATATTATAAGTTACTATCTTTTCTCGAGTTTGATATGGAGATTTATCATGACATTGTGTCCGAGTTAAATATCAAATGAGAACGAAGTTCGCATGGCCCAGTTTACACAAGCTAAATATACCTACGGCAAGTGAACGGCTTGACCAATTGTAAGCCGACATTGCTGTGCAAGTCGAGATACACATTGTCCATTTGCTCTCTTAAGCTGGACATCACTGTTTTTTCAGACTTTAAATTTTTTAATCAAGCAATCATTCAATGCAGTTATATGAGCATGGCATAATCATATTTTGTCATGGTACATTTACTTCAATGGCTACATTGTACACAATATCAGAACAAAACGCAGTAAATATCTAGTTGCCTTTAAGGGCGTTTGAAAGTGGAGACCATCTTTTGAGTTGACATCACTGTTGTTACATATTTTGTAGGAACTGTTGTTTTTGTTGTTCTAGTTAAACCAATTGGTGGGAGATAACAGACCAAAAGATAGATGCCAATATCGGCATTCCAGATGTCAATATATTAACTTTAAAATAAAAAAAACATTATCAGTGTCTTTTCATTTCGTTTGAAGTCTCAAGTGTCCAAAACCTAAGCCGATTCCCTAAGTACAACAGGGATTACAATTCCAGGGTAATTCAAATTTCCTGTTAAACCTAATGTTCATCTAATGTCTCCAACAAAATCCCGGTTCCACCCTCGTTTTGAATGTTTTAGTTTACCTATCTTAGTTTAATTTGCTCTAAACAAGGTTTGATGTCTTTGTTTTTCTTTCAGGCCTTTTACCACAACTATGTTTTGTTCTGTTTTTGGAGTATGTTATTTTCACTACTTCTTCATACGATCTCTCGAGGTGACTTACTTTTTGATTGAATGTTATCCTTTTGCAATTCTTGTTTTACTTTTCCTACTTTATGTTCTTTGATGATGCAATCAGAACTTTAAGTTTAAATTCTTGATTAATTGCCACTTGTTTGTGTCTGTGAAATGTTTATTAATAATCATGAAAACAGATTATCGAACTTATGTAAACACTGCTCACCGCTTATGTTTTTTGGTAACTTCATCTTAACACTATGGGACACATAGCCGCTGCTATGGCAGCGGGGTACATGAAATTTGTACACCGTGAGAGGTGAGAGGTGAGTGTCGCGGGGTACATAAGACAAAATGAGTTGATCGTCAGCCAATCAAAAACGAGTACTTAAGTGTAAGGTAATATAATGTCTATTGTAAGTGATTTGTGAGCTTGTGTCCATTCAAAATAAAGAAATAAAAAAAATTTCAGGGCTTGGTGGGCGAACTTCTGTCGTCAAAAGACCAAACGAACTCTGATCCTGTGGTAAATCCATTACCGTCAAAAGTATTTTGTTTGTTTACAAAACACCTCTGGTAATTATGCACCCGACAAGATGATGGTCAAACATCATCGTCACAGACAATGACCTCAAAGGTGAAAGTTGCAAAATCTTCAGCTCATATTAATCAACGTCTTTATGAAAAAAAACCGATATTATCATATTCATGTTAAATGGCAAGAATTTAGTTTTGTCCTACAATGAATTTAATGTGTAGAATTTTCATTTTTGGTTTCTGCTGTGTTTTCTGTTTTCTGAAGTATTTAAGAGGAATACTTTATTATACGTTAAGAACGTGTTCAAACAAAAGCTCTTTCTAAAGTCAACTCCTTACAGTGTGAATCACAGAGAAAACTAAATTTCATGATCAAACACAGTCCTACTTTTCATTTTCTTTTCCTAGGAGGCTTATGGCTTTTGGTTTTGCTGTCTCTCTGTCGATAGTTTAAAGGTTATCATATCAGTTACAATGTTCGATATCTGATTTCGGTCTCATCCAATTGTTCGCCAGTTGAAATGCAGCTGTGTCTACAAAGGCAAAAATCATGATTTTTATCTTCTGATTACTACATTCTACTTTCACCACTCAATAGTTTGTTCCTTATCACAGAAAAGTGGTAAAACGGATTGGATTCCGGTAGCTCTTGAATTAATCAAGTCCCAGTGCATCAACATACTGGATGTGGATCTGGATCTCTGGAAGCCCACCTCCCCTGGAGCAGTTCCACAAGGACAGGTCGTCTTTACAGCAGCGAAGTGTCCACGCGAATGTAGCAATAATGGCTACTGTGTGGAAGGTACAGTAATTTCAACTCCTTTATATTTATAATTTTGCATATTCACCTCACCGAATACAGTCTTGATAAGGCAGAGGAAAAATATGTTCGAATTTCTAATAGCTTACACCATACACCATCTATTAACCCTTATGATGCGGGTCCCGTAAATTTACGTGCCAAAAATAAACTGGCGTGTAAGCCCTCTTGGCTAACTCCGGAGTCAGGACTCTAACTTTCAGGATAAGGCTATAATTGACTGCAAGCATTCTTGGCTGCTCCCGGATCGTTCGTAATTATTTTCCGCGCCTCGCTAAACGCCGTAGTTTTATGAAAATTGGTTTAACTGGCTCAGACAGTGAGTTCTGTGAAAACAGGTATTTTCTCTGTTGAATTGTTGACAAAACACATGCTTTCGCACTTGATATTTCACTAACCAAGAGGCGCGCTCTAACACATGATATATCGATAGAAAGAGAATGAAATTGTCTTCAATTTGGTGTATAATTTGTATATGCGCAGTTGCAAATAATTGTACTAAAAAATATTTAAAAGTTTTCGACTTTCGTGCATGATATTTCAATAACAAAGTAAAACATGATATATAGATGGAAAGAGAATAAAATTGCCTTCAATTTGGCATATGATTTGTAAATGCGAACATGCAAACAATTATACTATAAAGGCCGCAAAAAAAAGGCTTTTGCGTTTGATATTTCACTATCCAAGCGTCGCGCTTTAAATCAAGTTTCACCGATGGAAGGAGATTATAATTGCCTTCAATTTGATATATCATATGTATATGCGAACAGAGCAATAAAGATGCAAGAAGCCCCGCAAAATGCTTTCATGTCTTTTTGACATGGAAATTTTGTTCGGTTTTCGGCAATGACGTTATTGGATTTGGTTGTCACGTGACCAAACTTACATGATGATGTCAGAGGTTTCCGACCAATCCGAGCAGGAAACATTTTTTCCCGGGTTTAGCCATGATGTGGGAACCTTGTCCCATGACCAAATGTAAACATCGGGTTATGAGTACGATCGTACTTTTGTTCTGACTTTTCCGACAGCACCGGAGGTATGGGATGTTCTCCGTTGACCATATTTCACTATCAGGTTAGGGTGGAGTACGAGGATTTTGACCTCTTCCGGGCGTTGCCTTGAGGTATTGACTTTTTTCCCATGAAAAATCGAGCTTGATCAATATTTTTAGTGCGGGCCTCGCCATGAAACATGGGAAAAATTAACCCTTAGCGCCCAACTTTTAAAATCAATATCAGGTTAAGTGAAATTCAAAAACTATTTTCGGTGTTATTCCGGGGTCTGGAACATTTTGCTTATATGTCGGGCGAGGGTGTTCCATTCGAGAACACCCAATTTCATGGGTAACGTTGCCCAGTACCTCGGATTTCCAGAACACAAAGTCCGAGAGATTGCTTTTGGGCTTGAAATTTCACTAACCAAGCGGCGCTCTCTAACACATGATATATCGTTAGAAAGAGGATGAAATTGCCTTCATTTTGGCATATCATTTGTATGTTCGCCTATGCAAATAATTATACTATAAAGGCCACAAAAGTATGTACTTTTGCGCTTGATATTTCACTAACCAAGTGGCGCGCTCTAACACACGATATATCGATGGAAAGAGATATATCATATGTATATGCGCAAAGAGAAATAAAGATGCAAGAAGCCCCGCAAAATGTTTTGATGTCTTTTTTTGACATCAGCAATTTTGTTCGAGTTTCGCCGTGACGTTGCGGCGGTAAGGTCCGTGGAACCTATCAAAAGTTGCAAAACTTTTGTAATCCACAACTGACAATCAGAACTTCCGTGAGTTAGATGGTTGTTTCGTTCGCGACTCGCCAACTCGTCGCCTAGGAAGTCAGAAGAAAGTCCAGATTTTCGACTTTGGGGGAGTCGTATGAAAAAAAGAACCGGGGTTAGCCGGGATAGTCATAAAACGTCCAAATATGTGAATTTTACCATTGCCTTTGGTGCCGTCGCCGCCGATGGTATGATTGTTTCAAATACTTTTGAATGACGGCAAATGAATGTCCATGAAGCTCACACTGGTTTTCTCTGTAAAATGCTCCTGAGTTGTTCTTTCTTGCACATGTCTAAATCTGTTTCAATCTATTACAGATGATATAGAAGATGCCGAGATTTAGAGGAAGGAGGCCGAGGACTCTGAATTTTGGGGGGCCGTATGCTTCAGACGACGAGTTCTCTTCCGAGTCCATGCTGATGAAACTTCTGATATGGAAACTACTGATGATAGTGACGGGGATAGTGATAGTGATGGATTGGTATCGGACATGGACAGTGATCCAGATATAAGAGACATTGCAAGACATATACTAGCTGCTACGGGCGGAGCCGCTACTGCTGGTGGTACTTCCACAGATGAGTTCGGTGACTTGGATGATCAAGACTGTGACACAGAAACATCTGATACAGGGGAGGGGGATTTCATGGTAAACTGGAAGGACGGGCCGAGGCCACGTGGACGTGTTGATCTGCTTTTTACGGGAAAGACTGGGCTGGGACAGTTCAAAGAACTGCCTGAGCAACCAAAACCTATTGACTATTTCGAACTGTTCATACAAGAAGATGATTACGGATGGATGAGAATGCGCCAGTGGAAGGATTCGAATGCTGAGGAAATGAAAGTATTCGTAGCAATGACTTTCACCATGTCCTTAGTTGTACAGAGGAACTTTTCAGAGTATTGGTCGACTAGTGATGTTACCTCGACGCTTTTCTTGCCAAAGTGGTTGCCTATAAACAGGTTTTGGTTGTTGCTCACGTTCCTTCACCTATCTGATAACAGTACAATGCCAGGACGAAACACACCTCAGTTTTCCCCACTCAATAAACTTGGCATATTGTATAACCGCATCATACATCGGTTCTCAAGAGTTTACATACCGCATCAACATATCTCTGTTGATGAGGGATTGGTGCCTTGGAAAGACAACCTCAGCTTCAAGGTTTACAACCCTGACAAACCAAAGAAGTATGGAATCAAGGCTTACATGTTGTGCGACTCGCACAATGGATATGTTTGTAAACTCAAACTCTACACTGGAAGAACCAACGAAGTTTCTATAGGTGGGAAAACGTATGATTTGGTCATTGATTTGGTCAAAGATTACTCTGGCAAAGGATATCATGTTTACATGGACAATTTTTATTCGTCTGTGACATTGTACATAAATCTGTGGAAGTGTGGTTTCGATGCGACGGGGACGTTGAGAGGTAATAGGAGCGGAATCCCAGTAAAGAGGAAAGCGAAGAAAGCAGTGAAAGGTTCTATGTTGCAGCAACACAACAAAGAACTTCTGATCGTCAGGTATGAGGACAGAAAATCAGTCTTGCTTATGTCCACTGTTGAGGACACGGAAGATGTTGAGTCGGGAAAGAAGAACAGGGTGACTGGAGAACCAAATACAAAACCTCGTATTGTGCATGAATACAAAAAGTACATGGGAGGCGTCGACCGCGCCGGTCAGATGTTGTCGTTCACACCGTTCAAAATGAAAACTCTAAAGTGGTGGAAGCGTGTGTGGTTTCATATCCTCAACCGTGCTCTTTTGAATGCCTGCATTCTGTACAAAGAACTCTCAAATAGAAGTTTGAAGACAAACCGTGAATTCAGGAAAGAAATAGTTCAACACATTATAACCTTTGCGGACACAGACAAGGTTGCAAGTCTCGGCAGAAGTCCCCGCGGTCGGCGATGTAGGACCGAAGATAGTATTGTACGTCTTCATGGTCGTCACTTTCAGTCAAAGATCGATCCTGTAGGAAGAAAGAAGAATTTGTCACGTACCTGTGTTGTATGTTCTTAAGCCAGACGTGAACTCTCATGCGACGTGGAGCGGAAGCTGCCAACCAGCCAGTTCGAAAGAAGAAAAGAGTAGGAAGAGAATCTTCTTTCGAGTGTCTAGACTGCAATGTTGCTCTGTGTGTAGAACCATGTTTCCGACTATACCATACATCACAAGATTTCTGTAAAGCCTACATCAGTCTGTTAGAGAAGAAAACCGATGATGGGATGGAAGAAGATAATTGAAGAAAGAAAAAAGAAGTATAAGGGTGGACTGTACTCTAGACCTTGTTAGGTCCTAAAAGACTGTTATTCGCACCTTTGAAGGTGATTATTGTTAAATTTATATTGCTGTTGAATATATTGTACAAGTATTTCTAAAAATAAATTTTTCTTTTTTTTATTTCGTAAAAGAGACAGAGAAAGTCAATGTGAGCTGTCCGTGGAAGTTAAACTGAAGCCGCATCATGAACCCCCACCCCTTCTTTGGCACTATATATTTGTTGAACGGGACGGGGAATTTGCAAATCATTTGCATCATTTTAAAGAGCTTCAATTCAATGTGCCATTTGTAAATGTGCACCAAAAAGTAAAGAAACTGCAAGTGCCGCGACATGTGTCGCAAATATAAAACCTTTTCTCAAAAATGATTCAGGGTACCCATCTTGCGGCATTCATATCTCACGAAACATTAGAGATAATTCTAATTCATCATCATCGTGTAGAGGAAAGAATTGTCTTTATTTCCATGTATCATATATCTATGCGGAGACCGGAATAAAGAAGCGGTGCGCGAAATATAAGACATCGTTCACACTCGCTAGTTGCGCTCCGGCTATCGCTGATATAACTTGCATTTACCTCGCACAGCTTGCGGCATTCAATCACACTTTGTGAGAAACTTATTCATTACACTTTTGTTTAAATTAATTGTCTTCCAATTGGTAACAAAGCATTAACGCTATTGCCGGATTTACACTAATGCCGCTAACATATATACATATCACCCACGAAAACGTACAAATCAGATAGGATTGAAAATCCTGTGAAGACGCAATGGGCTCGGAAAATGCTCTCTTTGTTTGTGCATAAGTTGCAAGTGTCTAGCGTATGGTTTGTATGCGCTCTGCATATGCAATCATCTGCCCCAAACAAGTGTGGATACGCAAATCATATGCATCTCCAATGCACCCTTAACGCAGAGAAACGGCAAAGTACGTAAATCAGTCGCTCCATGTGCAGTACAAGTAAGGCAAAATACGGTAAATGTTTGAGCAAACTGGTTGCGTATGAAAAATTTTCCATACGCAACTTCAACGCACTTGCCCTACGCTTAGGTGTGACAGGGCCCTAAGCAAATAATGCGTCTAGAAGCAAGTTGATGTGTATATTTTAAAAACAAATTATAACAAATGACAAATAAACATTAAATTAATTTAATTCAAAGAAAACAAGACTAATTTTTTTTTTTATATTTCATTGTTCAACTTCTTTAATCTTAAATAAGGGACTTTCGACATTGATACAAATGATACTTAAGTAGAGGTTGGTAGGTATACATGGTATGTTTATACAATAAAATCCACAAATGGCTGCCTGAAGGAGGAGCATTGTCCAACTTTTTGTAGTTTACTGAGACCAACAGACAAAACACCGAAGATTTAATGAAATTCTGATTTTGTTAATAATTTGAGTACTTATGTTAAAACACTGGAGTGAAACTTGGTTTGGTGTTGTGCTATTGTGCAATTGGGATATCCATAGTATCAACTACGGAGTCTACAGCAATGATTCTTAGGCAAAATATTCGACAAAAAAGTACTGCTAGTAACATTGACTACAATAAGTACTCTTCTAGGAATTATTGTTATAGTTACCTCATTCATAACTTTGAAAGGTCCTGTTGGTAATGTCTAAGATATCTTCTATATGTATGCCCTGAAGGACACTTAGATTACTTACTTACTTACTTATCCTCTTCATCCCTGATGGGACATAAGGTCGTAACACGCGATCGCCACTTTACTCTGTCCTTTGCCATGTGCTGGGCTTGAGCCCAGGTGAATCCCATTTCCTCCAGCTGTCTCGACAGTTCTCCTCCAGGTGGTGCGAGGTCTGCCACGCTTCCTCTTCCCTGGTGGTGTCCAGTTCAGTGCCACTCTTGGGATTCTTTCTGTGGGCATTCTCATGACAAGGTCTTTGCTTGATTTCATCTGCGATGTTCTTGCAGTTGCTCCTTTCTAGTCGGTTTGCATTTGAAATCTTGTTGGGCCAAAATATTCTATGGATCTTTCTCAAGCTGGTGGTGTGGAATACTTCTACTTTGTGTAGGTCGTTCTGTGTGATTCTCCAGCATTCTGAGCCATATAGCAAAACAGATTTTACGTTACTGCTGTATATTCTAAGCTTGGTCTTAGTGCTGTAGTTGTTGGACTTCCAGAT
Source organism: Steromphala cineraria (assembly GCA_916613615.1). Lineage (NCBI taxonomy): Eukaryota > Metazoa > Mollusca > Gastropoda > Trochida > Trochidae > Steromphala > Steromphala cineraria. The sequence continues at coordinate 61,161,430 of OU744734.1, read as the reverse complement.
GGGTTGAAGTCTGGCGAATGATGTTCGTGCCTTTGAGAGCCTTGCTTGAATGTCCTTTTTTGCTCCGTTGTCACCACTTACAGACCCTTGCAGAATTAGTTACCTGAAAACCGCGGTCTGATTGCAGTCTGATCGCGATCAACTGCATTCAGATTGCAGTTTGATCGCGGTCAACCGCGGTCTGACTGCAATCTGATCGCGGTCAACTGCAATCAGATTGCAGTTTGATCGCGGTCAACCGCGGTCTGACTGCAATCTGATCGCGATCAACCGTGATCAGATTGCAGTCAAACTGCGGTCGATCCGATCAGGGATTGAGAGTGATTATAGACATTGTCTGCATGTCGGCAGTACAGCATAAGTTTAATCATAATAGATTGAGAAACTCAAATCTGCCGCATTCGGTCCAAATTGATTTTACTACCTGATTTGTTATTTGTTATTCATACTTTAACAGCGCATACTATTCCTTTGTTCAGGTACTTCATGTCTACCTTCTACACTGTCGTAAAACGTATAGCGATTTTTTGCACTGGTTAAAAAATGAAATTATATCCTGTTGCATAAAGTGTAATTTGAATGTACCTTGCTACGACTTTTTGTAGCGTATGTGTGAAGTGTGAACATCGTTAACTCATCATTACTTATATTCCTCATTCATACAGGAGAGATATATCACTTTATGGTGTTATGAAAGCCCTTTGACTTCTCTGTAGTTTGTGGGTGTAAATTTTAAGACGGCCGAACGAAATCGTGAAAATCTCCATGCCAATACACGTCATAACGTTATACACAAGTTTCAATGACAGATGTAAATTGTTAAAGAATTCGTGATATCATATTTGATTTTGTTGAATTTTGGAGACACTAGGAAGAAGGAATAATTACTGATCATGATATTCTCGGTTTTTGGACAACACTGGGTAATTTAGACAGGACACAATGGGAGAAAGTGGTATTATTGGTATTTATCATTTTCAAATATTTTTTCAAAACTGTACATTTTAATTCTTTGTGTGCACGACCTTTTTTCTAAATACATTTGGAGGAAATAAAGATGGCTTATCAATCATCGTGACAATCTCACATGCCAGTATGGTAAGGCATAACTGAAACGGTACAACCAGTAGCAGTAGTAATATAAAATGTTTCCATCAAATCAAGTCTAATGGTCTATTTTCAAGGTATAACTGAAATAGAACAAGAACACGTATGTAATATTGATTATCTGTGATCAGTTTTGCCGATATATGTGCATTAATTTATATGCGAATTGAGAATTTTGAAAATTTCACCTTCCGGGCCACTTACCTTTAATGAGAAGAGACAACCTCTATGTAGATTTTGTAATTCTGTCATGAATGTAAATATTACAGTGTTTATGTTTTCACGGGTAAGTTTATAATTAAGATAACACCCGATAGAAACAGTCAGAGAAAAGTTTATGAATTAATTTGTATGTACAACAGCGACTTCTGACCGATGGTGTCATATACCGCATTGATTTTTCAAAAACGTTCATCATTTACAGGTTTAACAAGTAGTTTATTGGTCGAGTCATTCAGTGTTGCTGCCAAATTACCAGTTATCAGTATGTCAAAAGTCTTGTACTTTAAAATGGTTCAGGTTCATACACGTGGGATCAACAATTTAAGTGGGATCAACCATTTAAGTACGCGGATTAAAAATCGGCAAAAATCTTGTCGATCCCGCGTGAATGTCACCTCCACTTATCGAGAATAATGCAGAGGAATATATGGATGACAACTTCTTTGGTCATTGAATGCAAAGTTTACAAGAATCTGTGTTGAAAAGCCGCATGCAATGAACAAAGAAGTTGTCATCCATATATTCCTCTGCATTACTGTCATTTCAACTTATATCATGCCTCTCAAAGAAGTTAATCGAGAACAGTCGATTGGCTTAGATGGATTAACGCATAGATAATCCCGATCCTCATGAATACAATTGTCGACAGTAACTTGAGTTACGAGTTAAAACGAGACGTTTTACTAATTTACCATTAGCTGAAAGAGTATATGTCTTATATTTGTTTTTACGCTGTTAAAGTTGAGTACCATGTTCTATTGTCCACAGTATACATACCATAGACAAGAGATTTTATCTATTAATGTGGACATTTGTCAAGATTTTGTGCCTTTTAATCTAACTTTATAATGTTCAGTCCAGAGTTTTTATGTATTGTTGCCAAAAGCTGCAGATTTATTTCAGAAAAAGGAAAATCTTTTTTATGTTAGGTTAAATATATTTCATAGTCAATTTTGTTGTATTTATATTTCATATGTCGTAGTCTCTCATAACCCTCATATCAACGGTTGGCTCATATGTTTTTGTTTTTAGCAAAATATATATGTATGTAATTCATAAGATGCTAATACTGTTTTAATTTGTTTTATCTATTTGTTAATGTTCTATGTAACCCAGCACGTGACTTATTTTTTCTCTCTCTCTCTCTGTTGATCGGCCCTGTTCGTTTCATTCAAGGACATATGAACTTGATTTGGAGAACTCAGCAGCTTCATCTCGTTTACTTTAGGGTGGGAGATTGCCCCTATTTTCCTCTTTATTGTGTATTGCTTTGCCTACATACCTGATACAAAGGCCGCCGCCATTATTTCGTTAATTAACCCTTGACCCGATTTACTACCCAACATCTCGCTGTCCTACCGTCTCGCTCTAGGAGACAAATTACCACAAGAAACGACTTCCGGTTATGTAAAGGGCCATAAAGTCCCGATTGTTTCACGCAGATTAAAAGGAATCGAAGTATAGTATGTTTTAACGTGTGATGTGTCATTTTGCTGCACTGATTTAATTGGGGGAGGGAGAGGAGAACACTGTTAAATATCAATTATTCAGTGTCGCCTTACAGCTCGGCTGTACAATCTGAACGCACATACATCTGTAGATTCAAAGTCGGAAACATCAAAGTCCTATTCAGCGATCAAAGCGGTATATCACATACCCATTTCATATCCACGCCGGTGACCGGATTGGTGGTATTTATTGTCTGATATTGCTAAAGAGGTTATGTAATGTATTTTTTCCAGGAATGATAGATCGTTATTGCCAGTACCGTTATCTATGGGAATGAGCGGTTTTAGAGCGCAGCCGAAATTACCAGGCGAACACTTTGAAAGCTCATTAGAGCGTGACCAGGCCTGTCGCCACTTGCGTATCTACCATAATGTCCGGAGATAAACCCCCTTAAAACCTAAACCATTTATGTGTTAAATTCTGATTTATAAAAATGGCAGAAGCAGGTACATTAACATCTAAGAAATACGCTTAACTCGAACTTTATAAAACGGTGAGTCAATTTTGTTTGCGGATTCGCTTTGATGGATGTGACTGTACCATTATGCGGAATGTGATGATCCCAAATATAACATTGGTGCATTTTCAATACGAATCGAAACCTTATATATCATAAATATATCAATCACTGGTAACAATAATGTATGTTTAATTATTCTATTCTTGACATGTGTTGTAAAAATACGGATATTGATCATAACTTACTATAGATTATTCACTGTGGCGTCTTTATTTTTCATAAAAATAAAGATATCATAATAAATAACATTTAACCGTCCACACTTTTCCTTTCCATTCATATCACCATGGTACAATTATCCACCGTCTAATGGCTCTTTAGAATAAATTTTTATTTTGCAGTAAACTCACAAAAATGTAACATTATTTAGGTATTTCTTTTTTAGAAAATATTCGGTTTGGTCACTGAAAATATAATCAATTTGTTATTTGTCACCGTCAGAAAACACAGTCAGTGTATGTTATGTAAGATTCAGCAAACAACAGACCATCAGATTATCACTTTAAACAGACAAGTCTAGCCACAACGGTGCCAATAAAACAAGGAAATTGTATCAAGATGAAGCCTTGTTGCGTCATTTATAGGGTTTTGAAATATACAATGCGACATGTTTATACAATTAAAAATTAGCTTGAATAAACTATTATTGAGCCGTCGGATATCTATGCTTTCGGAATAAATAAAACTTGAATGTATTTTTTAACTATTTGTATGTAAAATGAACGATGAAAAGGGTGTCATTACACGTTGAAACTACTCCCCTTATCCTAAGTCATAGAAGGTAGATACGCTCGTGACACGCTTCAGTGACCACAGATTCTGTTCGCCGCGGCTAATTAGGCAGTGTATTTAAAAAGCTGGCAGAGGCAGGTTACCGTCGTTCTTTAGAAAATTCAAAGTTGAATATAATTCAAATTGCAAGCCCCTTTTTATGAATCCCCAAAGTGGCTATAGACCATTTTAGTCCTCCTTAACGATAAGACAGACAGACAGACAGACAGATTAATTTATTTACATCTCACTCGTGTTACATCGATAAACAATTGCATAAATTATATATACATTAAAATACACGACCAATCGCCCAGCGATTTATGAGAGATGGATTTAAAAGCTTAAGTGTACAATATAGTAAAAATGCAATAAACTTGTATAAGATATAAATAAAAAGTTCATTCCTAATCACATGATCATTTTATGTTACCGCCGGTGACCAGTTTGTCGGTATGTAATGAGTGACAATGGCGTCGTCACTGTGTCTTGTATGTTGTGTCATATATTTAGACTGCTTCAATAAAAAATAATGTCTTTTGACCTCAGGCGATCATTCATTGATATACTTTTTAAAAGGGATGAGTTAGTGTCAGATTAATTGTGCAAACACTAAACGACGACAGTTTCTGGTACTGGGCAAAAAGGTTTTACCTTCTCATATTTGATAAAACCTAAATCAAGAATGTCATCTATGATGTTGAAAGAGATTATCATAATAGGTTAGACATATATGATAGTAAGAATATGACATCAACGACTTATCTACTATTCTATTTTTTGCATTAAATTACAAACTATCCACTGAAAAAAGATATAAATAATGTAATAATTATTTTTTATATCAAAAAGCAAGAGTCTGATATCTAATAATTCCTAAATTTGATGATAATGATGTTTCTGAATAACATGAACCCGTAATGTAGCATAGCGACACAAACAGTGGTATATGAAAATTCAGTTATTGAAACAGTGTCAATTGTTCAATAGCAGCATTTACAGGAAATTAATACAGCCAAATGTTAATTCATGACATATTTACATTCAATCATTTCTTATGTTTTCCCGAAATGTTCACTAAAATTCCAACCAATCCCGATGTTATGTAACTACGAGACGAGTGACACATGAATAAACTCGTCGGTCTGTCTCTTCTAAGTAAATCCTGATTCACCGAGGGAGCTAGCTAATCACCGAGACATACACATGTACACCTGTTGTATGTACACGATGTATTTTATTTTGTAATTATGAGGTGAGACTGAAATAAAATATCTGTCTGTCTGTCTGTCAGACAAACAGACAGACAGAATATTTAGGTCTCACTTGTTTACACAACCAATCTATCAGCACGAATAATTACCACCTGCAGTCGTTTTTTAGATTGTTATGTTATTGTGCCAACAATCCAATCTCCCGGAAACACTAAGTCTTCATCTCGAAAATGAAAGGAAACTCTTTTGAAAGTTCTAATAACCACAAACATATTTTTTTCTATTCCTTTGGAATATATGAAAGTCTGATTACAATATTGTATAGTGCGTCAAAGGTCGCTCCTCAAATATGTTCTTCATTTATTAACTTAGATTCTCCCAGTGTCTCTTGCTCGTCAAACTTCGAATGATCGTCACAAAATCACCCAAGCGTTATTCGACGGATAGGTACAGAATCAGTTTTGAAAATTCGACGGATCAGGCTGTAATTGTTCAGTTTGGTAATGGAAGCCACTTTTGATTGGTCGCTTAGACTTGTCTGGCCACAAACCAGTGAATGCATGACTACACACGCCCTCTTTTTGTGACCGGGCGTCATTAACAGAATCAGCCTCGTTATCTATACATCTATCGTAACAATACCACAGAAAAAAACCCAATAAATAACGATTTTCAGAAAATGATTCCACTCAGTTAGATAAATAATTTGACGATGTAACACTACTAAGCATTTGGTGTAAAAGGGATATCAATGGTAATTAAACAATTATTTAGGAGGTATATCAGTTGAATTAATGATGCGTTACTTTCTTTGTTTATTGTGTCACAACCGCGCAAGTTTTATGGCCCCTAACCCAGGTGGGTTTTTCACAGCCGATAATTACGCTGTCTTAATGAAAGGCCAATTAAAGGTGTTTATTTGACAAATTAACAAAAATCAAGTTCCTTTTTTATTTTTTGAAAAATCGAAAAGTGGTAAAGTCGAAGTTAGTGGATGTATAACTTAACGATTGACATGTAAAGTTCATTTACGGTAATTAATATGCTCACATGGCAATTTAAAGCACGATTTTCTTACTGAAATAAAGGGATCTTACGAAAAGATAAATACGTGTTAACAATGGCTAAATAAATAGAGATCATTACCCGAGGAAGTGTGTCATATGACTTTTACGAAACGAGTGTGAATTTTTGTATTACCCGAGCGAGAGGGTTATACACAAATTTGCACGAGTTTCGTAAAAGTCATATGACACACTTCCGAGGGTAATACTTTCTTTATTACCGATTCTATTCCATTTTATCATCTTAAAAATATCCAAGAAACGGGCCGCTTCCGTTGCGACGGCCGACTACGATGACGTCACGAACAATGGTGTTATGACGTCCCAGGCGAAAACATACGGGAACTCGCGCTACAACAATCGTTGCTAGGAAAAATTGATATGTGCACTAGTGCTCATATTGAAAATACGTCACCACTTATTTCCAACCGTATGGGTAATAATACTTTGTATCAATAAAAATAGTTCTAAAACGAATGCACAATGTTCGGTCACGTCATGTGAGCCGATTTCCCTTCGAGCGGCCACATTGTATTCCATAATGTTCACACATTAAAATGGCCGCTCGAATGTTCAAGTTTAAGGGATCTGACTGATATGGCGAAACACAGTGTGTTATAAACATCCAACAAGCGGGTTAATTTCGAATATGGTATAACTACTGGGTCACTAATTCATCAAACCGTTTAGACACCTTTGAATGAGGCACCATTTTGACAATAAAAATGATCGACACACACAAATATTCAAGTGCACATATTGTATTATGTATATGTATTATGTGTTATGATAGTGTGAGACAAGAAGGATTGCTAGCGTATCTCATTCCTACAGTTTAGTATTTATTTCAACGCCGCTTCAAATCATATTTCTCAAATCTGGATGAAAAACAAATATCAAACTCAATGAATATACTGTATAATTTTCTGCCATATTTTTTATGTAGCGTATGAAACTTTCTGTTGTTCTGTTAGTGAACGTCACACATTATTATTTTTGCAAATATATCTTGGAACCGCCTTAGCACAACTTGTTGGCCAAACCGATTCATTTATCTTTAATGAAATGAATATGTTTAAACCAAATCAATGAAATCAAAAATGAAAAGAACAATATAATGTGTTTAAAACATCAAATCAGTGAATACATTATGAAAAGTGTCATGTTGTTGGGTATGCCAAATGAGGAAGAGGGCTGCAGCTCTAAATAATTTTTTTGTCGAAGATACGTTTTGGCAGTGGTTCAAACCAAGTATCGATTGTAATATTGTAATGATTAGTACCAGGATCAGCACCTACATATAATCGACCGAAATATTTTTAATAACTTGAGGGAATTGGATACCAACTCAAAGGTGTATACACGTGAACTGAATGTAATTGAAAAATTAGTTCATTGTCCATTGTTATTTGAAAACCAGTATAGTATGACTAAATATTGGTGTAAGCTTTTCGTGTGTGATTATGATATTTTACGTATTTGTTATGAGTATCTGTAAAAGAAGTTGAAAATTTAACCTGTTCAGATTCCCACGTTTCAGGTTAAACGTATATTGTTATTGTCATTAATTTCATTTAAGTATGATTATAGATTGAATAGATTATTCATCAGTGTTAAAACAATAGGCTTTCTTATAAACAGTTAAATATGGGGTCTCTGAAAAACCAAATGATTATTACCATATCACCCAGTTAAATATCTTGCTCATTGCGTAATAATACTTTTGTTTAATGTTCACTGTAATATTATTCACGCAAATCTATTACATATCATTACATGAAATATGTATAGAAAAACCTACACTTTGTCTACTCAACAGTTCTTATTATCAGTAGAAACTGAAAATATAATGAAATAAATATTGCTCATCTCAAATAACCAATGTGTTTCTTGAAGAAAAACAATATAAATTTGTCACTGATAATTGAATGTTAATGATTAATGTATTATGTTGATAATGTCAAAAATCTTATTACACAATCATCCATTGTAAGAAAATAAATTATAAAGTTTCACATAAAGACCATTGGCGGTCATTTTTGTATGAACAACTTTAACTCATTTTGTGTAAGAAAACAAGAATCCAATGGCTGAACTTTACAAAATATATTTTATTCATTACTGCTTCATTCAGTTAAAATATTTGTCTTTCAATTGGAACCGTTTATTTTCATTTTCCTGACATCAGCTTATATTCCTCCAAAAAACGTACTACTGTCCCTTTAAAATATCCTTTATATGTTAATTCCAGAATACGATTTGTCAAACTTTACGCAATTTTTTTAATACTATAATGTTTATTAAAAAACACATAACCTAGTCTTATTCAATTCGAATTGAGTAAAAGAAAATTATTTGTATTGATTACTGATAATCACTTCTGGCCGTAACAAGTGAAACGGTGATACCGATGTTGCATATAACTACTACATGTATAGTTTTTACAATTAACATGTTTTATTTGGTCATAAAACATATGCCTTTTCCATACATATGTAAATCAACCATAACATTGTTTATGCGTTTTCAAAATATAACTGGCGACAAACATATCTGTTCAAATTGACTGTCCTCTTTATATCAACTGATGGGATTTATAGATCAAATTTTCCTTCTTTCAATGATTCTGAATTGACCACGGTCAAACGCGATCAGAATGCAATCCGATCGCGGTCAACCGCGGTCCGACTGCATTCTGATCGCGGTCAACTGCAATCAGATTGCAGTTTGATCGCGGTCAACCGCGGTCTGACTGCAATCTGATCGCGGTCAACCGCGGTCCGACTGCAGTTTGATCGCGGTCAACTGCAATCAGATTGCAGTTTGATCGCGGTAGGTACCGGTAAAGATATCTGCAACCGTCTGTACTTTGCTGCCCAGGTAGGTGAAATTGTCCACATTTTCTATTGGCTTGTCATTGAGGGTGATTGGATCAGTTAGTTTAGTGTGAATTGTCTTTGGTCTTGGTGGCATTGATGTTTAAACCAGTTTGCTGTGCATACTTGTTCAGAATAGTTGTTTTCTCTTGCAGCTGTTTGTTGGTTGTAGACATTTCTGCTAGGTGATCAGCAAAATCAAGGTCTTCGAGCTGACTGAACATTGTCCACTGGATGCCATTTTTCCTCCCTGATGTTGTTCTCCTCTGTTTCACCATAAGGAATAGTATAGGTGAGAGGATACATCCTTGTCTGATACCAGATCTCACTTCAAAGGACTTTGACGTGGAATTGCCTAGGATGACACTGTATTCATAGTTGTGGTAGAAGAGCTTGATGAGATTAACAATCTTGGATGGGATACCGTAGGCTTGTAGCATCCTCCACAGTGTTTCTCTGTGTACACTGTCGAACGCTTTCTTGAAATCAATGAAATTGATGAAGAGGGGGGGTGTTCCACTCAGTGCATTGCTCAATGATGTTACGTAGAGCGAATATCTGGTCAATGCAACCTCTTCCTTTTCGAAAGCCAGCTTGTTCTTCTCTAAGCTTGTTGTCAATTGCCTTGTCTATTCTGAATAGGATGATCTTGCAGAATACTTTGCTTGGTACTGACAGCAAGGTTATTTCCCTCCAGTTATCGCAGACATTCTTGGGGAGTTTCACAATGAGACCTTTTGTCCAGTCTGATGGTATGCACTCTCTTTCCCAGATGTCTTTGAAGAGCGTGTGAAGGACCTGCGATGTTGTTTCTGTATCCTTTTTTAACATTTCAGCTTAGATGGTGTCATTGCCTGCTGCTTTACCTTTTTTCAAGGGTTTAATGGCCTTCTGGATCTCTTAGATATTTGGTGGACTGATGTTGATATCCATTTCATAGGCAGCTGTTTCTGGATTTGCCTCTTCTGGAGGGTCTTGACAGTTGAGAACTTCGGTAAAATGTTCTGTCCATCTCTTGGCTTGCTCTTCTTCACTTGCACGCATGTTTCCCTTCTTGTCTTTGACTTGGGCTGTTTACACACTTCTGCTTCATTTCACCTCTGGCTGCTGCACTTTCTGCTTCTTGGGCTAAGTTCTCTACGTACTTGCGCCTCAATGTTGGAATCCTCGCTGGGGTTGTTAGCCAATACACTGAATCTGTTCTTCTGTTCAAGATTAAAAGCCTGTCTGATGGTTGGTGCCTTCAAGCGTGCAATATCCATTTTTTTCCCTATGGCTGTTGCTTTCTGTGCCTTTCTCAGTTTCAGTAGGATTGTTGCTCTCAGTAGGTAGTGGTCACTGTTCACGTCAGCACCCCATAGAACTCTGAGATCACATAGAGATCTGTGACACTTCCTGTTGATCAAGACATGGTCGATTTGGTTGATTGTTTTACCATCCGGCGATTTCCATGTCAGCTTGTGTATGGTCTTGTGAGGTGAAAAGAAGCTATTTGACTGGACAGAATGCAACAGAAATTGAAACTCTTGAACTGAAGTGTTCTAAACCAAAATGGTTGTCTTCTGTGATATTTTGTCAAAGTCACATGCTGAATCACAACATGCAATCATCACTCTTCTGTGAACTTAGAACCAGGAGTGTCTAAGCACTTCCAGAAACGACGCCATCTACCTTCAGTTGCCAAAATATATGGTAACATTGGCTCAAGCCATAGTCAAAATGATCTTGAAGAGGCTAAGACTAGCTATGTTAGTGAAGCGTCTGTTTAAGGGACTTTTCTGAATTGGATAGAAAAGGTTTTTTTTCTTTCGTTTTTTGGAAACAAAGTTAAATCGAAGCATTTGTCTTTTGGCACAGAATTAACAAGCCCTGATGGAAACAAATGTAGAATCCGTATGTTGATCATATAACCATGACTAGACTTCTAAAATCAGTGTTTAAGCCTTTAGAAAGCATGTTTCTCTCCCAATGACTCTGTGATTTGAAGGAGTTGAAATAAGTTTCTTAAACAGTGAAGCATGTTAAGTCCCTATAATCGAGGTAAACGTTTTATGGATATCTGTCAGCAAATTCCAATGCTGATCCAAAAAGCCTGTGAGGGATTGATATGCTTGAACTTGCCTTCTAAGGGGCCAGGGACGTAAGTCTCAGGATTATAGTGACCAATGCAATTTCATCATATGTTATTCGACTGTCAAAAAACGTTTGCCTGCTTTTCTAATCACATCTAAAACAAGCCTCTGACTCTTCATTTCAACTTCAAGTCATATCATGCATATTCAACATGTCATGAATTATGTTTGATTGCCTAAATGAGGTGTAACAGGAATATGAGTAGTTTCCATGTATTTCTGATTTAAACTGGTGTTCGGGCTCCCCCTTACACTAGTACAAAAACATTGTTTTAGACGGATACGGACACTGGATACTGCAAATTAGGCTTGACCCTCCTTCTTCCAAATGGACAAAATGCTTTCTAAGACAACTTATTCCAAATACTTATATAAGCAAACGTGACACTCTTTCTCCGTGTGAACGCATTGTATATTTACTTTTACTCATATGTGCAAATTTGCTTATGTAAGCAAATATAAGAATTTGAAGGCATGGTGATCATGAGTTACTAAAACAAACCAGACCAGGTTTTCAGCAGAAACAAATGACTATTAATGTTCATATGCTCAGGGTAGGAGTCTCTGTGTTGTCAATGTTTATAATGAATATGTCGAAAGTACTAGGAACTTAAGAAGGAGAAGTACTCGTTTATTTGTTAGCTATAAGCCTTTCAGACCTGTGGGAAAAGAAACCAGGTGGCTTAGAACTGTATTGAGGTCTGGAAGTTTTGTTCCATATTGCGTTAGAGCTGCTTCATGTAGTGCAGCAAAGAGAGCACATGTGCCTATTAGCACCATCCTGGATACAGCGGGTTGGTCAAGAGACTGCACTTTCAGGAAATACTACAGTAAACCTGAATGTCAAAGTGGAGCTTTTGGAGAAGCTATTTTAGCACAAGTACATGATAAATAATTTATCAAATACAGACTGTTTTGCCAGTCTCCAGAAATTATCTTTCAAGTTTAAGAATACAATCACAGGAATGTGAATTTTGTTTGTTCAAATAGTAAGATTTTGTTATTTTGTTTCTTCAGTACATTTGCAACACTACTCAGTATTGGAGACAAGAGAAATTACCTGTGTGACCTTTTATTGGATTACAAAATTGACTTTGTCTTGTTTTGTGTTTCATGGTTACAAATTTCAACATCTCACATGACCTCTATGTCAGGTCATACATTAAGACAGAATTATTAAATTTAACGAGACTTACCTAGAAGTCGAAGTTTGGTTGTAATTATGCCTTACTGTTGACTTACTAGAGGTTATGTGCCCACCTCAATTCCCTCCCTTATTTAATGCATTTTGTTCTTTCTTGTAACCATTCACAATTGGAATAATGGCGTCATAGACTGCGTGCGCATCTCTCATAACCTCTAGTAAGTCAACAGTAAGGCTGAATTACAACCAAACTTCGACTTCAAGGTAAGTCTCGTTTAGTTACCCCCTGCCACGCGTTTAGCGCGAAGCGGGGGATATAGTATTGGGCAGCATCCGTAGGTCCGTACGGATGAAATTGAATAACTTACAAACTATTGACTAGATTCTTTTCATTGTTTGTATATGGCTTCATCACCATGAGAGTAAGTTCCATATAGAGATTCATGACCTTGGTCTTCATTCCAAGGTCACAACGGTCAAGAACCATTAGCTGGATTCTCTTCATGATTTACACAAAGCATCTTATTGGGAAGGCGCCGGGCCAAGTCGATTTTGGTGACCTTCACATTAATTTCAAGGTCACAGCCAGGCTTTGAAAATTTCAGCATTGATACCTGCATTTTAGGATTGTCAGCGGGATACATCAAGAACCATTAGCTGTATTCTCTTCATAATTTACACAACAAAGCATCTTATTGGGAAGGCGCCGGGCCGAGTCGATTTTGGTGACCTTCACATTATTTCAAGGTCAAAACGAGGCTTTGAAAAGTTCAGCATTGAAACCTGCAGTTTAGGCTTGTCAGCGGGATATCTCAAGAACCATTAGCTGGATTTTCTTCATAGTTTAAACAAAGCATCTTATTGAGAAGGCGCCGGGCTCAGTCGATTGTGGTGACCTTCACATTATTTTTAAAGTCAGAGCGAGGCTATGAAAATTTCAGCATTGAAACCTGCATTTTGGGCTTGTCAGCAGGATATCTCTAAAACTGTTCACTAGATTCTCTTCATAAATTAAGCAAAGCATCTTATAGGAAAGACACAGGACAAAGTCAATTTTGATGAACTTCACATTGTTTTCAAGGTCACAGCAAAACTTTTGATTTATCATCAATATACCTGCATGTTAAGCTTGTGAGTTTGATATCTCAAGAGTAATTCACTGAATTCTTTTTATAAATCTATTTTAGTAAGACACAGGGCCAATTTGGTTTTGGTGACTTTCATATATTTTCAAGCCACAGTGAAGCTAACATGCATTTATATCTGATATGTTAAGAACTGTTCTCTATATTCTTTTCTTTTTTTTGCACAAGGCTTCTTATTTGGACCAGTCCATACGTTATGGTCTAAATGACATCTAGTAGCATGACAAGTGTAGACAAGTGTTTCTGTGTATACATTATGCTTTTTGTTAACATCAATTTGCGGCGGGGGATCTTGTCACCTTTGTGACAAATACTTGTTACACTTGTTATCCCCTCCCCTCGGCATAAAATGCAGTGGCATATAGTCGTTGGCACCGTCTGTCCGTCCATCCGTCTGTCGGTCATAATGTTTCCGGAGCAGAATTCGAAGGAGCAGAATTCGAAAACCGTTACAGCCAGCTCAATGAAACTTGGTTTATTTACTAATCATCACATGTAGTTGTGCCTTTTGAGATGTTTAACTTTCTGGAGTGTTTTATTTTTCCCGATTTCAAGGATCTTAGAAATATGTTCCCGGAGCAGAACTGAAAAACAGTTTGGCTTAGCTCAAATAAATTTAGTATGTTAATCAATGACATTCTTCATTCCTACATTACCATTTATTTCTTAACTGTGTCTCACCAAGGAATGAAGTTGTTTTAATCAAACAGCACATTCAATCAAACAGCATGGTTGGTTTGCTATCACTTCACATTAATATGAGGAACTTGACGATGACATAGCATAAGCATTGTTAAATTAAAAAGTTTAAGATGTGCTTTATGATATTCTTATGATGGTTATTAAAATTAGCCGCATTTATGCATACAACATTATTAACACAATCAGTATATATAAATATATAAAAATATATAATTTGTGCTAAAACTGATCATTCGACTTCAGTTGGGCCGGGGGGATAGGCCAACTCTCCCAATGGCTCGTTATAACATAGTTCCTATTTTCTCAGTCTGTTTGACATAAATCTGTCATATGAAATGGTTCGCAAAGAGCTCAGCTCAAGTGCTCCAGACTGTTCGTTGGGTAAACATGCCGTGCTGCGCTAGATGCTACGCGACTCGAAAATCAAATTTACGTTTCGCGTCATAGCTATTTAGTTCGTTGGGTGTCACCCAATGAATTATATAATTTGAAATAAAAACAAGATTATCTTTTAGATCATGAGAAAAACCTAAAATATATGACTATATTTATCAACAGAATCGCTTTGAAAAATGTTTCGTAAATCGCAATTATTGATTTTAAATATCATTTTAAATTTTATTTCTAAATTTATTTTTGCCAAAACATGGATTTACTATACTCTATATGTTTATGCCCACATCATATGAAATATGACAGCAGAATTATAACTATTTTTTATCTCAAAAATAACTTTAAACACTGATGTCAATGTTGACACAATTTTTTGATTGTAGCTCCGAAATTCGTTTGGTGACCCCTATTTTGTATTTCCTTAATGCTATCTACACATGAGAAATAATCATTTAACCAAGAGTTCTTAAGATCATTTTATGTCTAATACAGCCTTCACTGTTTTTCTTTTTGTTGCTTTATAAACATATATATATATATATACACCTTTACACTTTTAAAAGGGAAACAACTCATGCCATGAGCATCAATATTTTTTCTTAATTCTGACATTTCTCCTGGAAAGAATAAGGAAAAATATGATAAAGTGACAGTTTTATCAATCTTAGAGAACTTTTCCTAAGGCATATATATTGTGTGATAGGATTCATACCTTAACCTAAAATTAAATTTCAAAGCAATTTTGTAATTCAAATATTTTGTCTTTTTAAAGATATGTTGCTTTATAGACTGTATTTACAAATTTAAATATTAAAAGCAATAAGCCGCTTCAATTCAGGAAAATCTAACGCCAATGTCCTTGAAAACAATTGACCTTGATCCACCACTTAGACTTTCCTCGATTTTCTATATGTTTAAAGGAATAGTAATAGAGTGTAAT
Source organism: Steromphala cineraria (assembly GCA_916613615.1). Classification (NCBI taxonomy): domain Eukaryota; kingdom Metazoa; phylum Mollusca; class Gastropoda; order Trochida; family Trochidae; genus Steromphala; species Steromphala cineraria. The sequence continues at coordinate 61,145,691 of OU744734.1, read as the reverse complement.
CATTTGAAATACATTTCTGTTGCAAGTTGTGTTTGGTTGACTGAATAATATGCTAGAATTACTGGACTAAAGCATGATGTAGGTTGAGACTAGATTTGAAGATTTTGTAAGCACCGGCTCATGAGATATGGCGTTAGCAAGATTTTAAAAACTGGTCAAAGAAAATAAGGTAAATGTAACCAACGGGTTATTGTGCAATCCATACATTTAGGCTGTTAACAAATTTGGCTGAGTATAAATTTGCATAAGATATTGAGTTATCAATAACCCGGACGTACGTACGAAGAGAGGCCACGGAATACATAGTCCACTGTTCCGCGTTGCGGCGAGGGACAATGGTGGAATGGTGCTCTTATGAAAGTAACAATCAGATGAATGACCCTGGGTAAAATTAACCTAGGTGTGTCAGTATAAAAGAAACCAGGCCCCCATAAACTATAAGACCTGTTAACAGTTTCAATATCAATTTCAGAATCAAGGGCCATAACTCTGTCAGATATAAAATTTCGGAAATGACCATTACACTGGATCAAGAGTATCATCAAGTGTATCAAAAATCAAAATTTCATTCACCTATATGTAATAGTTTCCCAGAGAATCTGTCCTCATTGAAGCAATATACCTGTTGCTCACTCCAAGTCTTATTTAAGAATCAATGGCAATTACCCTGTCAAACATAAAATTTCGGAAATGGCGTTCGACCTCGATCAAGAATATCATCAGGTGTATCCAAAACCACTCCTCTAGGTTTAATAGTTTCTTAGAAAGTCTGTCCCCATTGTACACTATATAACTAGGTCGGAAGGACAGACGGAAGAACGGACGGAATGGCCGCTATATAGGCCTACCTCTTACTTCGTAGCGGGGGTATAATAAAGGGCATATTTTGATTTCTTCTCTTCATAAGTATTGCAAAAAAGGTTACTTGTAACAATACTAGTTTGTTAGTGAAACAGTATATTTTAATTTCCTTTCCCTAGCAATTGTTTATTTCAACCAGTTGAATTTCTTTACCATTACAGGTGTTTGTAAATGCAAACCTGATTTTAAAGAAGAAGACTGCTCTGTGAACCTCAAAATCCCACCAAGGGTTGAGAGACTGACAAGGAACGGAGTCTGTGACCTCAGCAACTCCAACACTTCCTGTAGCGCCACCCACGTGTTCGGAACCAACTTCTATCAGTCGGATGGTCTTATCTGTCGGGTCAAGGAGATAATGGTGAACTGGGCGTTTATATTTATTTTTAAGAGAATCCAATAGCAATAGAACAGTTCTTGACGTTTAGCATAAAAATCTATAGTTTTGACATAATCAAAATATCTGATAATTGGAAAGTACAATAATTTACAGATTGATGAGACTGGAGTGAGGCAGGATGCATCTTCAACTGAGCAAAAAGCTGTGTTCGAAAACTTTCGCCAGGTAACTGTTTTACTCATTATATACTGCTCAAAATAGGAAACGCATATCCAATGTTTTTCAATGTAACATTTTGTTAAATGAATCAGAGACTTAAATCTAAGCAGTAATTCAGGAATTGTGCAATGATAACAACTATAGCCATAGCTTTTAAAACGGTCGATAACACAGAATGAGAATGTCTTAAAATGTAACAACGTGGCCTTAGAATAGTGTAAACCTGTTTTAAGCCAATATGACCCTTGTGCATTGATGATTTGATTGACTCTCCCCGACATGGTAGGTATCATTCTCTGTATGACTTGTTGAGGAATCTGCTGCCATTACTGATATCGGAACTGCAAAGTAAAATTTGTGTCCAGTCTGGCTCTGGGGTCGAGCATTGTCATCCAACTGGTCTTGTATAAATAGGGTGGTTGTCGACATGTGGAAACTGCACAGGGAGAAGGATGTTGTATCGATATTTCTTAGCATTGGGTGTACCTAGAACAGTCACAAGGTCGAGTTTACAACCGTAGGAGACACAACCCCATAACATCACAGAGCCAAAACCACACTGTTAGGTTGGTTGAACATGTCTAGGTGCGAAACGGACGAATCTGCGCTTTGTCATAATTGAATCTCAATGCAATCATATGGTCGAGATAACAGACGCTATTGTTGACACATAACAAGTTGATTTCTCCTATTATTTCCTTCAGCTTAACATATACAAAGAATTGTCTGTAGAATTTATTGAACCAGTTGTTGTTTTAGAAATAAAAGATAATATATTTCAATTCGTGTATTTTCGTGGTTCAATATTTCATAACCATATCACAAAAAAGGTGCAATCATGACATCGAATTTCTTGAATAGAGTATCAAGAAACAACGTGTTATTCTTTGCTCTGCGCAGAAGACAAACAGAGATTTCGATGCATTGTTCGTCAGCTTTAATAAAAAAAAAATTCTGTTTCTCTATACGGATATATCAAAATAAGTATTATAGTTAAAAACATAGAGAGTGTTTGCCTCAGACTTAAACAACATGATAACCTGGTGTAACCATATGTCATAAGTTTTTACTGCTGATGTCGTAATAAGTCGTAAACAAATTTCAGTCAAGCTTTACATTATCTTTGGGTTCGGTTTGGTGATCTCCAAAAAAACGATTTTAATATCATATTTTTGGCGTGTCCTGTTTCTTAATACAAAGCGTTGTGATGTTCGATGCATACATTGTTTAAACATTTGTTACATCTTTACAATCAAGTTAAAAGATGGCATTTCAATATCTTTTTTAATTTGTTCGTTATTAACATAATAAAGAACATACAAAGGGAATGAAAGATTGGCAAAGTTTTAATACACCAGAGGAGAATACAGTGCCCTCAAACAGTGGCTTGGTATTGAACAAAATATTCCACATCAGTAATACACATATGTGAAAGAATTAGGGTGATGCTGCCTAATACAATTGAATGTACATCGTATGTAACAAGTAACAGATTAAATAGACTCACTAGTTCTATTGATTCCCAGTCTACCTTTTGGAAAGAAATCAAACGTATCAAGAATCAGTGTAGTCGACGAGGCTCAATATCAAAAACAGAATGGCTCGTCCATTCAAAGACACTGTTCGCAAATGACCAAATACTTGAGTACGACCCTGGTGAAGATATACGGGATAGTGCATTCGTATCGGGTGTCAATGATGTAGATGAACTCGTACTTGATTCGCCGTTTACAGATGACGAAATCATTGATGCAGTATTCAAATTGAAACGTGGCAAAGCAGCAGGTCCAGATAATGTAATTATAGAAATGTTAAAATGTACATTATCACAAATCCTGTCGTTTCTTAATTCATGTTTTAACAATATTTTAACAAAAGGCGTCTTTCCACAAAGCTGGTCAAAGTCAATAATAGTACCATTACATAAGAAAGGGGATCCAGATAATCCGGATAACTATAGGGGAATATCTCTTATGAGCATTCTGGGTAAAGTTTTTACGACCATACTTAATAACAGATTATCTAACTGGGCTAATATGCGGGATAACATTCCGGTACTCAAGAGTACTCAACAGTTAACCATATTTTCGAATTGTATGCACTTATTCAAAAATGTTTATCACGTAGAAAACATATGTTATATGTAGCCTTTATAGACTTTAAAAAAGCGTTTGACTCTGTAAATAGACAAAAACTTTGGCATTTGTACGTAAAGCCGGCGTCAAGGGGGAAATGTACAAAATGATAATAGCAATGTATTCAAATGTAAAATCGTGTGTAAGATGTGGTAGTGATGTAACATATTACTTTGATTGTCCCATGGACCTTCGACAAGGCTATATTGCAAGTCCATTATTATTTTCATTCTTTATTAATGAATTATACTACGACGTTATGTATAATAGTAGACACGGTGTACAAATGTTTCCAGACATGTTAGAGTTATTCATACTCCTGTTTGCAGACAATGTTATTTTGATTTCTGAAACATTTATTGAATTGGCTTGCAAAACCAGTTAAAAATTCTGGAAAGTTACAGTAATGAATGGAAATTTTCAGTTAATCTTGATAAAACAAATTTGTTATATTTAGATGAGGGGGCCCCATTGCATCGAGAGAGAAATGTTTTTTCCAGGGCAAACCCATGAACATAGTTAACCACTATAAGTATATTGGTGTATTATTTACATATACAATGAATATGAAACTCTGTATTAATGATTTGTGTCTAAGAGCAAAAAAGGCTTTTATTTCGATTTAATCTATTTCGGATGATTGTGGGGTCTTATCCCGGAATGATTTTTTCAAACTTTTTGATGCCCAAGTACAACCAATTTTACAATATGGATCGGAGGTGTGGGGTTTTCAACGCTTCGACTGTTTAGAGAGATTGCATCTAATGGCTTGTAAAAAGTTTTTAGGTTTTGGATCAACTATTCTAATTGTATGGTTTACGGCGAGTGCGGAAGATATCCCCTCTACATCAATTCCCAAATAAGATATAGAGACTATTTTATTGTTTTTGCCGAATATCATTTCTATCTCATCGAGTGGAGTGAGAAATTGATATTTTCACGAGTGGCACAGCCACGAGTCTATTTATTATATAATTTTAAGATCATAAAACAGAGTTGTCGGACATCGGAAGGCAAAGTTTTCCTGTTGTGATGAATGAGAGTCTAGCAATTCCATTTATCATTTCTCGGTAAAAAGAAGTTCGATAGAAATAATGCGATATTTAAGCGGAAATAGTTTTTCGAAAAATATATAATGTGTGAATGTTAAATGATATCAGATCAACAATATGGTTTTGGTTATACTTAGGTGAAACAAGGCTCCTTATCTATTTTGGAAAGTCAGTTTTGACGCGAACGGATACAGTGAGGGAAGCGCCATGTCGGTGTGACAGATCTCTCGCTTCGTAAATTTATTTTGCGATTAAATGAACAATTATTACCTACAACAACAAGATATGAACTTCTGGTTGTTTTTCGATATATAGGATACATTGTCACTGCAAAATGTTAACAATAACATACCGAAAACATCGTAAATAGTTGTTTTTCTTCAATCCTAAACAACGTCGTGACGCGAGGCGTTCGTTCGATTTCCTCAAAGGGAGATAATCGTGTTTCAAGGGGAGGTAATACCTTCTGTCCAACTTTTCTCACCGCAGTGAAAATATGGATTATATTTTCACTGCAGTGAAAATATGACTTTCTACTGCTTTTCTTAAGATATGGATTATATTTTCTCTGTTTAACCCTATATTTCATTGCTAATTATATAATAAGTTGGAAATATTGGCTTAAGATCCTCACAATGCACGATAGTCGCCTTCCAAAAAATTTCCTATAATATGATGATCAATCTTGATAATATGGGTATGGTATCTTGGACATCAAAGATTAGAAATCTTTTATGTTCTCATGGTTATGGTTGTGTTTGGTTAAGCCAAGGTGTTGGTGATTTAAATATGTTTCTGAAGGAATTTCGTGAACGTTCAATCAATATGTTTTATCAAGAATGGCATTCAACCCTAGAAACAAGTTCGCGTTATGACCTGTATAAATCGTCACTACTGCAGAGCGTTATTTAACATTTCTTACATTCAAAAGCACCAGAATCACTTTTACACGATATAGACTAGGCTTGATGGATATAATGATTAATAAAGGAAAAAAACTGTCCATTGCAAAATGTGAAAGAATATGCCAATTATGTAATAGTGCAATAGAGGACGAAGTCCATTTTACATTTGTTTGTCCATGGTATAAAGATTTACGAATGAAATATATTTCGGATAGATTCTTATCAAAATCCCCACTGGAAGCATGTGTATCAATTATAACTTGTAATGATACTTCAACAATTATAAATCTAGCGATGTACATAAAGTATGCACAATATCTTTGTGGCAAACTTCTGAAATCTAGGTCTATACTTCACTAGTTTGGATAATATATCGTGAACTTTGTATTACTATTTATAACATGAAATTGTAACTCTTCTGTATACGGGCCGGAGGCCTTGAATGCAATAAACTTTGTCTGTGTCTGTCTGTGTCGTAGCAAAGGAAATATGGTATAGCTTTAATATTAAAAGCATTAACCGTAGCCCCAAGACAGTAATCTCACTGGGTGGGTAGGTGTGGTTTCTGCATCTCGCTATCGCCATGCGGCGTAAAAGGTGGTTTTGAGCAGTGCGAGATTAAACTCTCCCTTAGACTTGTGACTTACACTTACCACGCAAGATTAAAAGAGGCAAAAATGACAAGTTACTACCTCACGTTAAAATATTTTTTAACACATCCAAATAACACAAAACGGGTTTCAACATCATCCTTGTGTTCTATTCTCTGTCTTTAATATTTTAAGTCGAACAAGGAAATGTTTGCTTTTACCAGTCCACCCGAAGAGGTAATATCATTACAGAACTTTTGCTTATTCAAAACTTTAAAGACTTATCAACAAGTTGACAAGGCATCAAGTTGAATCATCTCTTCAATGTGTGTCGTTTGAACAGTGAAAACATGATATCTGACCTCTTAATTAAATTTCATTGATTATGTATTTTTCCTGGTCGTCTTTTCTAAAAAGATATTGATTCATATCTAAACTTAAATATATTTGTCAAAAGCCTTTATTCTATATTAGATCCGATGAAAAGACCTGCAATACACCCCAACTAGATTCTGTAATGAATGGCCTGTGTTTTTTCATATCGTTCGATTATTTGTATTTCTCTAATAGATCCTGTGCACGTTCCCCGATACGAAGACCTTCAGTGTCCCCCATGATGGGATCGGTGTCCATGGTTACCATGTTGAAGTCAGCAACAATGGTAAAATCTACAGCACGTCCTTGACCTTCATCGCAGCTGACCCAAGATGTCACCAGTGTGACCTCAAGAACATGACCTGCACCAAAAAGGTCAAATATTTTAGTTTTGATGAAGTAGAGTTTATAAGTTTTATTTTCTCACAGTTGTTGACAACAATTTGGATAATTTTGACTACCTCTTTTAACCAAATAATTTCAGGAAAGACAATAAATTTTATCAATGAATGTTATAAAATGTAAAATGTCAACACACCAATCCCAAAATATTTGATAACCTTTACTACTACCATACCCTGTGCAGGCTGACTCGTGTCTTATCGAAGGCAAGTGTTACACGTCAGGAGAAGGCAAACCATCGGAACCTCACATGAAGTGTACACCTACTGTCAGCGGATTCAAGTGGACGCAGGAAATAGGTGACGTGAATTTACATAATCCATATTTCGTACAATTCGGTACATTAATCATTCTTTGTAAAATTGAATCTTTCCTCTTCTAAATGACTTATGTTTTGAAAATCTAACATGGAGTTTTTTTAGGGTATTTTATTTAATATAAAATGATGACTCCATCCCTTTTTGATAATTTTCTACCTGAGTATAAGCAAAAGAGTCACAAGGGCATGAACGGTATATGAATGGAAAAAGTAATATTTGCTAGTTTTTCTATATGTATCTGATTCTTTAATTTGTATTAAAGACATATCTTGTACAAAAACATGAGCATTTAAAAAAATATAAACGTTTTGAGTCTCCAAATTAAGGAACCCAGTTATTGTTCTCAAGCACCAACATGTCAAATGACATTAAATATGTCAAATTTCGGGAGACTCCGGTACACCAACATTATATCACAAAAAGCCTAAGCCTATAAACTGCATCAATATACAAGTACATAGCTGTTGGCAAATGTAAAAAACATTTCCCATTCTGGCGAAATGTTTTCACAATATTGTTCAACTTTCATTACTAGTCACGCCAAAGGCAGTGCGCCTCGTCGACGGCCATTCAAACCTTGTGGGGCGAGTAGAACTTCTACATGGTGGGAAATGGGGAACTATCTGTAGCTCTTTCTTCGATGACATCGATGCGACAGTGATCTGTAAGATGCTTGGATATGATGATACGTGAGTGGAAAATATTCTTCTTGCGTATTGGCATCTATGAACATGGCGACCGACTTCTTTATTATTGATATGTCGTGTCATATTCCGGATAGTTGACTTCAAAGTTTACAGGGACATCATCATTTGGACGCGCTTTATGCCAATTCTTTTTCACCTATCTAGTTCCTGTGTTACACATCATCCAACCTTCAAAGTTTAGGCACGGTAAATAAATTCCTTAGATTCAATACATCAACACATCAGTGAAATGTCAAAAGAAAATTATGATTATGTGTTAGCCATTTCAGTTGTATATTAACTATCAGTTATTGATTGCTCAGTATGTATCATTAAGCAGCTGTACAGATGGTTAAAAGACATTTATTAGTGGCGAGCAGTTCTCTTGCATCCAAAAACTTTCATCTTTTAAGTACATATTTCGTCTCTCTGTCAAATGAGACGTCTCGAATCAGTGTTTGCACTCATTTATAAATAAACAAAGTTTATATCCTTATGTTCTGCATTCGCAATCAGTATCTGTATACGAATAATTGAGATGATTTTAATCAACATGACTATACATGATTGTGTATGAAATTTTAGGGCGTATAAAATATAGATGATCACACTATTCCAAAATCAGTGGAAGAAGTATTTCGTTGTTTATTGTGTTGAAAATGCATTTGAGAGTAGAGTGTTTATAAAGCTGTTGTTATCATTGAATATATACATACGGAAAAAAGTTAAGCACCCTCACGATTTTTGAGCTGCACAAGTTGCCTGGTAAGAAAGAAAGCGATGTGGTTGTAGAAATAATCGTATGGTATGAACGAACAATAATTTAGCAGTTAAGGGAAAAGCGTTTCATCCTGACAGCGTTTCGCATCTTTTGGATATTTGCATTCATAACATTATTGTAGTTAAAAACAAGTTACATTATTCTGAGAAAAGAAAGTTGTTATTGGTAGTTGTGATATGGGTAATTCAATTCTTTCGAGCCCTTAGGTCAAACATTAGTATACAAATTTTACTCAAAAGTCACTATTGAGACCTCTAATAACCTTCAAAGTTGCAAAATCTCCAAAACCCAAAATTCAAGGAAAATGGTTTAATAACAAAAGATGGTCAGTGTCAACTGTAATGACCCCTAGAAATCAATGAGAAGTGTTGAACAGATTGAACTCAAACGAATGCAAAGATTATTCCAAAATCGTATGTTTCCAGTCATTTCGTCAATAATTGACAATACCTGTTGAAGAAAGGGATGCCATTTCAAAGACCGGTTACTTCCTTATTTTGTATGATAAGAGATGATTTGATGTGTGGAAGTCAAGTTGGTAATACAATTGTTATTTTTGATGTCTGAAACCCATTGTCTATTGCCTAGTTTTGGCACTACAGCCATACTTATTTTGGGTGAAATTTCAGTACCATTACAAATTCAATCGCAATTTCATAACATGTCTACATTGACGATCTTTCTTTGAAGAAATTATCACAAAATCAACATTTTCATGTTAAATAGTCATAAATTTAGTCACGGTACCGTAACTGTGCCATACCATAATTTTTTAGTTTTGAATTTAGGGGGTGCTTAACTTTTTTCCGTATGTATATAAAGGATAATTTCAGTAGTACAAACCTTCACTACAATATACATGTAACTATACTACACCGCAAAAGAAACGTCAGGTAGGTATAACATTTCAGTGACCTAAATTTCATAATATCATAAAAAACTAGATAGTAGATACTTGTACAACTGTGGTCAGTAATGTTCGCACAGTATTGTGAATCATTTGCATTGACACAACACTTGAGTAAACATTTTTAGAAGTGTCTTAAAATCAGTGTAATGTACAGTCTGATTCAGATGTTAAACAAACTTGCATTATCGGTTGTTGGAGGGGTTTAGGTGATTGATGCAAGCAAAACGCAAACACTCCTCGACGTGTCTTGCCAAATCTGTTGTTGACCTTGAGTGTGAATTATGCAACCTTCCTTCATCATTGCTTCACAAGAAAAGTATTTTCTTTACATATTTTGCCGAAATTCTGTAGTACTTTACACGGACATTTGTACAAACAAGGACCCTTTGCAGCTTGTATTAATGTCTACTCGCTTTGAAAATTCTGTGACGTTCCGATTTGATACAAATTGAGGACTTGCTTAGTTATCAACATGACAGTCAGATAGTCAATAATTCTGAATCCTCGGTAAAGTTTCTTAAACAATAGAACACTTAGTATGGAAGTAAAGGTAATTCTACCCTAAACAAGAAAAGCCTTTAAAAAGGCAAGCTTTGGGGCACCCGGTTATGTATCACTATATAGAACCAGGAGAGTTAGGTTAGGGAGGACGGGGACGGGGACGGGGACGGGGACGGGGTCTTTTACTTGAATAAATTGTTCAAATCGAAGTCGCATATTTTTTGCTCTTTGTTTTGATAGATATCAGTACACTATGTACATAGTACAACATCTTGTTCGTTCCGCTTAAATTCCACCCAATGATAGATACGTCTCCTATCTCAATTATGACATGATATAATTTTTTATGATATAAAATTTCTAAACATTAATACGGTAATCCAATCTATGTTTCTCTAAGTTTAAAAGATAGCTGACGGTGAGTTTAATACAAGAGTCAGTGATTAATTAATAGAGAAATTGTTGCGCTAGTAAAATTTTCGGGATACATTGTTTTCCAATACCCGCAAATTTAGTTTAAACCCGACGAATTTCCCATTGACTTTCAGGTTAATTACATGTTACACGAATAATTTTCCTTAATTGAGTGTTGATCGTATTACAGCCGAAAGTTGCTAAAAAAAATAGAAAAAATCTCAGCTACAAGTTCATAATTTTCATCATATTATAGGATGGCATTAAAGATTATATAGAGAATCTCACCCATGTGTCTTCTGATAGCAAATATATCAACACAAGTTGATAAAAGTAACACATACCCGAGGCTTGTTTTTCTTTTTTGGCAATGGGATAATTTTGATGTTTTCCAAAGAGTGGGAACATGATTGAAATTTAATGATAATTGAAAAATCGTTTGGATAATATCAGCCAATTGCACTCTGCACTCTTTTAGAAGTACTCCTAGCAGATTATCAGGTCCACAGGCTTTATGTGAATTTATCTTAGCAAAAGACGTTAACACATAATCTTTAGAAATAGCTAACACCTCACATGCTGGGAGTGATTCAAGTACAATGTTTCTTTCTTCAAAGGGATATTTCCTGTGAAACACAGTTTTGGATGATAATTTATCATACTTTAGGCCCTGTCGATACTTTCCTTAGAAAGACACCTTTAATCGTAAACAAATCATCCAAAACGTTATGTTTTGAAATTGCATTGAGTGAACGATCAGTCATTGACAAGGCGGGACATTCAGCGTTAGCGTAAAATTAAAGGAACCGAATTCCTAGTTGATACAAAAATGGAATGTCGTTTCCGAATATGGAATGCAAGAAAAAAACACCGAATAACTACAAAACAGCTCACATGCACATGCAAAATTGATATTTTCTAAGGGTGTAAACGCTCATCCATATATTTTTGAAAATTTACGATATATTTTACATCATAACATTATTATAATAATCAGTTTCCAAATTAAAGCTTGCCAATTATTTCGTACCACCCACATGGTCACGTGGGTATAAATTTGCAACAGCTCTGTCCATTGGTCGTCGAAATACCAGAATATGCTTAAAACAAATATCATTGGCTGAAACTTCTCTTTGAAGTTTCCAAGAGTATTATAGAGAGAACCTTCTGCCATTAGTTTTCAATATCAAATGTTACATAACTTTGGGGTCTCTGGACCCCAAAGCAATAACAATGATTATACCATCTCATTGACCTTGTGTATCACCATAGTTATTACGTGTTGAAATGACGTTCGCAACATTTGTATCTGTATTCAGCTTTAGGAATACTTCATGGCTTTACAAAAAGTAAAACACATTTCTCTTTTATCAAAAACATCAATTCCCATACCTTTAGAATGGTTGTAGTGTCTTTATTATCGATAAATAAAGACAATGAGTCAGTCTAATAAAAAGGGTGTTTTTTTATTCTGTGTGAGCACCCACGTTCTGCATTAAAGGTGATCAGGTGCAACAACAGCCTGTGAAGCCGATTTTATGCCTTTTGAAAAGCGATAAGGTCGTAAAATAGCAGTTGTCACTGTTCGTTATAACCCAAGTTCTGGTCTTTAAACATGTTTATTTTTTGTTTGGTATTATTGTCGAGGTTACTATGAAACGCAGACGCACTTTGGAATTCATAATGTTCTCTGGAAACTGTGTCCCATGATTTCATTAGTAGACTTTACTTTTGGTAAACAAATTGCATCAAAAACCTTTTTTGAATTTTAGTTTTGGCAAAATTTGATTTTAACATGATACAACGTTACTAAATCGTCCAACTATCAGCGTAACATTTTACTGAAACAAGTCTGTATATTTGAAACCTGAATTTTCGTTTGCGGTTTATTAAATAAAACACATCAACCAATTATTTCTATAAATCGTATAACAGCATTCATTAAAATTCACAGACCAGGCAAGTCAAAAGCTTTGAAGAACTTTGGCGGAGGAACTGGTCTAATCTGGTTTGATGACCCAGAATGCAAAGGAACAGAAGCGGACATTGCCGACTGTCCGCGCTCGGTTCGAAACTCGGTGCCAGTCTGGGGAATTAACAAATGTCAACACAGCGAAGATGTAGGGGTTAAATGTGGTAGGTGTTTTAGAACGTAAAATTAAACCATGTAGGACGTTAAATAGTTATGGTTTATGTTTTGAATAAAAAGAATTAAAAAACTATGAATTTGTCTTCATATAAGTTTTTTTTTAATTTAGGTTTTTATGTATAAATGATCAGATTCATCATGAAGTTGCAAAATACATAAAGAACAATTTTGTTGTACATCTTTTCAGACATTCATTGATCATTGGATTTAAACTTAGATCATTGTAAGAAAACTAGATCCTATCTTATTCATTGGCTTGTTTCATTTTGTCAGTAGGTACGAATTATGCCCAACAATGAACATTATGTTGGTATTATGTAGTATTTTGATCTAAGCGGTTTCCTTCATATCCTTGTTGTATTGGTTCTGACATATGAATCTACAATATGAATATACAACATCAGTACAGTGGTAGACTTAGCAACAATTGATAGGATATGTAAAGTCTATACATGTTGTGCCATTTGAGGGGGACATAGCTCGAGCATGTCAGCTGATTGTCTATAATTCAACGGATTCAGTTCTTGTTTTCCTTTTTTTTTGCATGTGAGTATTTTAAACTTTTTTTGTTTTTGGGTACATGCACATTTTAGTTCAAGAAGTTGACATTTCACAAAGCAACATTTACATGACATTATCTGAATACATATATATGAAGGCTAATAGTAGGCTATTTCAAGTATTCAATTACAGTGTTAACACAGGTACATACAGAAGAAGGTAATAAGTCTTTGAATAACAAGTGGCAGGTTGACCAGAATTTCATGTAATTTGAGTAGTTGCATGTCGAATAAGCGTTATATTTGTCGATGTTATATGTTTTCTTTGGATCATTCTTAATGTATGTGAAGTTTGGTTTGAGACCGTTTAGTTTTGTTTTGAAAATAGTGTATTTCAAAGTTCTTATTATCATGTTCAGTAATCTGTTTTTGTACTCGGGATATCCAAGACAAATGTTTCGTTTTGACAAGTTTATGCATAATAATTTCAGTCTCTGACTCTATACATTCCTTAACTTTATTCCATATATTTCTAACGAAGGGACAGTCGAAAAAAAGATGACATAATGTCTCTTTCTCTTTTTCACAAGAACTGCATGTATTGTAATCTTTTAATTTCATCTTTTGCAAAAGATCTTTTGTCGGCAAAACTCTATGTAGAATGAAATATTGGAACCATTTTATTTTGGCATTTAGATTCGACCCAAAGGGTAAAGTATTTATGTAACACCATTTACTTTCATCAATTGAACATTCTAGATCTAGTTCCCATTTGTTATGTACTAATATACCATCGTAGTGTTTTCTGTCTCTTGTAATATCATAAAAGTTTCGACATTCCTGTTTCGTAGTTGCTATATTTTCGATAAAGTATGGGATAAGAGACAAATCTAGTTTTTTTTCTATTTTGATTTCGGATTTGAGTAAATATGTTTTGATTGCCTGAATAATACCAGTATATTCTAGGAAATTTGTCTAACATTTGTATATTCCATTTTTTTCTGAATAATTTAGAAATTTACCGTCATGTTTGATTAAATCATTTATCAGGTAAATACCTGATTTCGATACATTCTTATAATATATTGACTTATTATTCCATGTTGGTTGAGATAAGATATCAGTTTGGGTTTTGACGATTTCCCCCTTTTGTTTAATAAAGCAACCCCATGTTTTTAAAACGTCTTTCCAAAAGTCGTACACAAAGAGTTTTTCCATCAGAGATGATTCAGTGTATTGATAGAAATCTTTATGAGTTGGCGATACGATTAATAGAGGATATCTGATATATTTTCCTGACTAATACAATGTTTATCTCATCAAGTGAGGTAGAAAGTAGCCACAAGTGAAAATTTGTAACTTTTCTGCCTCACGAGATGAGGTTAACATGGTATTTGTCAAGAATTGACAGATATTCTATTTATTATACAAGTAAATCCTTCTAATTATGTCATAAAAGGCAAATTTCATGTTGAGTGGCTGTTTGAAAGAGCCCGTCACCACGGTTACAGTTTGACGTCATATGAGAATTCATGACGTCAGACCATTGTTACATGACGTCAAACTCTTAAACTTGAGGTCACTCAAGTTATGATAGAGTGTATCACCCAGTAGAGTGATGATAAAGGGTATCGCCACAGTAACCAGATAGAGGGTTTATTTCACTGATAGAACAGAGTATCTCACCCTCAATCATATGATAACAAACTTTCTTTAATTTTGAGTTGCTTTACCCAACTTATCTTTTGCGAAATGTTTTTATTTCTTATATCTGGAAATCTAATCCCAACCTTTTTGTAGCGATTTGTTATTATTCTACGTTTAATTTTGTCAGGTTTACCTTTCCAAATTAAATTAAAACAGATCTTTTTGAGTACATTTTTACTTTGGGTTTGGAAGTGTCGTAAAGATATGATTTAGTTTAGGTAGAATAACTTAATTTCCAACCGGTTTCACAATGTAGTGGCCATCAGGGTAACCTATACATTGTGTTGCTAATGGAATAGCGTTAACGATGGCAAGGGACCTTTTCCCATCCTAGGCTGTTGAATTTTGCATTGATATTTTTATGGACACAATTTCATAATGACCCTTTTCCATAATAGACTGTTGAATTTTGCATTGATATCTTGATTGAAACAATTTCATAATGACCCATCAGATACCCTTAGATTGCAAGATCTTGATGATCTTCAACAACCCCCTAAGCCATACGTTATTCTTGGAGACTTGAATAGTAATAACTCCTTGTGGGGGTGGGGAAGTAATTCCCCAAATGACAAGGGTAAAAACTTTTGAAAATGTCTAGACAATAATTGGTCTCTCATTATGTAATTACGGCAAAAATACTATCTTACATCCTGCTAAAGGAACATTATCGGCAATTGATTTATCAGTAACTGCCCCATCATTGCATAATTTCCATCATAACAGTTGAATTTTGTATTGATATCTTGGTGGAAGAAAATTCATAATGACCCTCTTCCATCATTGACGGATGAATTTTAAATTGACATTTTCATAGAAACAATTTCATAATGAAGACCATTGAATTCCATTGATTTCTTGATTGAAAAAGTAACATGATGACCATTCCATCATTCATTGTTAAATTTTAAATTGATATTTTGATGGAAACAATTTCATAATGACCCTTTTCCTTCCTAGACTGTTGAATTCGGCATTGGTATCTTGAAAGTAACAATTTCAGTATAACCCTTTTCCACCCTATACTTTTGATATTGATTTGGTAAGTTTATTGGAACAATTTCAATATGACCTTTTTTATGTGTCATAGTTCAAGTTCGAACAGATATGTTGATAGAATGTATAAGTCACTTTTCATCAGGGACTAAAATAGCAATTGCAATGACATAAGATTGACCGGTGAGTCGCATAGGTAGCCTTACTGATGTGTAATATTTCATTCATTGCAGTACCTCGCCAGAACAAACCGATGGTAAGTAGTAAATCAAAATATACACAATTTCAATAACTATTATCATTGGGGTTTGTTGTAATTTGTTTATTTTAAGTTTTCAAAATTAACCTTTACAGGGATGAAATAATGATGTAAAACATGACAAAAAAATGTCGACTGCTTGGGTTTAGTTTGCAATGCAAGTGAAGTGTATGCGGTTGTATTACATGACAATAAGGTTCTGAAAGTCGTACCCTATAATTAGCAAAAACGCTCTGTTTACAATTATTTATTATTATGTCCAACAATTCATGATTTCATTTCAGATAATTGGCTGATATTATATACAGTCAGGACATGCATTTCCTTCAACGTTGAACGACCAATCAAACGTCTAAAGCGGATTGTGGTATAGAAGATCATTCAGATATGCATTGTACTAGTTGTATAGAATAATATATGAAATTCAGTTTGATAAATCATTCTGTTTTTCTGTGTTTTTATATATATTAATATAGTGAAATCGTATTTTGTATAGCTGAGTTCCCAATCATCATCTCGTGAATACAGTTACGCGCCAACGTTAAAATCTTGCATATGAAAGGTCCTAGACGATTTGGTTTATGCATTTATACTCTGATGAATCGACGTGAAATCTCTCTGTTTTGTAATGTTTAATCATGTTAAAATCGAATTTTGCAAAAGATTAAATTACGAAATAAGGTATTTAATGCCTTATTTTACACCAAAAGTCAGGTTGTCAAATGCAATCAAAGAACACAGTTTCATTGAAATTCGTGAGAATTAAAGTAAGTTTCTTTGTTACCTACACTAGAAGACCTTACCCTAACCTAAACAAGCAACCTATGCAACTCATTTGGTACCACCAGATACATGTAGCCAATATCAATCTAGTCAGCTGCATGTATGTCAGACAGCATGACATATCATCCACAATGTTAATCTTTATGTTACATCGTCATTTAGTTAGTAGTATAACTATTAGCAAAGTTGATTCCCAGTGCAGACCAAACGCAAAGAGAGAACCGCCATTTGTACGTCACCAATCTTTTTCCATTTGATGTGAAATCGTCACCACAGGTGATTTGTGCACATATGATACTAATGATGTTGATACAGAACTTAGATGTTTACAAACTTGTCCGAGTTCGTTACGCTGACCCTATGTGTTTTCATCAATATCAACATGTACTACAACTGTTTTAGTTTTCAAGAGAATAAGTGCAATTGGTTATAGAAAAACGTGTCTTACTTTGGTGTGAACAATTAAATGTTATTGAATTTGATGTCAGAAAAAATGTTTTCTTGAGATAGTCTTATCACTGCAATGTAGGTACGATTTGCCTATAGTCTGAAGTCCAATTGACAAAGGATATTAACTTTGAAGAATAGCTTACTAGCATGTTGATAACATTGTTGTGAATCATACAGTATCCTGTGAACTCTTTTTAACGTTATAAAAAGCATATGCTTCCAAATGCTACATAACTATGTACGTGTCCATATCAACAATATATATATATATATATATATATATATGATGTTATATTCATTAACTTTCCCTGTACACATGAGAAGCACAAAACCATATGTCACTTGTAGTTAGGTTTTCCGAAGACAAAGATATTTTGATATGGAATGTGATATTTGAAGTTAAACAACATGTAACCCCGAGGGGGTACACAATGCAGAAATGGATACATAAAGATATCTTGAGATAACATCGACATTTTGTTTGTTAAAAAACATGCGCAAAATAGTCATTTAATGACTTTGAAAACAAACATCATATTTTCAGTCTGTAAAACTTCTCTCAGCCAATCATAACCTGCCACATCACATCGCCCTTTCTCGCCAAACTGGTCAGGCTATTGCTATTGTTTACAGTATTGAGTCAAGCGGTCACTTACTTACTTGGCGTATAATTACTATACAAAGAAAGAAAACAACTTTCCAGTATGACGGTTAGTTAGTGAGACATTTAATGAAGACATTTACTAATTTTGGTTGAATCTTTTTGACTGTTGATAGCTTAATCACGGCTTCTACAGAGGGATCTAAAGTCAATTCATCAATGAGACTACATGGTATGTCATAGCCCTGTCATAGAACTATGTTTCGCATATCTATTTTTAAAAAAGAAACGGGGTATATGTTTATATTTATGCCGCTCCCTAACAAAATAGTGACGTAACGTAAACATGGACAGATCAGTACACATATCATATACAGTGACAGTATTGAAACAACGATTTTCGAAAACATACAACAAAGCAATTAAATGCTAAGGTTATATCTTCATTAATGGTATAAACATTAGGATATTTCATCAAGGCAAAATCTTGATATTCAATCATGTTTTGAAAATCTCTTAGATATTAGGGTATAGTTATGTTTTGAATTTAGTAGTTCTAAGTTTACATTTTGTGATGAGTGGCCAGATAAAATTGAAGACAAATTAAACAAGTTTGTGAAAAGTTTTAAGGAACTTATGAATAATCCTGAAGTAATTTTATATAATCTGAATTAGGTTTTGCTATATACACACTACGAAATATTCGGAAAGAGAGTCATTGAGGCATCATGTCATGAAATTGTATAAGTTCGCAATACAAGGATATTCAGGATATACACCTTTTGACACCATGTTTCATCATGTCTTGAGCGTTTCTCAATCAAATAAAGAAACAATGTTAGTTTACAAAGAGACAACTCATCAGCGTAAATTAAATACCCTTCTATCTTTGTTTTGGATGTTATTTTGAATTTTAAATATTTGTAAACTTCTAACGCAAACAACTGCCTGAAATAACAAATATGTATACATATAAGTTTGAATGCACAAAGTTTAGTTTACATATCATGTATATTATATATTCCTTATCATTATTACACTCATCCCTCAATGTATAAATTTAATAATTTGATGTCTGTCGACAACATTTATGTATTAGGTAATTTGGCTATGTATGTTTATCATGCAAATATGTTACGAAGAAGCCTCTTGGTGGCTGTATAATAAATACATTGTATTATTGACCGATGGCCTACATACACCTGAATAAAAAAATTAAAATGTGACCAAAGCCTACCTTATTGAAGTCACTGTAAACGCAAAATAGTCCATCTCATGTGTACTGAATGTGTTCATCTCAAGACAGATGCAATGCACATGATAAATTCTAAATGTTTAATTTTTTCATTGGATTTAGTTTGTCTTATTGTTGACCAATGGATGACTAGTGCTTTGACAACTGGGCGTGTCATAGATGGGCAGACATGCTTGATCTCTAAAACAACATCCCCTAATTCTTGTAACAACATTGTCAAAGAGTGTGAAATATCCCAAGCGCGACTCCCTAGGCCTGTAATTACACAATCAGTTACGATGTGCCATAACTGTTTAATTACTACTCTGTTTTATTGCCGGACAGATGAAGCTTCTTAATCGTGCTAAAACATGTTTATTCTGTTTATTTACCACCATTGTCTGTTATATTTACATTGATTAGGCCCATTTCCGTTCTGTATATGATGTAATAATACACAATCTGTAAAACTTCTCTCAGCCAATCATAACCTGCTACATCACATCGCCCTTTCTCGCATGCGCAGTAAAGGCACTATCGTTCACCCGGTAGAATCCCTTTTCAGACTGTCAAATTGAGAAGACTAAAATTTGCGCACTTTGAAGGGCGATATCTTTGTTATTAGAGGACCGATGAAAATGTTTTTTGGTGGTTTTTTTAAGTTGACAATGTTTTCTGTACATATTTACCAACTAACATGGGAAAAATTATGAGGTTTCTGGTTGTTTAAGGATATTATTACCATTTCTGTTTTTTAATGCACTTGCTTTATATTGAAAATGTAGTGTTTGTAGAAGTAGTAGTAGTTGTAGTAGTAGTAGTAGTAATAGCAGTAGTATAGTAGTAGTAGTAGTAGTAGCAATAGCAGTAATAGTAGTAGTAGTAGTAGTAGTAGTAGTAGTAATAGTAGTAATATCAGTAGTAGTAGTAGTAGTAGTAGTAGTAATAGCAGTAGTAGTAGTAGTAATAGTAGTAGTAGTAGTAGTAGTAATAGCAGTAGTAGTAGTAGTAGTAGTAGTAGTAGCAGTAGTAGTAGTAGTGGTAGTAGTAGTAGAGAGCGGAGATAATTCGCACAGACAGACAGATTATTTATTCAATTTTTACCTCGACATGTGATAATGTGTACGAATTAAAGTAAAAGTGTTCAAACATGAGCAAGTTATAAGGCGTTACATCCATATAGACCTCGTCGTCCATGGCAACCATTCATAAAAGTGCCCTGTTCATTATCGGTATCGGTAACTCTTAGGCTAAGGAGTCCTGAGATTTGATGCAAGGACACTTTTGTAAGCCTTCCTACATAAGGTTTAAAACAATCAATCAACAACATAGACATGGAAGTGAACTGAAATCAAACAAAACAAGCAGGAAAACAATCCTAATACTTACACATTTTGCGTGAATCAAAATATTAAAATCACCTAATAACACTTTAGACTTTAGTTTGCACACAAAAAAACGATACCAAGAAATAAACATATATGATTTGTGTTGCACCAGAACTTTTGTACTGTTAGGAAAATAAGTCTAGAAATATCCAAAATAATTTGATAATGATACATAATTAATTTATTTCATAGATAAGATAATATATTTTGGGGCTAAACTTGTTATGGGAATGATTAACCCTCTCCTGACTGCAGGCCGCACCTGCGGCCCAGACTTTAATTATTAATTGACACGTCATTGAAATTTGACCCTTTGACATACAAACGACAAACGTGTGTGACGAAGTGCCGTAAATGTTGACAAAGTTTATATTTTCTGAATCACAAATCAATAGCCTTTCTCGTGGTGAAATAATTATAATGATCAAGTTTTCCGTTATCAAGAAGTGACAAATTAAAAATATCGAATGTATTTTCAATTAGTAAAGTGACGTGCAGGTGCGTGTTTTTCTTACTAACATCGAATTTACCTATCTTGTTGAATGTGGCAAAGTTCGTTTCAAAGTGCTTTTAACATACTCAAGTGTTATATCATTCTGTTCGTTAAATAATATCCTATTACTCTTTTATTTTCCGAAATAAAATCTTTCTTCGTCATAAAACTATAGAGAAAATAAGATTTTGTCGGCAAATGTAAACACCAAACGATCGATTTTTGAAGAACACATGTAAAATTATCAGCGTAATTAACTTACGTTTTTCAGAATCTCATAATCCTCAAAAATTGATTAAACACATGTGATGCAATTCCTTGTCAATTGTTGTTCCTAAAAGTTGCAAATATTCCGAAATAATGTAAAAAAAATCGCAGCGAGTATCGATTTGTTTCAACAGTCACATGGGTCGCTTCCGCGCCAAATGATGGCATAACAGCTGATAACTGTATTTCAGCGAGGTCAATGTCGTAATTTTTGTTCTCCATATTTCAAACGGTTCGGAGTGGAAAATAACAAGTCATATCAATAAATAGAATTAATCAAATCAACACAATTGCAATGTAGTTTTACCACATTAATCTAAAACAATGTTAATTGTCGTACTATTTATGCCGCAGCAGTTAGTTTATCGACTACTACTGACTTGCATTATTCGCATGATGTGAAATAGTCATCATGAAGAAATTTCAAGAAGACGTCGTTTGCCAATAAAATATGAGTGAGTTTTTTAACTGTTTTGATTTGTATTTGATATGTATGAAATTTAAAAAACATTTCTTGATCAAATATATAAAAATTAAACCGTAATCGTATTTAATTTTCATGCGAGATGTGTTTTTCTCCAACACGTTGACCGTGCCATTTGAACAAATCGAGCATAGTGCAGTCTTGATTCCGCCGACTGTCAATGTTGCATCACTGGAATCGTTAATTTCAAATTAATAAGTCGCTTAAATGTGAAATTTTTGTACGAAAATGATTGGTAAGACATCCATGTCCACTATTTCAGGTTTAAATTTTGTTTGTCAATAGAATTGTTGTTCGTATAAACAAGTTCGCCAAACAAATTCTCGTAACTAAATTGGCATTGGCATGTCGCTGATATGACGCCATGAATGGGGGGATATCTCATATCACAAGCTTAGGAGTAATAAACTAAATGGTGTTTTAAAATCGAAAAAAAATCTAGAATTGTAAAATAATACATTTTAGACACCACACATGTTTTATTTTTGTTTAATGTTCCAGAATTATTGTACAAATACGATTAGAAACTATGGGCTACGTGATTGTCATGTAAATCATTGGCGCTGTTTTGATATGTGCCCCGCCGTAGCGAAGGAAATCTCAATCCAAGTTAAAATGTATTTTGCATCTATTCTGCAATGAATTTCCGTAAACCCTTTAACAGTCATTCGTAGAAATGTATTTCATTCTTGGTTTTAAGTGGGAAAATAATAGGATGGCACTGATCTCAAAATATCTCGATTTAAACAGCATTGTCATCTTTTTCATCTGTCATTAGTGGCGATATCAATAAGAGTTAGACGTATATTTGTATGAAAACGACAATATTTAATACTCATATTTGGGACATAGAAAGGCAAATCGATTACTTAAACTTTTGTGTGATTTTGAAAATGATTGATACGTTATTTGTAAAAAAATCAACACGGAAGTAAATTGCATCGTTGAGTAAATATTTTGACTGCTTGAAATTACGTTGAAAATTCATCATTTCAAATAACATCGTTTGTAACAAGGTCTTGTTTGTTGGAAGAAAGTCGCATTCGTGCAGAACAATTTTTTTCTGGTACAGAATTTATTTCTGAATAAACTGATATAAATTATTTTCTACAGAAATATTTATTGACAAAAATGTTTGATTATGAAAATTAAGTACAAAATTATGACTTGTGTAATTTTTCTTTTTTATTCATTGTCATGTGCACGTGGATATAAACCTTATTGTAAAAAAATGATTGATTATTTGGGAAAAATAAAAACTATGACAAGTAAGAAAATCAATTTATTTACAAGAATTTATTTTATTTTTTAAAGTTATGTGTTTTAGAAAGGAGGGAGAAGCTAAATATGATAGAATCCAATGTGACGTCATTGTTAAAATTTTACACTTTTAAAGCTCCAAGCAAAAACTTCAAAACAATCCAGCAGGCAGAAGGTTAAAGAACCTTTTTATTAGAAATCCAAGAGAAACGTTTCATAAGTAGATACCACTGTCAAAATTAAGCTGTCTATGAGGACTCTAATAACGCGTCCCATACCTTCAAAATCGAAACAGAAATGAACAACCTGTGAAACTTTGTCTTGAAACAGGCTCATATTCATGGAGTGCACGAAGTCTGCAAGCCCACAACATTTACTTGGTGCCTTGCGCTTTGACACGCAAGAAGCACGTGCTCGTACACCATTCATAATAATAATAATAATAATAATTAATTTATATAGCGCCTAGTAACATCACAATTGTTGCTCACCGGCGCTGTACAAGGAAAAGTCATTGAATACAAGGAACAACTATTTACAGTTAAAAAACGGAAACATATATACATGTATCTATATATGCTTGATTATCCATATGCTTTTTTGAAATTGACTTTCGATTTGATAGATCTTAGTTTCTTGTGGGAGAGTGTTCCAGATTTGGGGGCTGCACACTGAAAAGGCACGGTCTGACATTAAAGAGTTAGAATGAACAAAGCATTGCAGTAATCAAGTTTCGAGGTAAACAACGACTGCATCAACATCTTTACAATTGTTATGTTGAGGAGGTATCTGACTTTGCTGATGTTGTAGATATTGTGGAAGCAGGATCTGCTGAGGAGGTACTACAAACTTCATTCATAAAACAGTGAAGAGGCCCTTGGGACGTTATCGAAAATTGAAATTTTAGTTATAACTATTACACATTGTAGGAGCGGTGTACTCGCGATTTTCAGTACTATGCAAGTGTACTCAATTTGGCAGTACTGCTGCAGCTTGTATATTGGAAAATCATGATAGGCGGACCCGGGTTTTTGTACGTAGCTGGTTAAATCGAAACCCCAGGGCCAAACTAACGGTATAATTCAGGTCTTCAGGTTTCCAACCATTAAAATATAAACTTTCAGAATCCAAATCAGTCAAATAGTGAAGCTATCAACCAAAACCAATCGACTTGTCATTTTCCCGTTTCTTTTGATTTATCATGTTTTATCGTTTATAAACATGCATGAGCTTTTGACTCAATTTTCTAGATATAGCTTTCGACATTTTCTGTGAATTTCCCCATGATCAGTACAGTATTTCTAGCTCAAGTATGCAAAAATAGATAGTACTCAATCATTCAGTACTGACGTGCGCGTACACAGTTCTAAAGTGCGTGTGTACTCAGTTATGAGGTGTCGGTACATTGTGAGTGTACACAGTTCTTGTGTGCTTTCAATAGGAAGACTAGTAAATTAACGACATTTATATATAATTATGTTGCAGTGTTTATCAAATAATAAATAAATTATTTTGCGACATATTTGGATATATTGAAATATTATTTATTTACCTTTCTCAGTGATGTTTGTTTTCAAATTTGACATTTTCAAATCTGACATTCGTAAAAGGTTTGTAAAATATCGGTAAGTGCATAAAAACTAGAGGATATATAAGATAGATATACATTATAAGGAATAAATATAGCCAATGTTTAAGAAACAGAAATCCACTTTTGTTTTGATGTTTGGACTACAAACTATGATGTAACAAAGCAATGACATGAGGATTTTCACAGACATTTAAATCGTGTTTGAAAGCAAATAAACGTTTTCAAATGGAGTCAAATATAAAAAACAAGCAGGTATAGTCGTCTATATCCCCCGGAAACCTATAACACTTGCTTCACTTTTCAGATATCCGTTTTGGGTCAGATGTTCATTTTTAGGTGATTGACACTTCAGTTTTAAGTAATAAGAGAAGCTTGGTTGAAGCTATGAGATTGCTTTCCTTCGCTTATTCATCAGCTGCATATTCCTCAGTGTTTTTCATGGTTTTTTTTAATACGAATACGTATTGTAGCATGACATTTCAAAATCCGAGAATTGCATTTGGTTATTTTTATTGTTCAAACACAAATGAGCGGCGATTCACCCTGCTTTGATACATTCTCCCCTATACAAAGCTTCTGGAAACTGATCAACAGAAGGAAAGGCAAGAAAAACACATTACTAGCCATTACACCAGATAGCCTGCAAACTCTTCTTGATAATGTTTCCACATATTCACAGAAGTGGAGATATGAATTAAATCCCTCGAAATGTCATATAATTGTGTTTGGGGCCAAGTCAGGATACGTCTCAACCTTCAATTGGTACCTTACAGGTGACAGTGTCTTACTACAGCCTCAGCCAAACACCTTGGAGTACAATTGGAGAAAACCCTTAAACATGAGTCTGCTGTAATGGGAATTGGCTTACAACCTAAAGGTGTGAACCCTCTCATATCTTCACATACAGTTCGTAAAACAGTCCTTCCATGTATTCTTTATGGATGTGAACTGAGGACAGAGCTATATAGCAGGACATACGACAACTTTCTTCCTGGATCTATATGGCAAAATCCCTCCAAGGCTTCCAACTAAGGACATGAACGGATATGTGTCTATTGGATGCCAATTACAGCAGATATCTCAGAGCGTCAGCTTACGTTTCTCCACTGACTCTGTTCACTCCCCCCTGACAACTTATCTAAGAAACTGTTCCATAGAAGACTCTACCAATATCTGCACAACCCCAGTAATAAACAACTTGGATGTTTTGCAAAAGTATACAGGACACCAAGGTAAACTACTTAACTAACAATATTCTTCAGAGCAAGCATGAATGGGAGATAATGTAAAAATCACTACTAAATACAACATTGAATGAGAAGAACGCACAAGAAACGACCCATATTTGGCACGATTTAGAATGTTGCATGAAGTTCCTGGACCAGCATCACTTTGAATCCGAGTCAGAAACAGACAGTACTTAAGACAATACACTCATCAAGCTCAAGTATGGGTTGCAGTTCCTTAACAAACGCTGACACGATGTGAGCATGCTTTGTATGATGACATTTTAAGACAGGAGATTCTTGAGAGGCATTTAGAAGTTAACGTATCAAGTAAGAGACAAATTTATGAATGACAACTTCTTGTTTATTGTGGATCACAACGTTTCTGGGCTATTCCATGCCCCTTCGTCAGGTGAATGGTTGAATGCAAGATACATCGAAGTATATAAATACAAAGTGAGTAGGCCAGCGATACATGTACATACAGTATTGAAAGCATACAGCATATGAAAGAGTGCGATGTAATGTTTTGGTTATGTTTTTACAGCTATGGCTTTGTATGGGGATTGCACTTTGAACATGGTAATGTAGCAACACTTGCTTTGATTATGCTTTTAGTGATATGTTTGTAAAGATAGTCTAGTAGTCGAGTACTCGTAATGATGTCACAGGGTTGTATCATATTCAGGTCTAGCTTAGTGTGTGTTCGTATATACACCGAGGTTTGTTTCATCACATCTTTTCCATGACGTCATGGATTTCTGTGGAGGTGCATCAGTGTCAGGTGGTTGGCAAACTAGAAGGGAGAGAGATACTGGTAGATGGTCTGAGACACAGTTTAGATCGTATTCTGGATGGATGAAAAAGTCATGAACAATGAGTTGATGTTTTCTTTGGAATAGGATTAGATCTAACAGCGACAGTGAAGGAACAAAGGTGTGTGGAGGGTATTTTGAAGAACAACTAAGTTGTTAATTCCTAAGAAGTTTGTAGCAAAGCTGATCTTTTGTTTTCTGTTGAAGAATTATGATCTTGTAAATTTATTTTGCGATTAAATGAAAAAATATTAACTAGAGCAACACGATATATGTATGAACTGCAGGTGGCGTTTTGATATCGAAGGATACATTGGCACTCCAAAATGTTAACAGTTACATACCGAAAACATAGGAAAGAGTCGTTTTTCTTCAATCCTAACCAACGCCGTGCCGCGAGGCATGCGTTGGATTTTCAAAGGGAGATAATCGTGATATAAAGGTAGGTAATAGGTTCGGACTACTTTTTTCACTCCAATAAAAAAATGGATTTTATTTTCACTGCAGTGAAAATGTGAACTTCTACTGCTTTTCTTAAAATATGGATTATATTTTCACTGTGTAACCCTTTTATTCATTGTTAATTATATAATAAACACGGATTCAGCGTTTGATGGTGATGATATGTTTGAAACATGTATATAATGTGCATAATACAATTATATCGGTCAGATTAAGTGCATATAATTTGAGCATTTTTTTGTAAGGGTTAAATCCATGGACCAAGTACAATGAATATTTTCACAATTGCAATGAAAGGCATGAATGAAATAAATTGAAAAGTTGAATGATTAATGCATAATGTGGTATAATATGCATATACTTTAAATTCGGAGGACACAAGTTCTAATGCTGCGGTGCTCCAGATATGCAGCATATCTGTTTATTTTGTGCGGTAAAATCATTAAAAACAAACTAAGTAGAGGCAATCTTTGAGTGCAGATACACACACTATTTCTTTAAAACCTAAAAGAACCAACGTAGTTTGCGCACTGTATGAAAGACTTATTTGAAATTGTCATGTATGGATATCAACACTCTATACCATATCATGATGGGCATGCAAAGCGGTGCCTCCCTGTTGTAAAATTTCCCGGATTCTAATTTCTTTAAGCTGCCTGATGATACATTTCACACTGCTTAATATGATGGCCGAGAGGGGTCATTTATATTTCGCGTTAAAGATCAACACGAA
The DNA here is from genome assembly GCA_916613615.1 of Steromphala cineraria. Classification (NCBI taxonomy): domain Eukaryota; kingdom Metazoa; phylum Mollusca; class Gastropoda; order Trochida; family Trochidae; genus Steromphala; species Steromphala cineraria. The sequence continues at coordinate 61,117,805 of OU744734.1, read as the reverse complement.
ATCGCGAAATCGCGAAAACTAAATCGAAATTGCGAAATGGCGAAACGAATTCAAAGCGAAATCACCAAAAAGGTACACGAAATTGCGAAACATGTAAACGAAACCACGAAATTACGAAAGGTGCGAGAAGCGAAATCGCAAAATCGCGAAACATGGTAGAAACGAAAAAACGAAATCGCGAATGCGAAAGCGCGAAAGTGCGAAATCGTGATACACATACAGTTATACATAGAAAGTAGAGGTGTATCGCTCAATACACCTACAGTTAGAACAAAGGAAACCATAGCAACGAGAGTGGAAGTGGGGTATAAATGATATTAATCTTTTGAATGAGAGCAATAACACATCTTTAGCGTGTTGATTACCCTTTCTATAATGAATTATGGGATATACATTGTAGATAAATTAAATATCTCAGTAAATCTGATGTGACATTTAAACTTGAATAGTTCTATTAATATCATGTTCTTGAACATATCGAGAGGTCACATTTCCGCACTTTCGCACTTTCGCTCTTTCGCTCTTTCGATCTTTCGCTCTTTCGCAATTTACACACAAATTAGAATTATCAAAATGGATGAAATCTATCGCTGCAAATTATATATATTTTTTCCTTCAAATAAACGACGGAACTCCTTGCGTCCTCTATATCTCTGGGACCATTTGAAATGTTTTTAAACTGTTTTCCTCATCGTGTTAAGGAGAGAATTGTCTTTATTTGAATATTATTATTTTTTTGACCATGAAAAAATAAAGAAACGGTAAGCGTTGCGACATCTGTCTCAAATATCATGTTTTCCATCAAAATGACGGGCGGTATACGTAACCCCTTTGCAGCCTCTTTACCATCTTTACCTCCAGAACCATTAATAATATTTTCAAATGGTTTTCACCATCGTGTAGAGGAGAGAATTGTCTTTATATGCATATATCATTTGTATATTTGTATAAAAGTGAACAAACGGTAAGCGATACGACATCTGTCGCCAATATCAAACTTCATCTCAATAAATGAATAATTAAGCTCAATTCTCGACCTGTACAGAACAGCTGACGGTACCAACAAGAAATGTGTGAACTTAACACATTTACTGTTTCTATGATAAGATACTACACAGCATTTTCGTGTCTTTAACAAGCGCATCCCTTGATGTAAGCTATGTTAAGATGACTTAAATAGTTTTTAAAAAAAGAGTAAAGATTTTTTTTACTTTTTTGAAAACAGTGAAAAATTAGTATTTCTAGACCCCTACTCGATGTTAGTATTTCCAGGCCCTTAAATATGATTCTATATGATGTAATGTAACATAACAAATGTTGTACTTGAAATTTAGTGTGAAGGTGTAATCAATTGTAAGATAACTTAATTAGTAAGGGAATTGTTGATATTTGAAAAGTGCGCAAAATTAGTATTTTACCAAAATACCAATATTTTCAGCTTGTATTTCAATGTTAATGGGCATAAATGATTTTTTGTTGAAATTTCTCAGGTTAATTGTCCTTTAGCTGTTTGGTGACATATAAAACATTGCCGAATGATTTGTTGTTGATGAGCTATGATTTCTCAAACATACCTTTATCACAATAATTCAAAACGAAAGCAGAGTTGACAAAATTCAAAGGTCAGTAATTCAATGTGAATGAATAACCTGAATTTGTTGTGAATTTTTAACAGATTCTATTTTCCTTGGGCTTTCTTAAAATATATGGAACAATGATTTGTCGTCTGTAGCTGATGAGTAACGAATTTTTCAAACATACCTATATCGTATGCATTCAAAACAAAAACAGAGTTGACAATATTCAAATGTTAGTAATTCAATGTAAATGAATTAAGTGAGTTTATCGGTAGTTTGTAAAAAAAATCTATAGACTTTTGGCTTTCATATGACATATAGAACAATGTGTTATCTTAGTCGTTGATTAGCTACGATTTTTTAAACATTCCAACCGAAACACCACATTTCCAAATTAGACCTCTCCTCCTGACCGGAAGTGACTGTTCGGGAGCAAATTCTTTTATCCTAAAGATCTTGCCAATGTGTACCACCCATGCAAAAAATATTAAATTCGTCAGTCAAGTTTTTCAGTTATCTGCCCATGAATACTGCAATTTTAAGAAAACTTTTTATAAAAAAAAATAATTTAAATTTGTACATTCCGTACAATCTTGCTATGGAGCAATATCTAAGGTACATTGTGTATAAGTTTCAGCCTCCTAGTATCAGAAGTTGCCGAGTTGTGATGCCTGAAAGGTTCATGTGATCTTACTTTTGAAACAAATGCAGAAAATTCTAAATGAACCACGTGACCTAAGTTTCCCTGATTGAGGTTTTTTGGAGCATTTGTTATTGTGCATCTTTTAAAAAAAAGTTTAAGGTCTCTAAATACCTTTCGACAAAAAATGTGAAAAATTCAAACTTTGTTTATCTGAGAAAATAATGATTTGTCAACGTGATTATTACGATGATGAATGAATATTTTAAACATTAGCTAATTATTATTTAAGTAAAAGAAAATTAATGCATGTTTTTCAACTATTTTTCTTTAAAATGATCGAGTAACCAATACTGAGGTACAAAGGAAAGTACACACCTCAGTTTTTTTTATCATATACGTGATTTTTAGTACAAATATTTCAAGTTATTGACGTCGTACGCAAAAATGAACAAGTGCAGGCGGCAGTTTGATCCTTTTTTAATATATTCTCTGAATAGCATTCCCAAATACAGGCTTGCATGGAGAATATGAAATCAAAAGACGGAGTCAGCGATATGTGTGTTTATGTGTGATGTTACTTTTCATATCATATCTAATGTCAGTCCGAGACCCCCATATCAGCCCGAGTGACATTTTGTAACCTTTTGGTCATATATCAAGCATTTTCATCTACAAAAATTATATTATAAAAATATAAATTGTTTTCAAAAATTAATGTAGGCCTATTACTTTAACAAAACGATCATGCTTTAAATTTAAAGTTAAGTTTGATAAAGATACTGTCAGCAACTTCACTTTTTTCATATAACTAGAATATTAAATCATTTGGTGTTTTGGAAGAAAATCTACAGTTAAAAGCGGCAACAACGTCTTTTTTTGGCGAAGTTAACACACAATTCACGATCTATGCTGCAAATGACGTTACTCTGCAAAGAGAGAAAACTCTAACCAAATGTCCCCCTGACCGATGGATTTGCGGACCGGTCTGATATGGTTGATACGGATTTGCAGACCGGGCGGCAATATGAGTGCTGTGTCCTTGCCTCTATCACACATGCAAAACATCCCATATTAGTATGAATATTTTCATTCACCCAGTTGTATTATCAATATAATGAAATTGAATCTAATACTTGACTTATTTTGTCTGTTGCGACGTTTCGCCCGATACCAACGAGCTGTGACTCGGCTGATTGGTCACACGTGATAGACGCCGAGGACAATCCTGCAGCGCCCGGTCCAACACGTGTGATAGTTGAAACCGCAGTCCGCCTCTCCGGTTGAGTGACGGTCGTTCCACTCTCTCCCAGATAGATTCCTTCACCCCTCTCTCGAACAATCGTCCCTCGGTGTCCAAAACGAGCACGTCACTGGTCTTGAAACTGTGTCCCGTGGTGTTCAGATGGGTGTAGACGGCAGAGTCATATTGGTCACCGCTGCTTGGTCTGCGATGTTGATACATGCGTGTCTTCAGTGATTGTTTGGTTTCGCCTACATATGTGTCAGTGCACTCTGGGTCGGTACATTTGATTCCGTGTATCACGTGTGACCAATCGGCCGCGTCACAGTCATTAGCTCGTCAAACCTCGATGGTATCGGGCGAAACGACGCAACAGACAAAATAAGTCCAGTATTTGATTCAATTTCACTATATCCCATATAAGTGTTAAATATATTATAACTATAATCATAACGTAATCGCAAAACACACAAGCATGATAACTTCGTTATCTAATAATGTTATCATAATATTTTTGATTAAAAGTTAGGTTTGCAGCTTTTTTGTCTTGTTTCATCAAATAAAGCAGAAAGGAAGAAGAACTCGTTAATATAAAACCATTATATCAGCAATATATCTGTATAACTGTGGCGAATATCATAGCTCTTGCAATCATCAATCATTTAGACTATTCAAAGACCATACGATTATTAAAAATATAATAGCATTTAGTAATAAAAGCAAAATGTCTTTATGGCAGGGATGCGGAGGATTTATATACATGTATACAATTTCTCAAAATAGACATCATATCACAGAAAATCAGAAAATCAAACCCCTCCCCCCCCCCAAAAAAAAAATCAAACAATAGAATATACAATCAATTCATACTAGTTCATACATTGTTCTTTCTTAGTAACATGGCATGATAAATAAATGTTGACAACTTACGCATAAGGACAGTGTTGTCAATACTTAACAGTAAAGAAAAGTTAAACCAATTTGGATGAAAATGATAGTATTGGGGAATATAGTTTGTTCTGAGGTCAGCATAAAACGGGCAAACCAAAAGAAAATGGTATTCGTCTTCAACATGATTAAGATTACAGAATTTACAAATTCTCATTTCATTTGGTATGTTAAAATATCGTCCTGTCTCTATAGCCAAATCGTGAGATGAGCACCTGAAGCGTGTAAGTGTAATTCGAAATTTTCTAATATTAAATGAACTCAAATAGTATTCTCTGTATATAAAATATTGATTTAAACATTCTGTAGAAAAAAGATTTATTTGACACTGAAAGAGACATAGACCACTCCTGTGTAAATATATCTTTCAGTCTCTGTGACATAACGTTAACAAAATTTGTATCTAACTGAACATTCTGACTCTGCCATATATCACCAAAACCAATGGTATTTAATAAAATACGAATGTTTGATATACAGCATCATCATTTCGTAACATTGTCGTGGGTACCTTGAAGAAGGCATATTTAGGAGACGAATCCAAAATTTTATAATTCTAGTTTTAGCAAAAATGTTAATTGGAAATCTGCCGCATTCCCCATATACAATATTGCTAGGAGTATTAGACTTCACTCCTATTTCTCTCAATAGTTTCAAAGTGTTGAAATCCCCATACCTCCGACCCATATAATAGAATTATATCCTTCCAATTAGTTTGAAGATTTTAGCATTTAAATTATATGCATAACATCTGTTAAGATAGACACGAATAACTGGTCAACAACAGGAAGATATCTTGATGCGTGAACGTGTGATACACAATGCTCTGGACACAAACCGTTCAGGCCATCAGTGTTCATACACACGACGAGTTAATCCGATACAAGAAGATGATACATACGTTACGGTTCCTTAGTTTCGAATTGTTTGTTGATACCCAAGAATGACTGTTCAATTATGATATACAAATAGTCAAATGAAAAAAGGGAATTTTGATAAGGTACGATTAACAAATCATATCTACACATACATTTACATATCTTAATCCAATATCCTTTCCAGCGGTTTTCCAGGGCTTTGTTTATCTCTTTTTATCGGTTGAAAGAATGAATGCATTTCTTTACTGCTTCAGAATTGAATCCGAGGATGACGTCAATATACATGTACAAACCAAATATGGACAAGTTCATATTAGAAGTATGCACCCCAGTACCTTGTTTTGGATTACTCATTATCTGCAGAGTATTTTCATATGCTGGCAAATGTTTTAAACATATTTATTTCTATAAATATACAGAAACTGGATTGGCAAACAAGCCAATGGCTTATATTAATGCCTCTCCATAACAACATAATATATGCGACGTACATAAAGTCTTATGATTACAAAAGTATAAATAATAACAAGCACAAGATCACAACATGAGCATGTATATAATAATTATTATAATAATAATGCTGGCAAATGAAACTTGATTTCTAAGCGACAAACATATTAGTTGAAAAGAATTCATTTCATCTTGCAATTCTCAACTAAAGTTATATTCAAAGCAGAGGGGAGCTGTTATTTTACTTCACTGCTAAAACCTTAAACTAAAAGAATTCATGTACGAAAAATTGAAGAATTAATTTGTATTTAGTAACATTTTTTGCTTTGCATTCCTGTTAAAATTTAACTAATTTTTATTTCATATGAAACAAAAAAACACGAATTACATTGATGCTTTTCTGTTATTCATCATATATAACATTAAACATTTATTATATCGTTACAACCTTAATGTACATCATTATGAAATGGCGTAGATATTGGTTTCAACATTCACTTTAATCATGTCGTTTTTATCTGTTTATATCAATCAGATTCAGAAGATACATATGACGAAGGGAAACTGATATGATGAAAGCAGATTGAACATACACTGTACTTATGAAACCAGATTGTAAAATACAAGCATTTCTGAAACGCGTAAAGTTATCTGATGGTGGGCATCTTGAAGATACTCATCACTGCTAGTCAGCAGAATCAGTTGTACACTATTATCTGAGTTTTAAACTTTTTGATTGGCCTTGAATTATAGAGTCGGAATATATTTGTATTTTTCCTTTCTCTTTTTCTGTGTGAATGAGTAGCAACGAGCACGTGAGATAAACCTGTTTGTTGCACATTTGATTGAACCCATGCATCTTAGTCTAGCCAAACTACTTAAAATGGGTGTTTCATGTATGTGTGTAGTCACACAGAAGGTAACAGTTAAGCTCTCTGTTAACTGTCTTTCTTTTGTATATTGAGATATTGATAAGTCATGGAAACAAACATGGTAGTTTTGTGTTACGAGAACCCTTTAAATGTATTCTTCGTTACTTTTCAATGTAGCAAATTTATCTAAAGGCACACAATTTCATACAGAATTATTCAAAGAACAAGCCTTCACATCACTGAAACATGATAGAATGTATTGAAATGTATGTAAATGTATAGAGTCCAGCCTAGATTTGCCTTCTAATTGTGCACCAAATGATGACCAATGGTAGACTCTCTCAATTTTCTCATCCATCTCATCCATCTCCATCTATATCAAAGTATGAGCATCGACTCCAGTTTAAATCCTTCCAGTTGCATGTTTTCTATAAATCATTGCATTATGGATATACATGGCAAGATTTTGTAATGTATATTGATTTTTACAGCTCATAAGACTATACAATTTAATTAGATTTGGATGGACATAATAGTACCGTTTAATATATTTGCATCGTAATGAATCGTATAAAGGACCTACAAAGAGAAAATGGTATTCATCTTCAACTACATGTAAAGTACAAAGTGTACATATCCGGTCTTCTTTTTTAATATTTCTATATCTTCCGCTTTCAATTAATAAATCGTGTGATGAGCATCTGAATCTTGCTAGTGATCGTTTATACTTTTGTATATCAACACATGATAAGTAAGCTTCTTTGAATAAATCATTTTTAAACTGTGAATATAAGAGCATTTACTTGACAGATAGTTTTGTTCACACCATGTTTGCATAAATATGTATTTCAGTCTAACAGTAAGTGACAAAATAAATAATGGTTCAGATTCTACATATTGTTAAATCCAAATGTTTCCAAAGCCAATAGAAAAAAGAAAACTCTTAACGTTAGATGCCCAATTTTTTTGTCCATTCTTATCATACAGTAACATCATGTTATAACATTTTTTCGGTATTCTATCAGAAGACATTGACAAAAGTTTCAGCCATATTTAACAGCAATTATAGACGTGTAAATATGTAGCGGAAATCTCCCCAGTTCGCCATAAACCATAACACTAGATGTATTTAGTTTCACTCCTAAAACTTTCTTGCATGCAAACAGGTGAACCTTTTCAATAACGTCCGTATTTTGTTAACCCCATATTTCTGACCCATACAATAATATTGGTTTGATTTTCACATCGAAAATTTTGAAGAAGGTTTGGTATGAGAGACCGCCAAAGATACTTGTTCGTTTACAAATTCCGATAAATATCTTTTTAGCTTGGGTTGCAGCCTGGTTAAAATGTTTGTCTCAGGAAAGGTTTTTGCTGAAATATACACCCAAGTATATATAAAAAGAAATCGTCTCCAGTCGCTGCCCTTTAAATTGCCATGTTTCAGTTTTGGATAATTTCCCCCAATTTTTGAATACCATAACTTTCGATTTGGATATATTCACTGCAAGTTTCCATTCATCAGAATATTTTTCTAATTCATATATTTGTCTCTGTAGACCCAGTACAGTTGACGAAAACAGGAAAATATATATCATCTGCGAATAATAATAAAAACAATTCCGTTATATCTGGGTGGAGCTGTATACCATGGGTACAGTTCTTCCTTATTTGAATGGCCAACTCATTTATGAAGATTGTAAATAAAAATGGGCTCAAAACGCCTAAATAACTATTAAAAGTGTCAGATATATCATTTTTATTCTTTACACAACCTTTGACATTCTCTTAGACACTGCTTAATAACTTGTTCATTTTCATACTCAAACTATGTGATCTTAGTTAATCCCATAACTTATGTCTTTCAACTGAGTCAAATGATTTGGCAAAGTCCACAAAAAACACATAAAGTTTACCCCCCTTTGTATTAAGATATTTTTGTATCAAGGTTTGTAGAGTGAAAATATTATCGATAGTTGAATATCCGTCTCTGAATCCCGCTTGTTTCTCACTAACTTTGTTCAAAGTATCTGCCCAAAAAACTAATCTTTTGTTTATGATATACGTAAATATTTTGCTGAAGATGCTAAGAAGAGTGATACCTCTGTAATTGTTCATATCTTGCTAACTACCTTGTTTATAAATCGGAACAATAACACCGATCGACCACGCTTCAGGAAAATTTCCATTTTCTAAAATCACGTTGAATATTAATTCCAAATATGGTAGCAAAATATCTGTTGAGTTTTAAAAGAATTCAGGGATAGTATCGTCTATACCCGGAGCTTTATTGCATTTAAGATTGTGCATACTTTCGAGAATTTCTTCTATGCTAATAGGTGAATCTAATATATCATTAACAAACTGTATATCTGTATCTAGCGGTAATGAAGCCTTGTTTCCATACAATTCTGCGTCAGTTAAAGGGTCATTCATATCAGAAGAAGAGAATAAATCCTTGAAGTAGTCATGCCAGCCTTTATATCAACATCATTTGTATTTTGACGATTGCCTAAGCGTTTTAGTTCAGACCAAAAGTGTTTGGAATTACTAATACTTTTCTCTAAAATTTGGTGTCAACCATTGAAATAGGCCTGTCGCTTTCTTTTACAAGTTGCAGTGTACTTATTCCTAACATTATGGTATTTGCGAAGATTCTCAATGGTTTTACTTTTCCTAAAGTGGTTTAAAGATCGACATCTATCTTTCTTCAGAATATCGCAATCGGCATCAAACCATTTGCAGGTATTTACCCTAGCGTCATTACTTTTTCCAACCTGCCTTTTCATGCTTGAAGCAGCTAAACATAAAGCGTCTGCTAAATAATTGATACTCATTTCGATATTTGACATTGCATGGTCAACAGACTTATCAAGTAATTCCTGAATTGAATCAGAGAAGAGATTATCCCTAAATGTTTGTAACTTGTTGTTATCCCATATAAACCTGAATGATTTATTCTTCTATACTTGACTATCAGAAGAAACGTGTTGTTTATGAAGCGCTCGTAATTTCAATGTGACAGGGAGATGGGTTGATTCAGAGCGAGACTCTATCCCGAAGTCAATAACACTATCAAACAGAGGGGAAGAGGCTATGACATAATCAATGACACTAGCCCCATTAACACCTAAAAATGCAAAGTCTCCAGTATTTTTTATCTCGATCGCATTGTCCATTCATGAAATGGATGTTTAAGACTGAGCATAAATCCAATAGACACTTCCCAAAATTATTTACGATTTTGTCACAAGAAAAGCGTTCAAGATTAAAGGAATCAATTATAAAATCCCACATAGAATTACTGTCTTTTTCAGTGTATTCAATTATGTCATCCTCTGCAAAATCACACTTAGTTCCTGTTCTAGCATTAAAGTCACAACCACATAAGATAGAAACCCTTTCAAAATCTGCTAATATCTCTAAAAGGCTCTCTTGAAAAAGTGTAATACCATGTTTACATTGAGCGCTGATTTTGTTATACCATGTTGAGCCCTCTGGTTGGATATAGGCACATGCATACAGTGAGTCATGATCATGTCCAAATAAGGTTTTGTCAAATAAAATGAAAACAGCATTTTCTGTTATTTTAAAAAATTTGATATAATTGTTTAAATGTTTTCTAACTAATACTACAATCCCACCAGAGTGCCTGCCACATGTTGACAATTTATCAGCATCTTTACTTATTATTGTGTAGTCTTTGAAGATATTTTCTAATTCTAAATTTATGGACCATGTTTCTGTTAATCCGACAATATCAAATGAACATATATATATACACAAGAGATTGTCTGAAAGTTTCTGGAAAATTCCTGAAATGTTCCAGAATATAGAGCTCACAAAGCTGTCACAACCGTCAGCAAACTGTTCCTGTGAATCGGTGTTGTTGTGAAGCGTCTGACAATCCCTGTGTGACGTCACTTAGCCCCGGCCACGCCCCTACCGTGAGTGTCTCGTGTCATGGGTGTGAGTTATGACGTCATAGTACATCCACGACGTCATTAGAATATCAGTATACGACGGTTTGTAATCTATTACAGAAGGGCTTAATTTATCACCTCAAATGTATACACAACTTGAAGTGACGTTAAGGAAAACATAACAACAAATCAATTTAAGCACCAACCACAGCTAACCTTTAACTTGTAAACTCTTTTGTAGCACGTAGTTATGTTAGGGAGAAAGGACTGCAATTGCGTATGAATTTGGAGATTAACCCCTTATAGAATTATGGAGAAAAACTTATTTAAAGAATATCAGTTTCTACCTTTCAAAGACATATTGGTAATATAAACAATAATCAACTCGATAGGGGAATGGCAGATTATTGTTCCCTCGCCAAGACTCGAGAATAACGAAATTAAAGTGAAACAGAGTATATTTCTTAAAATTTTATTTGGTTTTGATAAGCTACAAGATATCTAATATGCTGATTGAAGTTAATATCTCATCACTGGACTTGCAAAGATATCCATTTATGCATAATATTGTAACAGGCGTGGTTTTACCAACTGCAGAGAAACTACATGTCCGTGTGATATGACTTTGCGTTGTGTGATTTTTTACCTATGTGTGTGTTTCTCTCAGATTTGAATGCATAAACTGACACCTTCATTCATTAACTGGTAAATCATAAACACGCTGTTTCCCGGTTACAGGATGCAGCCTCATGATAAATGACATAAAAGAAATTACCGACACCAATTTTATTACAACTAGAAACTCAACAGAAACCAAAATATACAACATGTACAATACAACAACTTGAACGAGACAAATATGCTGTGGAGCAGACAATACAAATACATTAAAGACAACCTAACCTATCTATCGTCCTGACCACCCCTCCTAACTAATCCTAGTCTAAATCCCAAATAACTTGGAAGACGCTGTTTCATCACGAAACAAGTGCTGTTCCATCACAGAACAAGCCCTACCCCCTAACACAGAACATGGCAGATGTTAGCCGATCGCCGGCCAAGCAAGGCAATGAACTCACAGTGAAGGCCACCTTTTATACCCTGCCTTGGGCCTATCCCACTAGTTGAAGAACACCCCTGCTACCTGAATGGATTAGTCCTATAGCCTAACAGAGTGAGAGTGACTGCATGTCATGCAACAAGTTGATGTATATTTCAATCTCTGCCCTATCACTACACCCCGTACCAATATTATGAATAATAACTTACATTTTGATACCTCTTTATAACGCCCCCGTTACACTCCTCCCCCCTAAATGTAAAGTAATAACATTACTTTAAAAACAACATCACATACAAACTGTCCTGAAAAAGAAATGTCCACAAACATATAAACACAACTCCACAGGGCCTTGATTGCATCTCTTGGTGGCATATCGCTTAACCAATACCACATCTGTCCATTGGAATCCAAACTTCATTGGTCCATGTCCTTGCTGTCATTTCACATTCAGAAACAACCAATTCCGGACGATCAGCACATGAAGTCACAGTCTTCAAAGTATCTTCCGCTTGTTCATGGAATAGCACTTCCTCACGATTCTGAACATCCTCATCATTCTTCGCGTCCTTATGATTGGATATCACCACAGCATTAACCTTCATGTCCTCCCGTTGGTCCTCGGTTTTCACTTGGTCCTCAACTGTTTCTATGGCGATGTCCATCGTCCGAGCAGATACTTCGTTGTCACCATGTCCTAGATCCTCACAGCCTTCCTGTGTCTTCTTATGTAGCGTTACGTCACCATGCCTTGTCCTTAATATATGCCTGCTTATCAATACATCGCACCTAAAGCTCTCAAAGAAATCCATCCCTAATATGCCAGATAAACCATCAAGATCTGCTATGACAAAACTGTGTCCGAAACACCAACCATTGACCCTAAAGTCAATCATAGCCCGACCCTGTACCTCTAACTGTCGACCATCAACAGTAACAAGGTTAACATCCATCCCAGAGACCTGCTCTAAGTTTAACCCTGATCTGACAAATTCATCTTTAGACAAAATTGAGATTGGTGACCCCGTATCAATTAGCATATCACTCTGATGACCCTTGACCTTAACGCTAGCAAACAGACAACCAGTATATCCCCCTACACCAGGAATACAATATGTGACTTTTGTACCACTGGAAGATGCTCCCTCCAAGCAAGTACTGGAGTCAACCAAAGTTTTTGAACTACCTAACTGCGGCCCTACAGGATTCTCTACCTGACAACTCTGGACTAAAGGTTCGGCCTTAACCTCAGCCCGCTCTAGTTTTCCGAGTCATAAGCTCGAGACCTTGTTAGTGATATCTCTTGTAACTTCTTGACCAATGGACAGTCTCTGACCATATGACCTTGATCTTTGCAGAAATAGCACTGAACTTTCCTCGTACACAGACCTTCAGTCCTATGCAATGACTGCTTCAGCTGATCCAACTTATCATCTATCAGTTGAGAAATAGAATCTAACGTTAGTGATCTATCAGTACCTCTAAGCTCATTTTGCTCAGTAACATCAGGACAGTTATTGCCACATAGACTACCCTCAGTTGAACTTTGATACCCTATACTTTCCCCTGTACCAAACCTATTTGAAAGTATATTCCTCAGGGTGAGGTAGCTACTGAACTGACCATAAGAAAGACCACTAAGTATCGTCTGAGCCGTACCACGCAAGTTAAAGCAAAGATTCTGAGCCATCTCATAGTCATTCCAACCATTCCAAGCTGATACTTGTTCGAAATATATCCTGTAATCTTGCCAGTTTGTCACTCTATCATCAAAAGTTTCAGGTTGAATATCATGACGAATGGACCTAAAATGACCTTGACCTGACATAAGGTCATGTCTACTCGCACCAGCTGGCAAGACACTGTCTGTCCTAGCACTGGGAGGGTTGACATGAGAATGACCTACATTCTCCCATCCTGCATCGATACAACTTGACCAAGGTGTATGTGACATAGCAAATGGAGATGACATTTCATATAATTGAGGAAAACATGACTGAGTAAACCACTTGGACTCAACATCCATCATGAAAGTTTATAAAATTTAATTCAAAAACCAAAATTCATGTCAAAATAAACAACATTGCAACAGCTATAAAATTTCAAATCATAACTGTTAAATTCCAAGTCTGTATCAGGTCACAATAAAAAAATGACAAATACAGAATTGATCAAATGTACAAAATTAACTATATCTGGACCAACCAAAAATATAACAAACATGAAAAACAATCAACCACCAAATCTAAATCAAGACCAAACAATCATTATAATGAAAAACTACAACGACACCAAAATGTAACATGGGTGGCAAGCAATTAACAACAAAATCTACGTCAAGGTTTTACTTAATCAAGCAGAACTATCATCACCATGAATAACTACATCCGGGTCACGGCACCAAAATGTAACAGGCGTGGTTTTACCAACTGCAGAGAAACTACATGTCCGTGTGATATGACTTTGCGTTGTGTGATTTTTTACCTATGTGTGTGTTTCTCTCAGATTTGAATGCATAAACTGACACCTTCATTCATTAACTGGTAAATCATAAACACGCTGTTTCCCGGTTACAGGATGCAGCCTCATGATAAATGACATAAAAGAAATTACCGACACCAATTTTATTACAACTAGAAACTCAACAGAAACCAAAATATACAACATGTACAATACAACAACTTGAACGAGACAAATATGCTGTGGAGCAGACAATACAAATACATTAAAGACAACCTAACCTATCTATCGTCCTGACCACCCCTCCTAACTAATCCTAGTCTAAATCCCAAATAACTTGGAAGACGCTGTTTCATCACGAAACAAGTGCTGTTCCATCACAGAACAAGCCCTACCCCCTAACACAGAACATGGCAGATGTTAGCCGATCGCCGGCCAAGCAAGGCAATGAACTCACAGTGAAGGCCACCTTTTATACCCTGCCTTGGGCCTATCCCACTAGTTGAAGAACACCCCTGCTACCTGAATGGATTAGTCCTATAGCCTAACAGAGTGAGAGTGACTGCATGTCATGCAACAAGTTGATGTATATTTCAATCTCTGCCCTATCACTACACCCCGTACCAATATTATGAATAATAACTTACATTTTGATACCTCTTTATAACGCCCCCGTTACAATATCTCTAAAATGCTTGATTTTATGGAAAAATCAAGAAAACATCTCAAATACGTATAATTTTCGAAATTATGCATCCAATTAATCTACCTATTAGTTACAATACCTAATAAACACTATCGAATCAAATATATCTTCCTGTCAGCTTATGACAAGGTTTCAAAATTACGTTTGGCGAATTTGAGCGCGCCACTCGAGCCACATTGTCCGGTTTTCGATCAAAATCCCGACTTTGAATTGCCGTATTTTCGCTCTAATGTACTGATTGACCTTTAACTTGTTATTTTCAGTAACAGTTTGTAGTTCCCGATGTAATAACATCGATTAAAAAAAATTTGACATATGTGATCCTATCAACATATACTCTGTGTCTCTTTTATAATTTGGGAAACACAATCTGTCAAAACCCGTCTCTCGTGAGTTATTTATTAAGTCTTGATACCCAGAAAAGATTTTTGACATGCTTTAGTCTTGTTGTTATCGGGGATTTCAAACTGAAACTAAGGGTTTTATCAGCTGATTTGGGGTTTAACGTGTTTGCAGTATCGGCCATCTCGACACAGTGACAACACAACCACATGGTACGGGATACATCGCCAGAAGACGATATTTATTATCTCCCTTGACTTCATGTCAATCAGCACTCACTCAGAAAGAAGCGCTAATAAAATACCTTTCAGTAGGCCATTAAAATGTTGTAAGCAATATTCCAGTTATTTAACACGTAAATGCTGCAATACAAAATAGAGTAAACAGAGCCGAAATAAAGAAGATCGACATAATGAGGGAACAGAGGCACAGTGAGAGAAATACAGCAGGTTTCAGAACGACGAAGTTTTAATCTGGGTTCTACTAACTTTAATTTTCTGCGTTTTTAGTGTTTTTTAGGCCTCAGGTAAATTTTGTCTATCACTCAAGCGGCTATTATTTGTAACTGTAACACCAAATGATCAATTTTTTCTTACTTTGAAAGGAAGAGAAGAGAGGGTTAGACAGTCAAGCGTACATAATCATAAATGTCATCGAAATCCAAGCATACATGCTTTATATTCTTGACTTTGCAATTTGTGTATATGTATGTCTGTCTGTATGTCTCTCTCATAGTATCTCTCTGTATCCTTTCTCCCAACCTTATATTGTATGCTTAATTTTATCTTATATTTTATTCGCTGTTTTCTTTCTCTTCTCATCTTTACTTTAATAATAATTCGACAACTTCATTTTCTTCTTGAATTTCTTCTATGGTCATATGATGATATCACGAAGTCAAAAGGTATGACCTCATCTAAAAGGGATCATGATAGATGCATATGTGAAATATCAAAATCATTCTCTACCTAATCACACTTTATGGCCAAGGGTTAAAGTTTTCCAAAAAATGCTAGCTGTACCAAGTTTAATGTCACGCGGTAAAAAAATATGACCTCATCTATAAGATATCTGATCATGATATATGCACATGAGAAATATCAAAGGTCTATCCCATAGCAATAAAAAATCATGAGCAAGGTTAATCACCTTTCGTTCGCGGAAATTATGTTCATGTCAGTTTCACAAATAGCTGTCAAAACGAGTACCTGAAAACAGAATGTACGGACCTAACATGGTCGAGCTTAGCGCTTTATAGTAGTATCATCATTATTATAATTACTAATGGAAATTGCAGGAAATATACATAATCGAGTGAATCAGGGAATATACATAATGACTGAAAAGTCATTGTATCATATTTGACATCTTTGGAGAAGTGAAAGAATTCAGAGGCTACCGCTACAATCCATAAAAGGTTAAGGTCCATATAAAGGTCACAATTTTTAATCATCATAAATTGTTATTACGAAAGACACATAACATTGACGAAGAATTCTTAAATTATTAAAATCGCTTAAATCAATGTTTTTCTACACTGAGAATCCAATCAAAACAATTTAGCATAAGCATCTATTATAAATTACCTATAATTATAGTGAGTCATAACAAGTGACATATTTTCAATACACATATCATTTTTGCCTAGCAAAGATTTTTTGTCTATAATGTCATAAATCAATTGTTCCTGGCGTCACTAGTTCTGCAACTGAAAATTATTAATGTAAAACTCGCTCACGCTCGGGTAATACAACGTTACACTCATTTCGTGAATGTCATATGATACACTTCCTCGGATAACATTTATTATTTTAAGCAACAGATGTAAACGGAAAACTAAACACGCACATTTATAAAAATGTTTATTCAATATGATAATAAATATAAATGACTGGTCAGTCAAACAAGGGAAAAAGACCCTTAAAAACATTAAAAAAAACTGAAACATAAATATCGATTTGTCAAATGCAAACTCACTGTAATTGTACTGTTAATTGTCTATCAATGTTATTATTTTTACAACAATCTTTTTCCACGAATAATACAAATATTTCAAGTCAATAATACAATTCAAAATTGCAATGGTAAGAAATATCATGGCGCCCAGTCAACATACCAGTTATGCCATTTGAATGTCTGCTAACATTAGTAACGTATACATGAAAAGTTGAATACATGAAAGCTTATAAGATTGTGACAACTTCTTACCGTACAGCAACAGCAAATTACCTATAGATAAATTTTACAAAAATAAACATATCGCCGCACGGTGTTCGCTATCATGAACATATACATATACAATTATTGCAAAATCATTAATTCATGGCTCTCCACCTGTGAAACTTTCACTCTCGGTCTTGTCAGCTGGAAGGGAAATAAGAAATAGCTTTAAGTATTATGAGATTGCTTTTGTGATTAATTTGCTCTTAAAGTTCATCAATCGCATACATATATACGTTCAGACGGCTGGGGATTTGTGATTTGTGATTTGTGACGGCAGTACCCTGTATTGTAACATATGGTTTAAGTTAAATATTCGGAGTTCGTAGTAAGATCCCTGAACCTAGGTAATGAATCAAGGTAAGAAGCCAAACAAATCTCATCCTTATCAACATCGATGCACTTATCTTTTACGTGTCGTCAGGCACATGGTAAGTGTTAAACTTTGACACAGCAAGTGTGTTTAGAACAGCGCTGACTGTTCAATGGCGGATTGTTTGAAAGGAAACTTAAGTTAGTCCCAGGTAAGGATTACACTGATTGTCACTAGCAAATAAGATGTAGCAACAATCTAATCAAAATATAATCATATTTTTCTTCACTACGTTATGCAGATTACATTCTCACATGGCCCCGTAACTCATCCTCGATAATCCAGCGCTTTCGTTCCAATAAATGTACATTACACTGACTACAGCCCTGAAAAACTTAACCGGGGTTTATCTCAAACCCAACTGCCTTTTTTTGGAATGATAAACGAAACGATCAATTCATATTGTTTCTGTGCGGTTTATTATCCTAATTTCAACAGATTCCAAAAACAATGGACTAATATTTATTTCATGTACAACAGAAAACGAATGCGGAAGTTTTTCCATCAATTGTGCAAAATGGCCCGTGGCCCTACCTTTCCACAGAATTGTAAGAATACCAATACTATCCCGAATAATATCCAGACATTTCAAATGTATCATTGACTTTTCCCTCTAGAAAAAATGAATACTTGTCAATGAGAGAGATTAGCTGCAAATTCTAAGAGTTATAAATGTAAATGGTCAGCCATCCGTATTGACTTGAATATTGTTTCAGGGCAATCATATTTATATAGTTGTTGAACATACACCAGTTTTGAATATATTTGAACACTTATTGAATAAAAAGCATTGTAATGGTTATACATTTATCTTTTTTTCAAGTAAATAATTTGACAAGCAATTGAGGTTTTGTTAAATTATAAATAAATAGTATATGGACATATTATCCAAAATATTGATAGCATATATCTATGATACTTTCTAATTTGATAATATCATAAGAGTTGACATGCTTTGTTATACAAAATATATTCAAACTGTTTGTCCATTTGGTACAAACAACATAAATGTAATAAAATAATATCAAACTATTGAAAGTAATATTTTTAATAGTAAGTTTATTCACTTGAAGTATGTAGGCCATAGGCCCATGATACAGAATATATCGAATACATGTGTTCCAAAAGTAATTCTCTCAATTGCATAGCTTTAACAATAAAAGTTGCTAATTGTTTTATCATAATTGGGTTACATGAAGACATTAAAGAGTAAAACTTAAGTTTGCTTGGGAATTGACAATATCTTTTCGGAATTAATTCATTCCTTAATTCATCATAACATTTGCATATTAATATAAAATGATATTCGTCTTCTATATAATTACATTTACATACATTACATGTTCTCTCATTTCTAAGTTCCTTATTATGTCTACCAGTTTCTATTCTCAGATGACTAGAACAACATCTTAAGCGGGCCATTGCATATCTAAATTTGTCACAGGTTAAAGGGGCAGTAGCACGTTTTTAGGGGGAATATAAGGTGATGTCAGAAAAATGAAAATTATTGGTTCCACTTGAAAGACAATGTATTTAAATTAAATGGAGCAGTAACAATTCAAATATATAACGTAAAGTTTAGCCATGTGATTCCTTTTTCTTACACAAAATGAATACAAGGTGTTCACACAAAAATGGCTGCCAATGGACTTTATGTAAATCTTCATACTTTTTCCTCTGACTATGGATAATTGGCTTGTGTAATGAGATTTTTGACACTGTCAAAATAATACATTATACATAAACTTACAATTATCAGTGAAAATATTAAAATATAAAATTATCAAAAAACGTGCTACTGCCCCTTTAAAGATGTTATGTACATTTCTGTTGAAAAAATTTGTTTATACATACAATATAAATAAGCTTTAGGACTATCTTGAACAGAAGAGTGCCAATCTTGTTCACAACAAGTAATATTATTATGATGAATACAATTATATATTGATTCTTAATGTTCCTTTTCATTGCATTCAGAGGGAATTTTCTATTTAATTTATTTTTGTATAAATCCTTTATAAAAAGTTTAAAAAAATGAGCAAGTGTTTTAAATGTGAAATGTGTATGACCCAATTCATTGATATTAATCATTTTATATTCATTTTTGAGCGATAATTTCATATGTATCGGGCTATTGTTATAAAAACAGATAATTCAAAATGTCTGATAAATATATCAACGAAAGTTATCAAACGGTAAACAAACAAAAAAATTGCTTGAAGTCAGTTAGGTAATATGTCTTTTATAGTTGTTTATGCCTTTAATGCATTGAAACCACGAAATAAGAAAGGGGGAAATATATCTACAAATTACCAAAAATGAATAACAGCAACAATTGTGATTACTTACGATACATTAAGTTCATATTTTTTCCAGATGTATACAAGAATCTGTGTCGAAACGCCGCATACAATGAACAAAGAAGTTGTCATCAATTATTTTATGCAAAAAAGTAGAAAGTCATAAAGTAAAAAAACGACTATTTACGATGTTTTTGGTATGTAACTGTAAACACTTTGCAGTGCAAATGTATCCTTCAATATCTAAAAGCCACCCGAAGTTCATATTTTGTTGCTGTATTGTTCATTTTATCGCAAAATAAATTTACGAAGCGAGAGATCTGACTCCGACAAAACGCTTCACTGAATGTATCCAAAAGATTATACATAAGGAGCCTTTGTTTCACCTAATTATAACCAGAAACATATTTAGGATCTGATATCAATAAACATTCACCAATCATATGTTTTCAAAAAACTAATTTCGATTAAACTTCCATCGATTTTGTTTTTACCGAGAAAGAATAAATGGAGTTGCTCGACTATAATTCATCAAAACCTTGCCTTCCGAGGTCTGAACGCTGCGTTTTATGATCTAAATGTTATACAATTAAAAGTCTATTTCATTGATGATGAACAATTAAATAGTCTCTATATCTTCATCGAATATGTATGTATTAACGAAACAAGACCTTTTCTCCAGTTTTCATGTCAGGAATGGTCGTTTTTTTTGTGCCAATTAGTTCATGGCTACAAACTATAAGGATTTTCAAAAGCATATCGAATTTTAGAAATGAAGAAGAAACGTGTATTTAACGTTACTATTCTAAATAAAAATAACTTCAGGTTGATGTCTTAATTTGTCCCGTTACGGTCTGTTACAAAAATACATTTGTTTGATAAAAGTAACATTATTGTATTTTCTTGGGCATTTCTCGACCAACAGATTGATAGTAGGGACATAATAGAACCGTTTCGATAATCAATTCTGTCGTGGAAGAAACTAATAATAATGCGCATATGAACTAGTCAGAAATGTTCGTTTTCCGAGTTCTGAAGATCGGACATGCATACCGGTGTCATAGGATTCCCCCCTAGACAAATCCCCCGGAGAATTATGGCTATATAGCCCGTTTTCCGCTTTAGAGTCAGTTTTCCCCCCTTTACAGAAAGGGGGGAAATATAAGAATGGGTTATGGAACAAGTTATCTAATTAGGATAACCTTTTTTCACATTCAAAATACAGAATAGAAGGGTTAAAACAATATACATGTTACATGGATTCCAAGTAATATTATCAATATAATACAGAAA
Source organism: Steromphala cineraria (assembly GCA_916613615.1). Classification (NCBI taxonomy): domain Eukaryota; kingdom Metazoa; phylum Mollusca; class Gastropoda; order Trochida; family Trochidae; genus Steromphala; species Steromphala cineraria. The sequence continues at coordinate 61,096,520 of OU744734.1, read as the reverse complement.
TGGTAGAATACATTTACAGAGCAAATAAAACGGATAAAACATTCCCTGTTTAGCATAAATTGCTCAACTGCTTGATATATTGACTGATTTTATCAAACTATTTCGTGGCTTCTTCTTGCTACTAGTTACACGTAATCTAAGTTAGTGGCATATGTATTTTAAGAGGTTGAAGATGGCCTTTCTGTGTTCATCATATAAATGACACTCAAACGAAACGATTTCTCGCATAAATAACCACATTGACACGTGTAATCTGATTTAATGGTAAGCTTGTTAAAACATTTAGTTTATCCGAAAATAAGTATGAATATGTAATTATTCAATTATGAACATAGTGAAATGAATACTGAACATCACAAGTACATAGACATCCTTTAAATCTCCCAAAGCAATACAACCAATAACATAACAACACATTAGAAGGCTATAGAAAATGTATTGCTTTAAAAAATAATGTAGTAAATAATTTAAGTTAAAATAATTGTACATGTGCAATGTGCTACTTTTTTAGCGTTTGATCGAAAAGTAAACAATTGTAAATAAATGAATTAGTAAATAAGACACAAAACTCGGAGATTTGTGTTTGTAAATGAACAGAGACGGATTCAGCACTCTTCTATACAACAAACACTGCGCCAGGAGTTTAAAATCGTGTAGCATTACAAAATGTACAAGGACAGTGGTTGACTTTAGCCTTTATAATCCTAAAGTCTTCAATAAACAGGTGATTTTCCTGGTGGGAAATATTACTATATAGTGTGTTTTCAGGGGGAAGCATGGCTATATAGTCTGTTTTCAGGGGGAAATTCTGCTATATAGCCAGTTTTCCGGGGGAAATTTTGCTATATAGCCCGGAATTTGTCTAGGGGGAAAATCCTACTCTCTGACACCGGTCGCCAGCAACCCAAGCGCACTGGTCGAATCGCTGATTGGCTGAGTCAAAGGATACTCTGACGGGTGTTATTACTGTGCCTTGTATGATCTACACGCGCAGCTTAGTGTAGCAAACAGATCGTATTTCAATAAGATTGGAATAGAAAAGGATACTCAATAATCAATTAAGGTTTTTGCGATTTTGTCGACAAGCACAGAAACAGTTGTTTGATAAGGGTGTTATTATCTACACAATCGTCGCAATCTTCCGATTAAGAATTTGTAAACCCTTATTACTTGTTCTCTAGTTCTCTATAGTATTGCCTCTCAAAGAAGAAACACACAAACAGATATGCAAACAAGTGAAAAGCAATGTACTTTAACAGTTACAAATCTAGGTAATTAAAAGTCAATATTTTACCAGGAAGATTCTCTGGGTACCTTTACATTTGGGCTCCAATGGCTTTGAATGACACATTTGAAATATCAAGCTTGAATCTACTTTACTAACAAAATAATTATATTTACCGATTTCAATTTTCTCAGAAGACTCCCTGCTGCTGAAATGAAACAAGCAATGATCATTTCGAGCATTGTCCGCAGAATAAGTTACAAACGCCAATTTAAAACTAAAACTTTTATATATTGATGACGTTCTAAACGACCAAATTAAGATATGTTTTTTCGGTTTTTATGTTTTGGCACATTTCTCAATCACCTTTATATCCCAAGCTTAAAGCTCTGTCATCCATCTGTAAACTTGCATGCTCTTATGTTTGCATATTTCCACACTCTTGAATTTACAGTTATATCTAGATACTTTCATAGTGTTTAAGCACTGTCGAATGTTTGGTCTACAATATATTTAAACTACTTAGGATTACCAATAAAGATGATTAAATCAAGGAAATATTACTAATTTTCAATATCTATCTTTACAAACCAAATGATCGAACTCTGTTACCTTCTGCATAAACCTCGAGCAACCATTAAAGCACACAGCAGGGTCAAGGCAAGAAGGCTGCAAACAGTAATGTAAGGCAACGGTCACGATCATTTCAACACACGAACTGTTTAGAAAATCTTTATTACATTCAGGACAACACTTTTTACGGTTTATCGTTACCAAAAAATTAAAAATTGTCGAAAAATATATTAGTGTCGTTAACATCCAAAAAGAAGGTACCTGATGACAAGAGAGATGGCCAGGAAAATGCTAACAGGAACATTGCTGACTTCTGAAAAAAAAGAGCCCTTGTTAATATTCTTGTAACGTTGTCCCTTGATTTGTCAACATTTTTGGAGTTTAAACATCCTTCTTTCGAAATCGATTAAATAAAAATTTAAAAACACTATTTTTCGTGAGTAGTGTCATATAATTTACCAGGCGAACCCATTTTAAACTTAAAGAAAAGGAACACAATTATTATGAACTGCAGTTGATATGGTAAAAACTATACAAATATAATATTCTGTCCTTCAGTTTGATTGTTTAAGGCTTGTAAGAACTGTCGTATCAGTCGTCTCGTCATGCATACGACCCTGGTCTAAAGACAACACGACACGGTCATAGATTCTGAAGAGTGACATTTATTTTAGAGTTCTCTCCCTTGGACCACTCGCTGCACTGAGGGGTGTGGCTGGTATAACTCAGTGTTGTTACATTTCTCCTATTCTTCAAATAGAGAATAACAATGAATAAATTACCACTGGGGAATTAATTCTCTCAGATTGAATAAAGCCATTATTTTCAACAATTTCTGAAAACTTAATAAACACTTCTTTTCCATTTAACATTACCAAACAAATAAATATCAATTTCTTGATGTTAAGTTTAGAGTCTTACTGGTCTCTCTATCAAAATAAGTTAACTTCAAATAAAATTCCAAAATTCAAATAAATTGTCCTACAAATCTCAACAGTTCATTTCAACCGCTGAATTCCAATAACATAATTCTCACATTACATAGTCCTTATAATAATCAGGTCTTCTCCGGGTACGCTGTGGTCTTGAACGTCTCACCGGAGTAGTCTGTGGTGATGGCATCTGTTGTTGACGTACCTGTTCTGTCGGTTCTGCTGTTTGGTAGTTTGTTGTGATTTCTGGAATGGATGGTTCTGACAGAACATCAAATGATTCTTCTTCTGGCTGAGCTTTGAACAGTACTTCGTCTCTCCAAACTAAGAAGACTCACTAGACTGTGAAACTGGTCTCCTTTCTTCATTTGATAGATTTTGATTCTGAACTATGCTGTTTACCAGTTTGTAATGACTTGCATCTCTAAGTATTATTCTTCCATCATTCATCCTTCTTGCTGTGATTGCTGATCCCGTGACTTGAATAATGACATGAAACGAAGGTTCATAAGGTGGAGTTAGCTTGTTTCTCTTGTGCTGTTTGACAAGCACATAATCTCCAACTATGAAACTATGCTCCCTAGTATGCTTGTTGTCAGCATTTTCTTTTGTCTTTTCTTTGAAATTTCTATCTTTCTGTGTTAAAGTCTGAAGTATTTTCTAAATCCAGTCTGATTCTGACATCCCTATTCATGCGAGCTCTGTATGGTGTTAACCCTGTTTCTGGATGAGGTGTAGTTCTGTAACCAATGAGGAGATCTTGTACCGCAGATTTACTGTATTTACCCTGCATGTGAGCAATCTGTTCTGTCTTGTTCAGTAACTTCATAAAATGTTCAACCTGTCCAAAAGCTCTTGGATGAAGTGGTGTGATTCTATGATGCTTGAATCCATCAACAATAGCAAAATCAGCTAGTTGTTGTGAATTAAATGGAGGTCCATTGTCTGTTTCTATCTGCCATGGAACACCATGGGTAGCAAATATTTTTTGGAGTACTTGAATCGTCGGTTCAGACGCTGTTGATGAGACTTGCTCAACTTCTGGGTACCTGGTTCTTTTGTCAATTACCACAATATTGTAGTGACCATCCGGGTATGGTCCTCCGAAATACCACGGATACTACTTCCCAAGGCTTGTCTGGTATCGTTGTGCTCTTCACAGGCTCTCTTGTGTGACTTTTTGTTGTCATTTGACATTCATAGCAATCTTTTATGGCTGCTTCAATCATACTGTCCATGCTTGGAAACCAGCATTTCTCTCTTAACATCTGCTTTGTCTTTGACATCCCCATATGGCCAAGAGAATGTCCAGCCTTGATTACTGTTCGCTGTAATTGTTGTGGAATTACAATCCTGTGAAGTCTGAAAATAAGTCCATTGATTACACTCAGTTTTTTCTGAATTCCATAAAACAATGTGACATCTGGGTCTCTTCTGTGCTCTTCCCAGTCTTCATTCAGTATTCTCTTCTTGATCTTCTGTAATTGTTCATCTTTCTCTCTTTCTAACTTGATCTTCCAAGTACAACTGCATGCTCTGTTTCGATGATACTTTTGACAACTTTCTCTGTGATGTCGTTTCCTGTCACAGGTAAAGGATGACGTGAAAGGAAGTCTAATGGGTATGCTGCATCCCGTCCAGGCTTATAGATAAGCTCGTAGTCGATATCTTGCATATCCATGACCCAACGTTCTATTCTTGGTGGTTCTATTAAACATGGGAATCAAGGGTTTGTGTGCAGTAATTAGCTTGAACTTTGGTGCTCCGAGGAGATATATTCTAAAACGTTGTTTAGCAAGAGCATCCTTTTCTGTTTGGCTATAACGTTTGTCTGTTTCTGACATTGATCGACTGATATAGTGAACTGGCTGTGTACCTTTCTCTGTTTCTTGGAACAATCCTGCTGTCAGTCCTTCAGCACGTACCACTATAGGTCTCCTTGGATCGCAGTACGTGACTGTGGTATCACTTGTCAGATGATCTGTGAGGTTTTGAAATGCTTGTTTCTCTGTATTTCCCCAATGGAATGTGTTCTTGTGTGTCAGTTCTCTGAGTGGAGCTGTGATTATTGCATATCTTGGAATGAACTTTGAAAGGTAACCAGTCACCCCAAGAAAACTCCTTACTTCTTCCTTTGACTTTGGTGCTCTACAGATTTTCACAGCTTTCACCTTTTCTTCTGTTGGCTTTAACTTACCCTCAGTGAAGATGTGACCATAAAACTCTATTGTCTTGACTCCAAAGGAACACTTTTCCTTGTTTAACGTAATTCCAAAGTCGCTTGCTCTTTGCAAAACAGCTTTCAGAGTTTTGTCATGTTCTTCTTTGTTCTTGCCTTGGCTCCAAATATCAGTCGTTTTGATCTATAGTTCCCCCAGGGAGTGCTGAAAGTTGTGACTTTTCTTGAAGCTTGGTCCAGTATCTGCCTAGGTTTCTGAGCAATGGGTATCACATCAGGTTTCATCGGTAAGGAACATGGAAACTCCTTTTTGGTCTTAAGATCACAAATCTTCCCAACTCCATCGAACAAATGTTTGAAGTCTTCAATGATGTTTCCAATGTTGCTATTGTCTTTCACACTATTCTCTGTCTCTGACTTGGTTCCCTGACTGTTCTTTGCTTTGAATGATCCATCAGCTCTTATCTGCAGCATTCCAAGGTCTTCAAGAGATTTCCGTCCAATCAAAGGTGGTGACATTATACGTCCTCTAACAACAATAAATCTTGTTTCAATACTACAAGTCGGATTTTTTACTGTTGCCTTGAATTCTCCTTTAACTCTTAACTTCCCTTGCACTTGGTTAACCTTACAGCTGCTCTGTACAAGTTGTGGCTGCACTTGTATTCTCCGAGAAGTGATTCAAACTGGAATTCATCCATGATATAAACATCCGCTCCACAGTCAGGTTCCATGTGCATAATAACATCATTAATAAGAATTGGTACTGTTTTGTTAGGACTTCCTACCTTCTTGATTACCTTGATTGATAAGTGAGACTTAAAACATTCTTCATCTGATGAATCTGTTTGTGAACTTACAACCTCTGTTTTCGTTACATATTTCCTAGTAGTTTTACCTTGTCTTGCCTTGAAAGTTTTTTTTCCCGCTCTGCACATTCTCTGGAAATGATTTTTCCTACCTAACTTTCGACAAGTTTCTCAAAACGCTGGACAGTTCATCCCAGGTCTGTGTGTACCAGTTAATCCACAGTAACTACACTTCTGCTCATGTTTCTGAAATACTTTATTCCTGCCTTTATTCTTAAACTTGAACACATTTGATGTAGCCCCTTCAGGTCTCATTTCCTGTACTTGTAACCTTGGGTCTTCAACTTGTGACGCTTCAGTTATGAATTGGTCAAGATTTAATGATTTGTTAATTGCCTTTTGAATCAAACTTTGATTTCACTTGTTTGGATTAAATGTTCAAGAATCCGTTCATCCAATGTATTTCCAAATTCACAACTCGTGCTTTTTCTCTTAGTCTAGCTGCATAGGATGTAGTAGTTTCATTTGAGTTTGGTTTCATTTTAAGAATAAATACCTGGCATGGTGCTTGTTTTTCCTTGGAGTGAAGTAATCATTCAGTTTCTTTCTGAGTTTCTCATAATTGTCCAACGCTGCATCTTCTGGGTTTGGTAGAATTTTCTCTAATCTTGCAATTTCTCTTCCACCGTAGATGATAAGGGCATCTTTCTTGTCTTCGACACTTGTAATCCGAAAATATCAAAATTCCCTTTCAATTCCTTCTAACTATTCGTCCCAGGCTCTGCCGTTGGTTATCTGGACGTTACCTGGTATAAATGGTGAACTCTTCAGTGTCTGGTTCTGAACTGTTATGGTTGTAGCCGCTGGTTCTGCCTCCGCATCTGCCTCCGCCATTTTCTATAACACATGCGTTGAGCGTTTCACCTCGGTGACCACACACAAGCAGTGTCAAATATCACGAACTCATGTTCGCTAAATGTTATTGACAGTTCACGTTATGAATATTCTTATTCACTTAATCTACCTTTTATACTCGTCGCCAATGTCTTATCGGTCGTCTAGTCATGCATTCGACTCTCATCTAAAGACAACACGACACGGTCATAGATTCTGAATAATTCAGTGTTGTTTCAAGAACCTGTTATTTATTTGAATCATTTACAAAAACCTCACCGAGAGGACATGAAAAGAAAATTCAATCGTTTACAGCTCATACGGGAACAGTCATATGTTTTGATTGAGATTTTAAAGATGAATTAGTCCTATTGGTCTAAACAATAAGTCGTCTACTATTTACTCTGTCTATTTCCTTTATCTTCCGACAACAGCTATTTTCAACCTCTATCTTTATATATGATCCAACACGAATAGGGAACCCGGATGTACTAATCCACTAGGGGACGCGTCAGAATTTCCGTCCCGGAAACGTAATCAAACAGCATGGCGAGCAAAGTTTTGACGGTCGAAAATTCAAGAATAACATTGGTCAAGGAGGGATACAACACCTGCCAGCGACATCAGGTATAAGTATATGTATCACGTATGTGAATACTCGGAGCTGACACTGTGTTGTCAACTGACGAAAACTCAATAATGAACGATACTAGTACTTTAGCCTAGGCATCGATTAACTGCATGTTGTGTGCACTATAGAAGCCGTGGTAGGCCTTTACATTCAGTAATATATGTGATCTCTTTTTTAACATGACAACTTCATTTAAATTGCGGGGAATTTTATATTTCGAAATTCTTTATTGATTGTTGAAAATAGCAAGTATCAATAATAATAACTCATTGTTGTGGTGCAGTTTCTAGATTATGTGGTCTAATGTATTTTTATCAGAAATTATGGACAGAAAATACAATGTAATACTTAAATAAATTTTTCACACGAATCTATAATAACACACTATTAATCATTTAATAATATCTGCAGCACAAATATAAATCCATTTTTATAAAATTTTACAGCAGCTTCCAAGTCCTGCAAGATAAATAATATACAAAATTTGTATAGCGCCCTATATGGCTTAACAAAAAGCCACTCTAAGGCGCTTCACAGTGAATAAGCCTTCTTGTACAGGTGAGTCTTGACGCCCTTTTTGAATGCGGCATATGATTCAGAGTCTCTGATTGTGGTTGGTAGATTGTTCCAAACAGATGAAGCTATTTTGTCAAAGCGCCTGTCGCCATATTTGACAGTTCTGGTTTTTGGTACGGTGATGAGCGAAGCTGTTTCGGAACGGAGGGTTCGTGATGGTTGGTATGGGGTGATGAGCTCCTGGAGGTAACTTGGACCTGTGCCGTGCAGTGCCTTGTATGTATGTGTCAGGATTTTGTGCTGACATCTCATGTGTACTGGCAACCAATGTAAGTCCATCATAATTGGTGTGATATGGTTTCTTTTCCTTGATCTTGTTATCAGCCGCGCAGCGCAGTTCTGCACTCTCTGGAGGTGAGATTGGAGCGACTGGGGCAGTCCACACAGGAGGGCATTTCCGTAGTCCAGGCGTGAAATGACGAGGGATTGTACCAATATTTTGCAGCATTTCTCTGTGATGTAAGGCCTGATGGCTCCAATGTTCCTTATTTGATAGAAACAGGATTTGCTGATGGCATTCACGTGTTTCGCCATTGAGAGTGTGCTGTCGAAATGGACTCCAAGATTCTTAACAGAGTCGGTAGCTTGGATAGTGCTGGTTCCAACATTCAACTCAATGTCTTTCGTGATCTGGCTCTTGGGCTTGAAAACAATCACCTCTGTCTTGTCTTTGATATCAAGATATGTTGAAAGAAATTCTGTCCACTAGAAACATTGTTTAAAACTTTTAATTGAGCAATATTCATGCAAAAATGCACATGGCAATCACGTAACGTTTCCGCTTAGTCACGTGATGAAAACGTTTAGTAACTGTCCATAATGAATGTTTATCACTTCAATAGTGATAAAAAACACCCTACAACCAGTAAACGGTATAGCAAAATATCGCGAATTCCCTCTGAAAATTGACAAAATTTATCAAAAACAGCCCTTTTTGACAAGAATCGGTAGTGTTCCTTCATTTCTAATGGTAACTTGATCCGGCTATACAGAAAGGTTGTGAGGATTGCTTACAACCCTGAAACACAAAAAAACAGTTGTTTTTTCACTGCATGAGAGCCGATATCTGTGACGTTATACCACCGTTGTCTCTTAGTGACGTCAGAGATAGCAAACATCAAAAGTCGGCATGTTGTTATGTTCTCGTGCACTTTATGAACTTGGACAGATCTAGTCAGAGCTCATCGACTGCTAAGTTGATAGCTATTGGTCACTAAACCTCGAAACATGGCAATTTTATAACAAAGTTATAACATCAGAATTGGCATGCAATAACAAGATTTAATTGCGATTGTTGAGCTCTTAAGGCTGGTTACCATTTGTACGGCTCAAAAATGTGTCAATATGACAAGTAAGACTTATGTCCACACATTCCCATTTATGGAAAAGCTTCGATGAAGACAAAATGTAAAGTTGAACCTGCTGACAGCAGACGTAATTTAACGTTTGACCCTTTTTGTTACTCATGGCAGATTTGGAAGTTATAACATTCGGGCTGCTCAAACCTGGCACTGAAGTAGCCCATTTTAGTACTTTAACGAAATTATTGCTAAAAAATCATTTCAACTAACGTCTGAACAACCAAAATTTTGACCCCTGCCCACTTCAGTGCAAAACTGGGTTTCCAACCATTAATTTGGATTCGCTGGTTGTTAGATTGAGTAATAAGAGGTACTTTGTTTTAAATTTCTATGGTGCTTCACTTTTCAATCAGAATCATTACAAAATGGTGCAAAGTTTCTTTTGGCATTTAGCGGTTATTGACTCGCGAACACTCAGTGTAGCTTTATTTCAATCATGCATACATGTACATGTACTTTAACATGATGAAAATCGGGTAGTCATTTCACTCAAACGATGAGTTGTGATATTGTGCTTATAAATCCTGATTGATAATATCTAAGTTGGCATATGGTCCCATTCCCAGAATAATTGATCAACAAAAGACATTGGGCATTGTTCGTCACAGTATTATTCTGCTAATACCTCTAGCCTCTCTGAGATATATAAAATTGAATGTATCAATTTCATTAGCAAGCTCCTCTCTCAGGTACAAGCTTAATCCATTGACAAGTGAAATACAATTAAGTCTTGTATCGGTTTGGGTACACCGCAAGCGTTTCAACGTGTGTATAAACTATAAATTGTGAAGATTATATTTGTTTCTTTTTATATTTCAGTTCCAGATAACATGGCAAATGACGGGGTCTATTCAGCCTACTTCACTCAGATCCATGGTGATGGCAGACATCTCTTCAGCGTGAATGTCGAAAACAGCCCGGAAACAAAATACTTTACGAAAGGCCCAGCTTTATATGGAGGATCTATATCTCGCTTCCATAGTATGCGTGATTTCTTAAATATAACGCTACAGCAATTATTCGAAGAAACGAAATTTGAAATCCAAAAATGGCAACCGACCAAATACGAATATCGTAAAATAAAACTGGTTATATTGCAGATTGTACCCGTATATTTTATTGTAGTATTATTTAACGTTAGTAGTTTATTTTGAGTGCCAATCAACGTTATTTTGTTCGCCGAGTTACTGAGGTGCTTAATGAAATTGTAATTGGAATGTCATGTCAAGTTGACATCAATGCTCTCCTCCCAGACTGAGCTAAAGTAATAAAATCACGATCTAACCGCATTTATCATAAGAAAAGAAAAGTCTGATGAATGTAATCAAAATTTGCTGTTCAGTCATTTTGATGAGTGTTACAGAGTCCCTAAAATATCCTTGGTAACCTAGAGTTATTGCTGTTGCTCCTCTTGGTTAAAATAATATCTAGATTCTTCTTTCATAAATATTCATAAAGGATGCGTTTTTCTCAAATGACGTAATATTACGTCATTGTAATATTGCCTTGATGAACTGCAGTATCCTTTGCAACACGTGTTCAACCTCGGAAAGAACAATGATTATCTGATGAAATTAAGATTTTCGGACCTGTTTGCTTACGAATTGAATGAAAAATGTGAAACAAATATCACAATTAATTTTGTACAATGTCAGGATCCAATTTAAAAACTCCTTGTTGTTTATTTGTGTTACAGACATGACAAAACCACCAGTGTTAGTGTCTGCCCCTAACTTCACAAGGACATCTTCACCCGATGCATTGGATGTGAAGAATTTCACACAGGGAAAAGATAACTTTTCACGGAACCGGGTAACTGATCTCGGTGTTTCGAATGTCAATATGACAGAGAGGCTGGTGACCTTGACCAAGGAAATGGTATATAGTTTCACCCTACTATATATATATATATATATATATATATATATATAAATAGCTCTACTGTTTTAATGACACGTATTCACTTTCTTATAACGTTTGACTAAGTAGTTTAAAATAGTTTGATAAGGAATAACCTTGTAACTAATATGATTACTTTTGTGTATATTTCCTTCTGTAGTTAGGCCTATGAGTCTTCGTATTATCACGTGACAAGTTAATAAGTAAGTTTATATTTCACGTTATTTTGGTACATAAAATATCTCCCAAGAAAATAGTATTGCAGTTCAATCAGAATTTGATCTCATAGTAGTAGTTTATTTGATTTCTGTTGACACCGTTTTACGACTACAATGATCATTACCTGAAAATGGGGCATTTACCTTTACAAAAGATTTTGATCTGGTAAACTTCAAAGTGTTCAGCTTGACAAGATTAATCAAAATTATATTTCTATATTTTACAATAAAATGACCTTTTTGATATGTCCTCATTAAAAAAATTACCTAAATAAAATTGCGGAAGAAAACTCATAATTGAATAACCCGCCTGCCCCTTATACCCTTTCAGCTACTCGGTATGAATTTAGGATCTGTCAGAGTGCAAGAAACTTGTCTCAAGCATTCAACAATTGTACAAAGGTAGCTGCGAACAACACAGTTGGTGATGAGGACCATGGACGAAGCTGGACACTGGTCAGAGACATCCAACCCGGGAGTAGCTTCCTTTAAGTGGGTTACTATCATGGGTCATTCTTCTACAACAACTGACACTTCTGCTACTACCGCAGTGTCCCAACCTACTAATCCAACAACTAGTAGTAGTTTATTTGATTTCTGTTGACACCGTTTTACGACTACAATGATCATTACCTGAAAATGGGGCATTTACCTTTACAAAAGATTTTGATCTGGTAAACTTCAAAGTGTTCAGCTTGACAAGATTAATCAAAATTATATTTCTATATTTTACAATAAAATGACCTTTTTGATATGTCCTCATTAAAAAAATTACCTAAATAAAATTGCGGAAGAAAACTCATAATTGAATAACCCGCCTGCCCCTTATACCCTTTCAGCTACTCGGTATGAATTTAGGATCTGTCAGAGTGCAAGAAACTTGTCTCAAGCATTCAACAATTGTACAAAGGTAGCTGCGAACAACACAGTTGGTGATGAGGACCATGGACGAAGCTGGACACTGGTCAGAGACATCCAACCCGGTAGTAGCTTCCTTTAAGTGGGTTACTATCATGGGTCATTCTTCTACAACAACTGACACTTCTGCTACTACCGCAGTGTCCCAACCTACTAATCCAACAAATATAAAAAACTCATAATTGAATAACCCGCCTGCCCCTTATACCCTTTCAGCTACTCGGTATGAATTTAGGATCTGTCAGAGTGCAAGAAACTTGTCTCAAGCATTCAACAATTGTACAAAGGTAGCTGCGAACAACACAGTTGGTGATGAGGACCATGGACGAAGCTGGACACTGGTCAGAGACATCCAACCCGGTAGTAGTTTCCTTTAAGTGGGTTACTATCATGGGTCATTCTTCTACAACAACTGACACTTCTGCTACTACCGCAGTGTCCCAACCTACTAATCCAACAACTACATTTACCGCTACTACTTCAACCAACCCTGATAAGACAGCGACTGATTCTACAATATCTACTGCGTTACATGCTGCAACAGCTACATCTACAACGACTAATCCAACGGCTACCATAGCTTTTACCTCAACTACTAGTAATAAAGCTTTGCCAGCTGATTCAATTGCTCCATCTACCAATACTCCTTCAACATCTGCTGCCAAGATTTCTTCTAAAACCACATCTATTAAAACTACTACTGCTACTCAATCTATCACAACTTCTACAACCAAATCCACATTTATTACCACCCAGAATACCAATGAAACTGATTCTACCAATGATATGAAACCTACTGCAACCAATACTTCAACTACTACATCGCCTGGATCTGTACTGTCAGCCAGTGAAAAACGTACCATTTTTATTGCATCAACTGTTAGCGTAGTTGCTGGATTAGCTATCCTAACAACATTAATCGTCGTGATCATAAAAAGGAGGAGCAACAATATGACAACTAAGCAAATGCTTGAAGTAAGAGAAGAGGGTAACTATTTACATGATCCAATACGAGTGGAACATGTGAAGGATTCAAAAGGATCCAAATATCAAGCACAATCAGGACACTTGAGTGTCAACATCTAGTTGAGATGATGCACTGCAGTTACAGAGCATTTATCTGTTCCCTTCATACTCCCAGTGTATTTTGATCCAGTCATCACAACCAGAACACTTAATCATCTAATCGAAATAATTTTTTGTGAATATATAAAATGTAATTATGCCTTTGATACTCCAAGGTCAGACATCACAAATTGGACATTATAACAACTACACGAATGGTTGGTCACAAACATTCCTAGCATATTTTGTCTATATGACATGACGATCACACTGCTAAGAAACCTATACATACGGTCTTTGATTCATCGTCGACCTTGTTTGCTAGATGCCACGAAGAACTTGCATGGTTTTAATTTTAATGAATAAATCTAATGTGTGTTTTCATTTGAGTTTTTGAAGCATGAGGGAATTATTATTGTGTTATTATTTTTCTATGAAAATACAATAATGACCTCTACACTATCAAAGTTTTTTAAAACGAAAAAATGAGAAGAGTTTTCATCGGTCAATGGGTAAGAGACAACAACTCAACGATAACAACAGCAAAAACAACAAGAGTTGCGCACAATCGCTTATTGACCATGGAAACTGTTGTTCCGTTCCCGACAGATTGACTGATGTTCAACACAGATATGACTGTGTGCATTATCTTTTTATCTTTAAACACTTGAGTCGCATACTGAACACACAAAAGGAACGTTAATCAAGAATGCATATCAAACATGATGTTTTTGAAAGATGCACCGTCATCTTTGCATGTCGTTCGTGATCAAAGTTAGCTGTTGAGCTGTAGGAAATCATTCGTCCAAAGTTTGATATCATATTTACATGTTTCAGTCAACAATAACATACTTATTTCGACGTCCGAAGTGCCGTACCCCCTGCAATTTGCGGAAGTAATAAACGAACCCGCTTTCGGTGACGTCATGTCATGTGTCTTTTGGATTTACACCGCGTCTCAGTTACAAGTACCGTAGTTGCGTCCGTTGCCCCCATTGAGACATTGATGATCTGTACTTTGTAAGATGTGAATTCTGACTGACTGAAAAAGTTATAATATTGTGTCTGTTTTTTTGAGAACCTACATGTACACTTATATTCCGTCGTTTTAATACAAAAGTGCAACGATGTGGGGTTTCCTTATATTCATTGTACGTGCCAGTCGATTAAACTTGGTGTAGTTAATATTTAATGTCAGTTGATTATGAGTGTTATACGTTTTTGAACGGTAATTTATCTTATATGAAAATGTGTAGTTTAATACGCGTCAGGCATCATTTTGTGTGTAAGTCTCTATTAGGAAAAAATCACAGAAAATCAAATTTTAAAAGGGTTCATTATTTTTACCTGAAACTTACTTGGCAATTGATAACTTATACTGTTAAATGTTTTTGAAAGAACTAACGAAAAACTTAAATAAAAAAATAAAATTATTAAAATAAGATTTATTTTAACAAATTCCAATATTAAAGCATACATGCAAAGTAAAAGAGTAGGTCTAGGACAACAATCCATAAAAAAGGCAATTAAAATATCAAAGAAATTTAACACCACATAGAGCATTACCTTAAAAAAAGCGAGGGACTAGAACATTGAGCCTTGGGTGAGCGGCGGGGGGGGGGGGGGGGGGGTATAGTCTTGAATCTGTTTTATAAGTTTTTAGTGGTTATTGTTCGTTCTTGCCTATGGCGTGGTAGGACGTGAAGCTTTTTCCGTTTTGAACGTTGCTTTAATATAGTAGCAAGCACGACAATAAGAAGACCTGCTCCCAAAATTGACCCAACTATTATCCCTATCATCTTTGGGCTGAATGCATGGTTTGGGGATTCTTCCTTTTCTGTGGTTCCCATCTGGACGGTACCAGGTCCAGTTACCGTCGCAGTTGACATCGTTGTTGCCGTTGTTGGTATTGTCGTCGGGGCAGTTGTTGTTGTCGTGGTGGTCGTCGTAACACCTTCAACTGTTACAACTTCAAAAGTAGCAACAGCCAAGTTGGAAGTTGGTGAAAGATGGTGGACTTCATCGCCAGTTCTCAAAGCAAACACAACAGTTGTCCAGTTGAGAGGTGCCTGTATCACCATGTATTCAGGAGTTCCAGCAGGTTCAGGAATTAAGCTGCCAGATAGGATCATTTCTGGGGTGACTTTCCGAGCATTCTTGAAGTTGGAACTGATATTTAAAGCTGATTCTGACATTCTCATGAAATATCGAGAGGCTGAAACAGAAAGATTGTACACTAGGTCAATGTAACCGAACCATGTACACACGAGTTCAATAATTTAAGTACGGTATTTACATTAACATTGGACCTTCAGAGAATTCAAGGTTCACGATATCGCCTTTTAACAATGCTATTTATGTACAGACTAATTCATCATTGTCGTTATTTCAGTCATTGCAAAACAACTATAAATAAGTGTCTGGTTTTTAGTTGTACATTATTTTCAATATAAAAAATCAACACAGAAAAACAGTCGTGCGATATAAAGATGCATAGGAATAACACTTCACTTCAGTTTGTCTGATTTAGGACTAGCAAGTAAACTCATATATATGTTCAGTTTAGTTTCGTTAATGGGTGAATGAAAGGTACATGAATCTTTGTGTATATCTTAAAGAATACCTTACCATTTCCCTGATCAAGGTCATCTCCTGGTGCTGTCCAGGTCAAGGTCACTTCTTTCAGTGTACTGTTGAAGTCAACGACCCTGAGGTCAGTGACCCGACTAGGAGGAAAGTTATCTACGTTTTGTTTGTATCCGGTCACATCAACCGCCCCAGGAGATGAGGAACGAGTGAAGTTTTCTGCAGGGACTAAAACTATTGGTGGTGTTGTGTCTGTAGGAATACACAATAGAACACGTTTATAAAGAGAGGTTGACTAACACTACTGGTGGTCTTGTGTCTGTAGGAATACAGAACAGAACACTTTTATAAGGAGAGATTGACTAAAACAATTTACAGATTTCGCTATCAAGTCAGGTATCAAGTGCGCTTCATGCATATGGCTGTATCAAGTAGTAGCCTTTTGTAAAGTTTCACTTCTAATTCGACAAAGTATTAAGAAACCATAGAAATAGAGAAATAGTTATTGTTTACATATTTGAAAGACTAATTTTATGTTAAGATCTTGGAGAAAATATATTAACTGTTTTATGTAACATGATTAAGCAATGTGAAACAAGTTTTTGAATAGCTTTCTAAGAAGTTATTTTCGTTGTGGGCCAGATGTCGATACTCTCCGGTCCTACTATTATCTAATTACAATATGACCGAAATGTAAGAATAGATTCGACCATGTTCAGATAGTTTGTAAACACAGTTTGTCCGATGCAGTCGATAATCATTTGATTTTTATCGCAGATGTAAGATCACGTCAGCTGCAATCCCACATGGCCTTTGCGAAATGACGTGGTACGCCTACTAATCATGGATTGCGGACTCTTTGCAATTAAGACTGTCCATGATACAAATTATTAAAGTGAGACATAGAAATACATGTTTATCTCTAAAACTCCTACACCAAAGGGTAAAAAATACCTCACCTTATTTTTTTCTGAGGCAAAAATACTGCAGTAGACGTCGTTGATTATAATGATAGGAATACACAAGTGAAGGTGTTGACTATTTAATTCATACATATTCAAACAAACAAGGGTTGCTAAATCGCATGCTGAAAGATGCTTTGTTACCTTCATCCGCCCGACTTTTAAACTATATCTTTCTTGAGCTGTTTGAGTGGCATTCTAGAAGTTGATGGTATAAGGAAGACAAGAGTAATTCTATGGATGGACAACTTCTTTATTGGACGATGGCGACGTATCGGTATAGGTTCTTATACCGTTTTCAAGCATACAGGCATCATATGCTAGAAAACGATATAAGAACCTATACCGAAACGTCGCCATCGTCCAATAAAGAAGTTGTTCATCCATATAATTACTCTTGTCTTCCTTATATCTTTCTTTTAGGGAATGGGTTTTTTGTCCTTGAGTGTATGTGAAGATTGCTCTTAAAGGCTACGAGTCTATCTGACTCACTGTGGTATCTTGACTCAGCGCCTCCATACAGAACAGGTCCACTGTGGTAGTACTGGGTGTCTTCAACTGACCTTACTTCCGCTTCTAAAGAATAACTGCCATTGGTTGTAAACCGGGTGACATAGGCAGTATAAACGCCGTCATCTGCCATGTTGTCAGGCACTGTAAAACCAATATTCTCCAATACATATTTCACCTTAGAAATTTTCAACAAAAAACATACAAGTAATTTTCCGAAAACGAAATGTAAATGACATAAGAAGAAACTTATCTAAACTTGTATGACATATTGTGAAAGAAACATTGGAGTTTACTTTCTGCAATAAAACTTACACTTAGAATTCTTACATTTTTATGATTCGAGTTTCTTCCGGTATTATAGCCTATGCACCCACTAAACAAGACATATTTTCTTTATGATCGGTGTTAAAAATAGTCCATTAAAGTTTAGATTAAAAATGTCTTTGGTCTTAAAGCGCTTAATTGTTTAAAGAGCAGAGAAAAATAAACTTACACAATCCATCATCTTTGGTCCGGAGAATAAATGAGGACACTTGATCATCTCTCTGTACTCTCACTGTGACGTCAGCGTTTATGACAGGAGAGTAGCCTTTGTGAACATGAACGTAGACGACGACTGGCTTATCATATTCTGCCACGTCATGTACGGTGGATGAAAGCCATGAATCGACCTTATAAGCATCTCTATGAGTTGAACTAGACGTCGCAATTAGGGAGATAATCTCAGGTTTTGAACACACCACAATGTAAGTCCATATGCCGACCTGTTTTCGAAAAATATATCTTAATGTGGATAGATGTTTAGCGAGGTTATTTTTGTTTATGTGTAACGAACTGTCACTGTTTACCTATGATAATGATCTTGTGAGATTTAAGCCAGTTGTGCAACCCAAATTTTCTATTAGAATTTAGAGGCTGAAATGCACAAAACTATTACAATAAGGCAAAATAATGAAGGTTACCTGCTTATTGTTACCATGAATTTTAATTTGGTCTATTCTACAATTCTTCTACATCTGATTGAGCACAAAACAACTCAAACAAGAGTCGATATTGAAACGTCGTATACCATAAATAAGGAATTGGTTATTGTGTTACTTTCTTCAATATCGTTATTCCAGCTTTTAAAATGCCCCTGAAAGAAAGGCATGAGCAATCTACAACATCAGCTGATGTGAATGATATTCCCCATATTTCCACACTACATGAGAATCACCTAAAGGTTGATCATGATATATAAGAAAAATATATTAGAAAAACTTACCAAAGTGTCTTCTGATATCAAATATATCAACACAAGTTGATAAAAGTAACTAATATCCGAGGCTTGCCGAGGATATTTTATTTTTATCAAAGAGGGTTGATATATTTGAAATCAGAAGACACGAGGGTGAGATTATATTTATCATCCAAAATTATTGTTCATTACATTTGCATACAAAATGTACATCTTTGAACACTGCATAGCCCTAAAACTCCAATACCAGTTTTGTCAAAGCTGTGTTACGTCATCATGTTTTGAGGTCATTGCATTGTGACGTCGTTGTGTTTATGGTGTCATAGCATTGTGATTAAATTACTGATGATGCAAAACGTTTGTGATGGCATTTACAAGCTGATGACAGGGCATTGTAAAAAATCTACTTTCAAAGCGATATCTCCTGTGGAACACAGTTTTGGATTCATACCTCTGCAACGTAGAAACGAAATTCCACAGACTCCTTTTGTTCTTCTGTAACTCTTTGAGGTGACACTTTGTTGAAAGTCGATCCTTCTGGTGCTTCCAATACAAACTGAAACACAATTTAACTAAAAGATATGGCAAATATGGAATTGATTATCTTACATATCCTAAAATGAAATGTGCAAAACGACCCTGCTATCCTTTATGCAATATGGTATTTCAGATTTATAACTCGCTCAGGTGTTCATTTCTTGGGATTCTATTGGGGTATGAAACCATATCAGGTTATGAGTCTGACTTAAAGAAGTAGAAAGCGCATTTCTAAAGTACAAACAGGTCTTTAGTTTAAATATTAGATAGGTACATTTAGAGATTTTTCAATTAGCAAAATATCAATATTGAGAAACACCCCAGCATATACGAAAACATCTATTCTTTTTTATATTAGATAGGTACATAAAGAGAATGTTCAATTTGCAAAATATCAATATTGAGAGACAACCCAGCGTATATATATATATATATATATGCAAAATGAAAGCTCCTTATAGCTTGGGACAAATAAGATTAACAATAAAACATACTTAGCAAAAAAAGGTAAATTAGGTTTTCATGATTATATTTAAGCAATTAAATAAAATGCCATCATAAACATCTTTCAGCACATCCAGATTTTGTTAATTTCAATCGTTGACATTGTGAAAAGAACTTCTTATATCATCAACTCTTTCAGAACCTTCACCTGTTTTTTTTCCAAGACGTTGTCGTTTCTAATACACTAGATAGACAAACATAGTTCCAGTTACAGACTTTTTCAATAATTTATTTGTCTCAGGACACCTGAAAAAACTTATACTAATGGGCTATATCCTTATCTTATGATTAAACCTAACCACCAGCCACCAAGTTTGCACTTGTGAATACATGACTAGCGTTGATCAAGAATCAAATAGACACCAAATATTCTATCAATTCCTTTTGAATTTTTCTGATTGGTTCTGCCCATTCAATCAACTTGCTTTGAAAACTCGTGTTCAAATACTACATTTCATCTTCTAACCAAAACGAACGAAGAACGAGAAATTAATGATGGCACAAGCGAGAGTTTTATTGGAGTGAGTTAAAAATACATTTTCGCATTTTTGGGCAATCTTGAGGGAAACAATGATCGATGTGGTAACATAATATCAGAAGGAATTTGGTTAGTTGTCTTTAACTCACTTTACAGTTCCAATATCCAGATCCTGTAAATTTAAACAACACATCACGATTTGCTGTTGAGTCGATTCTGACCTCTCCTGTCGTTTTGTGAGTTGTGGACTTGTAGAGAACCTGAAAAATCAACTACCGTATTTCCTCGAATAGAGGCCGGGGGTATGGATGTTTAAGTAAAAACATGCCGAGTCTCGAATAGACGCCGGGTGTTAGGTTGATTAATAATTGCTCCCGTAGTTGAATTGAAATAAAGTATTTACCCCTTTACTTCATCTATACACATTTATTTCCTACTAAAGAATAAATAGACGCCGGTGTATCAGCCTCAAATGACTCTAGGCAAAAGATGACTCTAGAGTTATTTCAGGCTCTAGAGTCATCTGAGACTAGCCCTAAATAACTCTAGAGTGCTCTGGACCTATAATACCTCAAAACCTATACCTCAAATTCAACATTTTCAAAACTTGATCGATGAACCTATGATAGAGTCATTTCGGGCTAGCCTCAGATAACTCTAGGAGATGAATCAATCGATGAACGAATGTTCAATTTCATAATCTACAATCGTTTTTCTACCTCCACTTGAAACAAAATAATGCTTTGGGGGAAATTTTATAGTTGTCAGATGTCAGTTTCTACTGCCGTCTCTTCGTATATTGGTTTTAACTCAAACTAAACTTTACAGAAGTCATATCCCAGAGTTACTCCTAATACCTTTATAGGTAAAACTTTTGATCTTTAAGGTCAAATATCAAGGTCAAGAATCTCCTAAGCATGATAGTTTGTGCTGTGAAGCTCACATTTGTTATATATCAAATATGGAAGAGTAAACAAATTTTGAAAAGGTTTTCGTTCACCCCGTCAAAGGTCAATGTCACAGCAAGGTAATTGTGTGACCTTGAAGGTGTCAAGAAATAATATATACCCATTAATCAAATTTTGAAATAAGAAAAAAGTTTTCAGACCTTTGGAAATAAACTGTATTATTTGACGACTTCAGATATCCTAATAATTGTATGTTTCTCTCATTTCATTATTGTTGTTGAGAAGGCTGTGAATCCAAACCCCACTTTCTGCTTATTATCATTTTAAACACCTACTAACCTCGAATTTACCACTTTTGTTTTTGTTTGATTTTTGTTCAAATATTGTTCAACAAAATAAAAACTGGACTTGATTTTTTTCAGTTGTCCAATAAACACCTTTGATAAGCCTTTCATTGAGATAGCGTAATTATCGGCTGTGTAAAACCAACTTGGGCTAGGGGCCATAAAACTCGCGCGGGTGTGACGTAATAAACAGACTATACAGGGTAACGCATCATTTATTCAACTGAAATACCGACTAAATAATTGTAATCTTTATTACACCAAATGCTTACATTTACATCGTCAAATGATTTATCTAACTGAGTGGAAAACATTTTCTGAAAATCGTTAACTATTGGGTTTATTTCTGTGGTATTGTTACGATATATGTATAGATAACGAGGCTGATTCTGTTTATGACGTCACAAAAAGGGGGTGTGACCAGTGACGGGCACTCATGCATTCACTGGTTTGTGACCAGATATATCTAAGCGGCTTTCATTACCAAACTGAGCATATTTGAGTAGCGACCTTTGAAGTACTATACAATATTGTAATCAAACTTTAATATATTCAAAGAAAATAGTGAAATATGTGTGTGGTTATGTGAACTTTAAAGCTTAACCAAACAGTCTTTTAGTACAATAAGCTATTTTATTCCGATCAAGGTTTTAAAAGTAACCACAGGACAAGTTGTCTTTTGAATGAAACATTTATTACAAGACATCAATTTTACTGCGATATATAAGCCAAATTTGTGAGAGAAAACATATTTTTTTATCAACATATTCTAAATTTGAAAAATGAAAGAAGTCAACTTATCAATAACTGCACAACCTGTTTTTGTATTAAAAGTTTATAATTTTTACTGACATTTGACATTTTTTCTATTTAATAGGCAGATGACTAGCACCACTTATGGTGTGAATAGTTGCAGAAACATTAATGACAAGACTAAACTGACGTTTGAAAGAAATCTACCATTTTATTTTAACTTTTTAACATTTAAACTCGAATACTTTATTATCTTAATGTTGTCAGTTACGTTTGATGTGACATAGTTGAAGCATTTATTATTAAAACAAAAAAACCTAAACAACTTAAATCAAAGGATATCGGTTCTGGTGCATAACCCCAAAGGAACCCCTGAGGAACAGAAACATACCGCAAGCGACAAAAGGTCTAGCACAATGGATGATTCACCTCTGATAATAGTGAACGACGTTAGTATAATGGTTTCATTGTTTCGTAATCTTATTGGCAAACCGACAAGACAATAGAGACAAGTTTTGGAGATATAACAAGCTTTGTTTAATTTTGTGTATAATTTATCGACTTTCTTTTCATGGAGGATTGCCCATATATTCCATGCATACTTGTAGAACAATATTGTCACATCAAATAATCAAGTAAAGAAATAATTGTTTTGTTACATATACGCATTTTTTGGTGAGAATAAAAACAATTTATAACTCCGAGTTGTTGCCAATGACAAGAGTTAATCAAAAGTTCTTCATTTTCTCACAAGCATTATTCTTGACCGCAATTTTTACTCAAATTACTAAGTTTTGCCTTTTCTTAATTGGCAAACAACCATGCGACCTACGGGGCTGCGGTCAGACCTAATGGAGAGGTCCTTGTATCTCTAAAAAGGGTTCCATCTTCCTGTTATATATCCGATGAGTGTGCGCAGAATGGCATATCTACTTTACGGAAATATTGAAACCGTTTCAAATGATGTCAAATTCTAGTTTGAGAAGTCATGCATTGATTACGATACAGATATACAGAATGTATAATAGTCAAATCATTCAATATCAAAACTATATAACACTGTCACCTAATCTTCCGTCTTCTGTCCTTTATCACAATGGCCAATAGCCATTTACCAAACAGCAATGTACTTCATTACACATCTTGCCATACCATACATGTACATCAGTAAAAGACGATATCTCACAACCTTGATAAATATTAATTTTACTTGACGCTAGGTAAAACTATTACCTTAATATATGGGCATGTAACGAAAATTTTATTTATCCTGATTCCAATTATTAAGGAGAAGTGAAGTTTCAAAATACGCATCAAGAATAAATACATAAACCATGGATATACAAACTGATTAAAATGATATAACTATTCACCCAATATGCTCTCATAAAATTGTTTAGTGTTTATCTTAGAATAAACTGATAGATAAACGTGGAACTAAAACACAAAATCATCGAAGGGCTATATCCTCAGGTCTTAAATTATCATAAACAAGTTCGAAGATAAATCGCTACAACTTCTTGAATATGTGTTACACTGATATAGATTCGGGCTAGGCCCATTTGACTCTAGAGTGTCGTCATAAGTGACGTCACGTACGCGTGTTAAATGTAGTAACACTAGAAAATGTAAAAAAAAAAGAAACTGTCGGGAAAGTAATACGCAGTTTTCAATACAATGAACAACAACAATGAAAGCAATTGCTTCTGGAAACACAGATTTACTAATAATACATTTTTTTTTCATGTGGGGGTAGAAAAACGATTGTAGATTATGAAGTTGAACATTCGTACATCAATTGATTCATCTACTAGAGTTATCTGAGGCTAGCCCGAAATGACTATATCATAGTTTCATCGATCAAGTTTTGAAAATGTTGAATTTGAGGTATAGTCATTTGAGCCTGAATAGAGTCATTTGAGACTGGGCGGGTCCCTGGGCCCATATGACTCTAGAGTTATTTGAGGCGGTAGAGTCTTTTGAGCCTGTTACACCGGCTTCGAATAAACGCCTGGTCTCGAATACACGCCGGGGGTAAAGGCGGTCTGAAGAAAATAGACGCCGGGGGCGTCTATTGGAGGAAATGCGATACGTAAACAATTCATCTCTGTATCCAAACAAACAATAATGATCTTTATATCATACCTTAGAATTGAATGAGAAAAAAAACAATTTCTTTTATTTTGGATTCATGGTTTTAAGTTTACAAGGCTTTTCAAACATGAAACCTACAGCTGCGTACCTTAGGTTTGTTCACTTGGTTGTGTACCTTAATGTATTTATTATGTAATTTGGGTTTCGTTTGGACGTCAATGTAGCACTGACAAAGTATCGCAAATTGTTAATGTGTAAATTAACCATTCACAAACCTTTATACGTGATCGTTTCGTCATTGGTGTCAAATACCGATAGTTGGCATTGTTAATATGATAGATTTGGTCATATTTGTGAAATCTCAATTTTCTTAAATTTCGATTAAAATATTATTTATAAACGTTGTAAGATAAAAATCAACATAATTGCAGTGCCTAAGCGCAAAAGAACAAGTATGAGTAGGATCTAAATTTCTTTAGGATTTACAAAAGTTTTCATAGAGAAAAATAAAAAAATTTCGAAATTTTGACCCCTGGTCATATCAATGTCCTGCCAAACTTGTTACGGTAATCTGTTAGGCATGACATATTGGTATGTCAACGCTTACTGAATCTTAACAAACATTGCGAAATTTCAACATTATACGTTTGGTTTTCGCAATGCTACAATGTAGGATGCCTTAAAGACATACAAAATTATAAGATATTTGCACTAGAATACGTAGGTAAGTGAACAAACTTACGCAAAGGTACCCCGCTGTACATTATGTTAATCCTCTGTATGACCATAAGTTCACAAAAATGAATAATTTTGATTGTCCAAAAATTTAACTCACAAGACTTGAAAGCTTTGTGGAAGTGTCTCTATAAATTACGCTGAATGTTGGGGTCAAAGACGTAATATTCACAGATGTGTTGAGAGTCAGGAAGTCCGGGTGTTCCATGATGACATCCCACGTGCCTCTCCCACCACACATCTTGTTATGCTGGTTGGGGGCCAGGGCGTTGTGAAGGTAGTCAGGATTATCAGGATCGCTTTCACAAAAATGTATCTGTAAAAGAGGTGTTATTTGTCATACATCTGTCCAGATAAAACCTATTGGGTTAGCTCCTGTGTGTTCATCAATCATTGTTACCTATATCATTTTGGAATAAATATGTTTAAACCGGGATGTTGATTGCAGTTTGCCAAATTGGCCATTGCACAATAATGAACATAAAATACGAACAATGTTGGTCAGTTAATGAATACAGATCTAACCTTTACACCAACAGATTAAGTTCTTTTCATATCTGACAAATGTTTGGTGAAGTAATATGTATATTAAAGACAAATAATCATTTTCGTTATAGCAAAACATAGCAATAATTATTACGTACATGTATTACAATCATTACACAAAATTGATTCACTGTACATGTTCACAATATTATAACCAAACCAGGAACTAATCACGTCGTGTATCAAGGGAACGGAATTTCCAAATATTAGAAGGTGCCGACTCGAAACTTTAACTTTGGGGAATTAATGAAATTTCACATCTGGGTATTGTTGATTTTTGGTTTAACATCACCTTGGTGTCGTGACAACCCACACATATGATGGAACTTAACCTATTAAAGGCCTTAGTACCCGTATTTTTTGTAAGCAGTATATTTGACCCTGTCTCTACCTTCTCGCTAGATGGATGGTACATGATAGATGAAGTGATTGAATCAATGTTTCCATCAGGCACAAAGAAGCAACTTGGGTCAGGTTTGAGTGTGGTTTCATTAAGTTGACAATCCCCACTGAAGATACCAATTTGACTGTTGCTGTCGTGGCTGTCGATATCATTGATGTTATTGCTGATGATGTTACTGCTGATGATGTTACTGCTGCTGCATCCGGTGGGTAGCCATCTATCTTCATGCAGATACACAAACGGATGTTCTGCAGTTCCCAGACCGTACTCGTCAAACACGCCGTACCGGAGATGGGCGAACTCGTGCACAAGAGTGGAACCTGAAACATTAAATTACTTTGAATCCAAATTTTTTAAGAGAACTGATGTCGCATAACAGCAAGCAAGAGGCTGATATATCCCTGTCGCCTGAATGGTATAACGTTTATTAATAGACCGTTAGTCTTCCTTTCTTCAATGAAGAACAAGCAGCATGTGACCCTTTAGCCTCTGTGTCAGCCGTGTCAGTGAAAATAAATAAGTGAACAACAACCCACCCGTGTCTCCATAGTCCCTGTCTCTGTGTCCACTGCGGTCAGTGAGGTACTGGTCAGTCAGATGGATGTACCTCCCGGACTCCCCACACTGACCAGGGTGGAAGGTGTAGGGGTCACTTCCGTGAGACACGTGACCTTTGTCCACCCGGATGTCCGAGTCCTCAAATGTCTCTGTACCCGCAGCTGACCAGCCCTGATCTCTTGTCCAGGAATGTGGAATGAGTATCTTCACGTGTCCGAAGCAAACTCTGTTATGTGTTGTCCTATACAGAATTTCAGATGCAGATTCGGTCATTGCCTGAAAATGTGAATTGAAATACTAAAATGAACCCTTTCGGATATTTTCATCCAAAATTATTTATTTTGTGCCTGCATTACCAGTTGAACTAATCAGTTAAGAAAGCAAAGTTAAACTAAATTTTCCTTAGGATCACTCAATAGGTTCATAACTGTAACAAGTTTATTTAAATATCTCCAGATGCAAAACAGTTACATATGTTATACAAACGTCGGATATATCCAAACTACAACGGCTACTCACGGGAAATAGCCTTTGATTGTACGAATTGAACATAATGAATCATATTGATAAATAACTTACTTTTATTTCTTCGATTATTCTGTGATCTTGTTTTATTACGTCATGAATAGCCACAACTAGATTATACTTGTTGTTACCGAATGAGACTGCGATTCCATTCTTTGTGTAGAGATGAACCATCAATAGTATCAAAATCGTCCTTCGCATGTTCATGTAGTCTTGTTTCCGCTTTAAAGTTGATATGCGAGACAGAAAATATTTTTAACATTCACAAGCATATAATCAATTTCGGAAATATTTGTTATGGTGAACTTAAAAGTTGAAATGAAGTGGTTAACTGCCATATCATAAAATAAGTAAATACGTGCTGTTAAGTTTTCAAGTTATATTTTTTAACCTTCTTAATGCTTAATAATATATGTATCTGCAGTCCTGTTTAGTGCCAAATTGCCCTATTCGCATCACATGTGAATAACCGTCTTTTGGAATACGAGTGCACAGATCATCTTACAAACTATAGCCTATAGGGAGCTTTATGTAACCAACCGGCCTCAATAGGATAATAATCCAGTGGAAAATGTTAGGGATTTTTTTGAGCTCCACGATGATATATTCCTTTGTGGAACAGGATATTCATTTTTGTACGAATACGTAACCTTGTTTGTCCTTATGTGTTTACTTTTGTTTACACCCCTTGGGCGGTTATATCCCTTCTTTTTTTCAATTGGTTTTAACTCATAACTACCTTCTTATAGGTGTTTACCCCTTACACCCCTTGGAAAGTTATTGCCTTTATTTTAGTTGAATGTTATATGCCGTGAGCTCCATCCGCGTAGGTTGGTTATCCCATAACCACCTTGGTCGGGTAATTAACCTTAACGTAAACAATTGGACTTTTAAAATTTGGATTTTTAATTAAACAAGAAAGTTAAGATTTATGAACAACGAAAGTGGGATTCGAACCAGGGACCTCTATGTTGTCAAACAGCGCTCGTACCTGTTGAGCTACCGTGGATCCATGCCAGTTGATGTAAATTTGTGTGTGTCATGTTTGGTTTTTTATTTCCCCCTATAAATATATTAATATTGCGATTAAATAGTTCTTAATGTAAGGAATCAAGTTTTTAGTTCTAAATTCCTTAGGAGGGGTTTTTGTAAGTAGTCAAAATAGTTTTCTTATCAAGACATATCAAACCAGCAAAATGGATCACTAAAATGTTTTTCAATTATTTGTATGTGAACCAATTTGGTTGAAACGACATAATAAAATAGTTTTTATTGTAAGAAATCAATCGTTTATTTCTAAAACCCTAATATGGGGGTAAATTAAGTATTTTTCTCATCAAGAAATGATAAACCCGATATATAACATTAAAACGTTTTGAAATTAATTGTTTATAAACAAATTAAGTTAAAATTATTGCAGGAGTCTTCCACGGGAGTGTAAGTCAAATAATGACCCGTTTGCCTCGGGTTTTGGAAAAAAAACTCTGCTCGGGCTACGCCCTCGGGAGGTTATTTTCCATAACCCCTCGGTACCAGGTCATTATATACCACATATTCAATGTCGTTGGCTACATACATAAATGCATGCAAGTTTATATAAATATCACGTGTTGAATTTTCAGAAGAGTTTGGTCACTTGAACAAAGTGTTCTTGAGGGTTGATACACTATTAGAAGAATATTGTTTAAATTGTTTAAACAAATAAAACCGAGCAACAGGATTTTGTAGTGGATTCTGAATCGTACAGGCAGCCATCTTCCCACGGCAAGATGAAAACGTATCGAGCAACTCTCCTCGCTTTAGACCTTGCCTTCACAAGGTAGAAAACTGGTGATCCGGAGCAGCGACACCTATCGTGATCACGAGTTACGCCCCTTATCAGCTCTTACAAAATTTCGGAACAAATTAAAAATACTAACAGACGATCTTTTTGAAAATTATCCGAGTGACATTTAATTTCAAATTTCAGTCCGCATGGTTGTTTTCACGTTTTTGATGAGCACCGAGAATGCAGAGAAGACAAACATTTATGTATCACTCAAATTAATTGTTTCTCGCCCTTGTAAAACACATACAAAAGTATTTTTTCAAATCGGTTCAGTTAACATGCTGTCTTCTGATTGGACTATTCTACTTCCGTGCAGCGGGTTGAAATGCTAGCACAGAAATCACGGCCAATGATGTCAAGGGAGGAATGGGAAAGTTTAGAAACTTTTTCGTTTCGCCCGTGACGTTGTGAAGATGACAGGCAGCCAGTGAAGAGTTTTCAGGGATGAAGATATGTGTTCACTCCTTTTGGTTTTGTTGATCAATCGCGGATCTGAGTTCTGTACTTTCTGTAACCTGTGAAGGACTTGTTAAGGCACACCACAAAGCAAAGAGTTACATTAGTCCAAGCGGCATGTTACAAATTATGCTTGTACTAAAGCTAGAGAGGATTTCACCAATCGCACCACCAATGTTGCGCAGATGAAAGTATGACTGTCTGCACACATTGCGAATGTTGGGATCCATGCCAAGGATAGAGTAGAAAAATACACCAAGATTGCGATCCTTTGTTTGAGGAGGTATCTCAGAATCACCGGTGTAAAATTTGGGAAGCAGATCTTCTGGATTCGGGGAGGACAAAACACATTCATCTCAGTCTTATCATCAAAAAGTTTGAGATAGTTTGCTGACATCCATCCTTTTATGCACTTGACACATTCTTCTACTCTTGAAAATGAGAAACTGGTGGAAGATGCTTGCAATGGTTTGAATGACAAGTAGACTTGCGCGTCATCAGGATAGAGATGCATACTCAGGTTGAAGGATCTCACAATATCACATAAGAGGCGATGTTTAGCAAGTAAAAAGGATAGGACCTAAGACTGAGCCCTGAGGGACTCCAAACCTCAAGTTATAACTCCATGGTTACCTAGGTTCCATGTTTTAAATCCTGGTATAGATATAAACTATTGCATATATAAAATTTAATAATCTTAACCTCACTTTCATATAAAGGTGGTCAGATGACTTTCCACAAAGAATGTAATGCATTTGCTGTTTCACTCATTGCAAACCATGACAACAACATGGTCACTTGCCTGTCTGCAACTCTGTACTATGCAACACAAAGTGATGAATTATTGTTGGGGTTTGTCATCATGAGAAATTGTAGCTTTAGAAATATCTGTATTTTCATGAAAGTCAGCTTTTTGAAGCATGTAAATGAAACTATTTCACCGATAATTGTGAAGATATTTTGCTTGTAATTGTAGATGCATAAACACTTGTAACATGCTTTATACGAAATTTGGACAATTGATGAAAAATTAGATTACTGTTTGAAGAGAAACTTACCGAATTATTTTGTGTTTTGCAGTTACTTAACCTCATCTTAGGAATGTTACCCCATCAACGCCTAACGCCAGTGACCTAACGGAACTATTACATAAACGTTAAAAGTGTTCTTTAATCCATTAAATCTCTGTCGATGCGAGTGTCTAGTTTGTTTTGCATCTACAGTATGTCTTCGTCATTTACAAATTTACTAACCATAGTGATGTATCATTTCATTTCAAATATCATGCTGGCTATATCCTTGTTGACATTCATCAAAAATTAGAAGAGATTGTTCAGAATTGATTTAGATTGTGGTAGGGGGATTGATAAATGGACAGATGGATGGATTGATGGATTAAGATTGATGGATGGATGGATAATGGATGAATGGACAGATGAATGGACAGATGAATGGATTGATGGATTAAGATTGATGGATGGATGGATTAAGATTGATGGATTAAGATTGATGGATGGATGGATAATGGATGAATGGACAGATGAATGGATTGATGGATTAAGATTGATGGATGGATGGATAATGGATGAATGGACAGATGAATGGATTGATGGATTAAGATTGATGGATGGATGGGTAATGGATGAATGGACAGATGAATGGATTGATGGATTAAGATTGATGGATGGATGGATAATGGATGAATGGACAGATGAATGGATTGATGGATTAAGATTGATGGATGGATGGATAATGGATAAATGGACAGATGAATGGATTGATGGATTAAGATTGATGGATGGATGGATAATGGATAAATGGACAGATGAATGGATTGATGGATTAAGATTGATGGATGGATGGATAATGGATAAATGGACAGATGAATGGATTGATGGATTAAGATTGATGGATGGATGGATAATGGATGAATGGACAGATGAATGGATTGATGGATTAAGATTGATGGATGGATGGGTAATGGATGAATGGACAGATGAATGGATTGATGGATTAAGATTGATGGATGGATGGGTAATGGATAAATGGACAGATGAATGGATTGATGGATTAAGATTGATGGATGGATGGATAATGGATAAATGGACAGATGAATGGATTGATGGATTAAGATTGATGGATGGATGGATAATGGATAAATGGACAGATGAATGGATTGATGGATTAAGATTGATGGATGGATGGATAATGGATGAATGGACAGATGAATGGATTGATGGATTAAGATTGATGGATGGATGGGTAATGGATGAATGGACAGATGAATGGATTGATGGATTAAGATTGATGGATGGATGGATAATGGATGAATGGACAGATGAATGGATTGATGGATTAAGATTGATGGATGGATGGATAATGGATAAATGGACAGATGAATGGATTGATGGATTAAGATTGATGGATGGATGGATAATGGATAAATGGACAGATGAATGGATTGATGGATTAAGATTGATGGATGGATGGATAATGGATAAATGGACAGATGAATGGATTGATGGATTAAGATTGATGGATGGATGGGTAATGGATGAATGGACAGATGAATGGATTGATGGATTAAGATTGATGGATGGATGGATAATGGATAAATGGACAGATGAATGGATTGATGGATTAAGATTGATGGATGGATGGATAATGGATGAATGGACAGATGAATGGATTGATGGATTAAGATTGATGGATGGATGGGTAATGGATGAATGGGCAGATGAATGGATTGATGGATTAAGATTGATGGATGGATGGGTAATGGATAAATGGACAGATGAATGGATTGATGGATTAAGATTGATGGATGGATGGGTAATGGATGAATGGACAGATGAATGGATTGATGGATTAAGATTGATGGATGGATGGGTAATGGATGAATGGGCAGATGAATGGATTGATGGATTAAGATTGATGGATGGATGGGTAATGGATAAATGGACAGATGAATGGATTGATGGATTAAGATTGATGGATGGATGGATAATGGATGAATGGACAGATGAATGGATTGATGGATTAAGATTGATGGATGGATGGATAATGGATAAATGGACAGATGAATGGATTGATGGATTAAGATTGATGGATGGATGGGTAATGGATAAATGGACAGATGAATGGATTGATGGATTAAGATTGATGGATGGATGGGTAATGGATGAATGGACAGATGAATGGATTGATGGATTAAGATTGATGGATGGATGGGTAATGGATGAATGGACAGATGAATGGATTGATGGATTAAGATTGATGGATGGATGGATAATGGATGAATGGACAGATGAATGGATTGATGGATTAAGATTGATGGATGGATGGATAATGGATAAATGGACAGATGAATGGATTGATGGATTAAGATTGATGGATGGATGGATAATGGATAAATGGACAGATGAATGGATTGATGGATTAAGATTGATGGATGGATGGGTAATGGATGAATGGACAGATGAATGGATTGATGGATTAAGATTGATGGATGGATGGGTAATGGATGAATGGACAGATGAATGGATTGATGGATTAAGATTGATGGATGGATGGGTAATGGATAAATGGACAGATGAATGGATTGATGGATTAAGATTGATGAATGGATGGATAATGGATAAATGGACAGATGAATGGATTGATGGATTAAGATTGATGGATGGATGGGTAATGGATGAATGGACAGATGAATGGATTGATGGATTAAGATTGATGGATGGATGGGTAATGGATGAATGGACAGATGAATGGATTGATGGATTAAGATTGATGAATGGATGGATAATGGATAAATGGACAGATGAATGGATTGATGGATTAAGATTGATGAATGGATGGATAATGGATAAATGGACAGATGAATGGATTGATGGATTAAGATTGATGGATGGATGAATAATGGATAAATGGACAGATGAATGGATTGATGGATTAAGATTGATGGATGGATGGGTAATGGATGAATGGACAGATGAATGGATTGATGGATTAAGATTGATGGATGGATGGGTAATGGATGAATGGACAGATGAATGGATTGATGGATTAAGATTGATGGATGGATGGGTAATGGATGAATGGACAGATGAATGGATTGATGGATTAAGATTGATGAATGGATGGATAATGGATAAATGGACAGATGAATGGATTGATGGATTAAGATTGATGGATGGATGGGTAATGGATGAATGGACAGATGAATGGATTGATGGATTAAGATTGATGAATGGATGGATAATGGATAAATGGACAGATGAATGGATTGATGGATTAAGATTGATGAATGGATGGATAATGGATAAATGGACAGATGAATGGATTGATGGATTAAGATTGATGGATGGATGGATAATGGATAAATGGACAGATGAATGGATTGATGGATTAAGATTGATGGATGGATGGATAATGGATAAATGGACAGATGAATGGATTGATGGATTAAGATTGATGGATGGATGGATAATGGATAAATGGACAGATGAATGGATTGATGGATTAAGATTGATGGATGGATGGATAATGGATAAATGGACAGATGAATGGATTGATGGATTAAGATTGATGGATGGATGGATAATGGATAAATGGACAGATGAATGGATTGATGGATTAAGATTGATGGATGGATGGATAATGGATAAATGGACAGATGAATGGATTGATGGATTTAGATTGATGGATGGATGGATAATGGATAAATGGACAGATGAATGGATTGATGGATTAAGATTGATGGATGGATGGATAATGGATAAATGGACAGATGAATGGATTGATGGATTAAGATTGATGAATGGATGGATAATGGATAAATGGACAGATGAATGGATTGATGGATTAAGATTGATGGATGGATGGATAATGGATAAATGGACAGATGAATGGATTGATGGATTAAGATTGATGGATGGATGGATAATGGATAAATGGACAGATGAATGGATTGATGGATTAAGATTGATGGATGGATGGATAATGGATGAATGGACAGATGAATGGATTGATGGATTAAGATTGATGGATGGATGGATAATGGATAAATGGACAGATGAATGGATTGATGGATTAAGATTGATGGATGGATGGATAATGGATAAATGGACAGATGAATGGATTGATGGATTAAGATTGATGGATGGATGGATAATGGATAAATGGACAGATGAATGGATTGATGGATTAAGATTGATGGATGGATGGATAATGGATGAATGGACAGATGAATGGATTGATGGATTAAGATTGATGGATGGATGGGTAATGGATGAATGGACAGATGAATGGATTGATGGATTAAGATTGATGGATGGATGGGTAATGGATAAATGGACAGATGAATGGATTGATGGATTAAGATTGATGGATGGATGGATAATGGATAAATGGACAGATGAATGGATTGATGGATTAAGATTGATGGATGGATGGATAATGGATAAATGGACAGATGAATGGATTGATGGATTAAGATTGATGGATGGATGGATAATGGATGAATGGACAGATGAATGGATTGATGGATTAAGATTGATGGATGGATGGGTAATGGATGAATGGACAGATGAATGGATTGATGGATTAAGATTGATGGATGGATGGATAATGGATGAATGGACAGATGAATGGATTGATGGATTAAGATTGATGGATGGATGGATAATGGATAAATGGACAGATGAATGGATTGATGGATTAAGATTGATGGATGGATGGATAATGGATAAATGGACAGATGAATGGATTGATGGATTAAGATTGATGGATGGATGGATAATGGATAAATGGACAGATGAATGGATTGATGGATTAAGATTGATGGATGGATGGGTAATGGATGAATGGACAGATGAATGGATTGATGGATTAAGATTGATGGATGGATGGATAATGGATAAATGGACAGATGAATGGATTGATGGATTAAGATTGATGGATGGATGGATAATGGATGAATGGACAGATGAATGGATTGATGGATTAAGATTGATGGATGGATGGGTAATGGATGAATGGGCAGATGAATGGATTGATGGATTAAGATTGATGGATGGATGGGTAATGGATAAATGGACAGATGAATGGATTGATGGATTAAGATTGATGGATGGATGGGTAATGGATGAATGGACAGATGAATGGATTGATGGATTAAGATTGATGGATGGATGGGTAATGGATGAATGGGCAGATGAATGGATTGATGGATTAAGATTGATGGATGGATGGGTAATGGATAAATGGACAGATGAATGGATTGATGGATTAAGATTGATGGATGGATGGATAATGGATGAATGGACAGATGAATGGATTGATGGATTAAGATTGATGGATGGATGGATAATGGATAAATGGACAGATGAATGGATTGATGGATTAAGATTGATGGATGGATGGGTAATGGATAAATGGACAGATGAATGGATTGATGGATTAAGATTGATGGATGGATGGGTAATGGATGAATGGACAGATGAATGGATTGATGGATTAAGATTGATGGATGGATGGGTAATGGATGAATGGACAGATGAATGGATTGATGGATTAAGATTGATGGATGGATGGGTAATGGATGAATGGACAGATGAATGGATTGATGGATTAAGATTGATGGATGGATGGATAATGGATAAATGGACAGATGAATGGATTGATGGATTAAGATTGATGGATGGATGGATAATGGATAAATGGACAGATGAATGGATTGATGGATTAAGATTGATGGATGGATGGGTAATGGATGAATGGACAGATGAATGGATTGATGGATTAAGATTGATGGATGGATGGGTAATGGATGAATGGACAGATGAATGGATTGATGGATTAAGATTGATGGATGGATGGGTAATGGATAAATGGACAGATGAATGGATTGATGGATTAAGATTGATGAATGGATGGATAATGGATAAATGGACAGATGAATGGATTGATGGATTAAGATTGATGGATGGATGGGTAATGGATGAATGGACAGATGAATGGATTGATGGATTAAGATTGATGGATGGATGGGTAATGGATGAATGGACAGATGAATGGATTGATGGATTAAGATTGATGAATGGATGGATAATGGATAAATGGACAGATGAATGGATTGATGGATTAAGATTGATGAATGGATGGATAATGGATAAATGGACAGATGAATGGATTGATGGATTAAGATTGATGGATGGATGAATAATGGATAAATGGACAGATGAATGGATTGATGGATTAAGATTGATGGATGGATGGGTAATGGATGAATGGACAGATGAATGGATTGATGGATTAAGATTGATGGATGGATGGGTAATGGATGAATGGACAGATGAATGGATTGATGGATTAAGATTGATGGATGGATGGGTAATGGATGAATGGACAGATGAATGGATTGATGGATTAAGATTGATGGATGGATGGATAATGGATAAATGGACAGATGAATGGATTGATGGATTAAGATTGATGGATGGATGGGTAATGGATGAATGGACAGATGAATGGATTGATGGATTAAGATTGATGAATGGATGGATAATGGATAAATGGACAGATGAATGGATTGATGGATTAAGATTGATGAATGGATGGATAATGGATAAATGGACAGATGAATGGATTGATGGATTAAGATTGATGGATGGATGGATAATGGATAAATGGACAGATGAATGGATTGATGGATTAAGATTGATGGATGGATGGATAATGGATAAATGGACAGATGAATGGATTGATGGATTAAGATTGATGGATGGATGGATAATGGATAAATGGACAGATGAATGGATTGATGGATTAAGATTGATGGATGGATGGATAATGGATAAATGGACAGATGAATGGATTGATGGATTAAGATTGATGGATGGATGGATAATGGATAAATGGACAGATGAATGGATTGATGGATTAAGATTGATGGATGGATGGATAATGGATAAATGGACAGATGAATGGATTGATGGATTTAGATTGATGGATGGATGGATAATGGATAAATGGACAGATGAATGGATTGATGGATTAAGATTGATGGATGGATGGATAATGGATAAATGGACAGATGAATGGATTGATGGATTAAGATTGATGAATGGATGGATAATGGATAAATGGACAGATGAATGGATTGATGGATTAAGATTGATGGATGGATGGATAATGGATAAATGGACAGATGAATGGATTGATGGATTAAGATTGATGGATGGATGGATAATGGATAAATGGACAGATGAATGGATTGATGGATTAAGATTGATGGATGGATGGATAATGGATGAATGGACGGATGAATGGATTGATGGATTAAGATTGATGGATGGATGGATAATGGATAAATGGACAGATGAATGGATTGATGGATTAAGATTGATGGATGGATGGATAATGGATAAATGGACAGATGAATGGATTGATGGATTAAGATTGATGGATGGATGGATAATGGATGAATGGACGGATGAATGTTTGGATTGATTGATGGATAGATAAATGGATGAAGGGTGCATGGATAGATGGCTCTGAAGGTTGAATTGACAAATTTGAATGTTTAATGAAATAAAGGATTTATAATTGATGAATGATTATTATTATTTGCAACTTACCTCCGACAATCAACTATTTAGTAGCATTATAATAATAACAACTCTGTCCCATTGTTATATTTATAGAATTGAGATTCTATGTCACTTCCGAAAGCTAATTATCAATTCGAGTTGGGTAGGGTGCAGACGTGCTTCTCTCTCCCAATTATCGGTGTTGGCCTTTTTGCTTCTTTGCATCATTTAGTGTTTTTTGTCCCTAATTTCTCTTCTTATACCTGTTCCAGTCCGTTAGGTCGAGAATTCGTGTATTTAGGAAGATATTTGTTCCAGTTGACTATATGGGTCAACTTGACTCCTGGCTAGACAGTCAGCTTAGTCAGGTTGTCTATTGCAGCATGTGCTTTGCGCTGCTTGATCTGTCTCGTCGGACGCTTGCATCAGGTAGGCGCTTGGTGTCTAACACTTCGGTGCTGGACTTTTGGGGATTCTTAGGCTCTTGTACCAGATGACGACGCCTTCGGGTGTGCACTTGGCGTCCAGACCCCTGTCTTTCAACACTTAGGTGTTGTTTCTTGGACTTGAGGCTCCTTTATCTCTGGACACTGCCCTCGAGTGGCAATGGCGGATGCCTTGGCACAAGACCCTCTGTGTCTGACAACCAACTCGAGTTTCAAGGTCGAGGCTCCCTTAGATCATTGGCGTCTGAACCGTCCCGCGAAGACACTCTCACCAAAAGAAGGGGAAGAAGTCCAAGGAAAGGTCTCTGGCCTCTTTGTCCTCGAGATTTGACCCCCAGGCGTTTAAGTCGGACATCTTGGGCTCTTTGAAGGAGACGCCCAGCGACCTCTCTCATCTTCTGCCAATTGAGACGCCATTGGTGATGATGGACCTGACACGGTGGAGTGCATGGCCGCCATCGCTGACTGGTGTCCGGTAGCACTCAAATAAGTGGACGAGGAGACAAAACAAGCACGCCTGGAGACCTTCTGCCAAGAGGATGAGGTCGCCAGTCCAAGTAGCATGGCGTTTTTGCCACATCGCCTTCTGGACGCTGCAGGCAAAGACCACGAGTCTCACGTGGTCACAGTCGCTCCAGGACGTCTACTTCGCATCTGGAGAAGGAGGCCAGGAGTAACCTTGGCATGTCCCACTCCGTGGCACACGCATGGATTGGAATGGAGTCCTCCCAAAAAAAGACGCCCAAGAAGTTTCAGCGTGGCAGAGGGCGCGGTATGGAGGTACTCCCAAGAAGTGACTTCTGGGGGCCTCCACACCTGCCCCGACCGATTGTGAGCAATTTAGACGGGCCAGTGGGAGGACGTCTTTCTCGTTCAGTTGGGCCTGGACGATATGTATGTCAGATTCTGGAGCAGGGTTTTCGTAATACCGTTCTTTTCCGCCCCTGTTTGACAAGTTCGCCAGCAGCTTGCACTCACTCTCGAACAGGTAGAGATTCTGGTCTCCAAAGGGGCGGTTTTCATAAAACCAAAAAGAGAAAAAAAAATATGGCAGCCTATCCATGACATGAAGTGGTTCAACCGCTCGAAGAAGCCGCCATATTTTCGGGTCTTGACCATGAGGTCTGTCATACAGTAACTACAACCGTTGGATTGCATGGTCTCTTATCTGCAAGTCCAGATCTGCCCCGCGGACCGCAGATACCTCCGGTTTGTCTTGGCAGGGCGCCAGTTATAGTGGAACGTCCGGCCATTTGGAATCGCAACAGCAACGTGGCTCTTCACTCGGATGACCCAACCCATCTTCCAATACCTAATCAGACACCATGTGCAGTTCGCAATGTATTGGGACGACGGATTTTGGAACCATTGGTCCCCATCAGTTCTTTCAAAACAAAGGGACTTTGTCATAGCGCTATTCAGACGCCGTGGTTGGCTTGTCAACTTAGACAGTCGGATCTAGTACCGACGACCTTGCTCGTCTTTTAAGGGCGTCAATTTGGATACGTCTCAGGACAAGACCATCGTAACGATGAGGCGGATGGGGAGATATCAGTATCTCCTAGAGCAGGCGCAGCGAGGGCCTCTGCCTCTGCGGCAGCGGCAGCGTCTCCTGGGGTTCTTGACATTGTGCCAAGATTAAGAGGGGGAGGCTCCGACTTGCAGGTAGCTCTCAATATACATGTTTGAGTAAAAGCTTGCAGACACCTGATAAGAATGTCCCTGCTCCGACTGGCGACAGCACAGATGCACCTATATATGGACGCCTTAACGCAAGGGTGGGGGACTCATCTGGACACCGACCAGACAGCGGGCGTCTGGCCGACCACACAGGCGGGTCGGCATTTCAATGTCCGGGAGTCCTGGCGGACGCCCAGATCAGCCCCCATCCCCAGGATGTTCGAGACGCTATGTCTCCAGTTCGGGAGACAGCATGTCGATCTCTTTGCGACACGGCTCAATCACCAACTGCCAATCTGTGTATCACCATGGGGTCTAGACGCGGTCTTGTTGGTAGCACCAGATTGGTCAGTGAGGCCTTGGTATGTGCCTCTTCTAAAACTCTGCACTCAAGAGCCGGTCCCTCTTCCGGTCAGGTGGGACCGACTGAGGAGCAACCCCAGCGGGCGAGTTCACAAGAACCCCCCAGATTCTCCATCTGCACATGTGGTCTGTCTCCAAAAGGAATTGACAAGCGCAGGGTTTTCAGAAACGGTGGCCAACACAGTGGCAACCTCCCAACGATTGTCTTCCCGCAAGCTGTATGATGCCCAATGGCCTTCCTTCACAGCATTTTGCGGAGGGAAGGGGTACAACGTGTTATCGGTGAAGGTACCTCAGGTATCTGAGTACCTCGTTCACCAGAGTTGATTAGCAAGAACCAGGCCGCTGACAAACGGGTCGAACCTTTACGTTACCATCAATCGCCTCCTCGATAGATCCGACTGATGAGGAGAACCGTCTCCTCTGCCTGGTGAGGTCTCTCCGCAAGTCCCATTCATTGGTTACCGCTAGACTGGACAATTTCGGATCTGACCCACGGGTGTCTGTATCCGACCCAACAGCCAACAGTGGCATTTGGCATAGGTGATTGTCGGAGGTATGCTGTAAATAATAGTACGTTTTTTTTAAACGTCATTATTTTATACTCACCGTAGACAGTCACCGTCGTGAGTCCCGCCCTCCCCCCCGCTATGCGGATCCTACCGGGTGAGGCGACTCGAATTGATAATGAGCTTTCGGAAGTGACATAATATTATTATCCGTAGGCAGGTTACTACCCCGAGTCTAGTCTATTTATAGAATCTCAATTCTATAAATATAACAGTGGGACGGAGTCGTTATCATTATATGGCTGATAAAAAGGCATAGGTGATTGTCTATGGTAAGTATAAAATATTGACTTTTAACCAAAAACGTACTATTATAATGACATTTGTTTGCAGTCTTTTGCAAATAGTCAAATATGTCTTATTGCGGACAATAACAAAGTATCTAGTAATGTTAATGTAACATTAAACTCAATGAAAAACCTAACATTACAAAACAAGCTTCTCACTATATTTTCAGGAGATTCATAAACGAAACGTTTGACGGTTATCTCGTTACTGACACATTATCTCTACTCACTACCGCTTTGTTAGTTAATAGGTAGATAAGAAAATGTTGTTTGCAAAATTAAACCACATTTGAATTATGAATAAAAATTAACTACAAATTCTATACCACTTTGTTATTACTCCCTCCCCAAAAGAACATTTAGATATGCATGCAGTTGTGTCAAGATTGAAATATTATTTTTTAAAGATAAAGTTTTATTTTATCATTCGATAGCCTATTTGAAATATATTTTAGATATATATAGAATTTAACAATACAAAAGGAGATCTTGTGAAATTCATTTCTAACAAATTCAAATTCAAATTCTTTATTCTCTATACACCACCACTGGTGGTACAAGAGCATAGTATAATACACAAAACAAACATATACAAAAAATGTGAAGGTCAATATTAATACAGTTTCTTCAATTCGGTATTTACAATTGTAATAAATCTGGACAATTTCTTTACAACTCGGAGTTTTTGTGAACATAACAGTGTTTTCATTTTGTGGAGATTTGGGAAAGTATATAAATATTCTGGAATATAACAACAACAAACAATTTGAAAAACCCTATATAAGTTTAAAATGGACGCCTTTTTTTAGATAAAATTATGTCTAAAATAATTTTAAAAAGGTCAATAATGAAGAGTCAATCAACAATATAATTTTCTCTTGTATAAACTCACTCGTTTGTATGCCAGATGTCTTCGATGGGAACAGTACAAGTTACACCCAACATTGACGGGAAGTTACGATAACCTTTGTTGTAATTGTTATCTTATCAGAGTATTGTTTGGTGTTTTACTGTGACCTTCCTTGGCTCAAGTGAAGTTCTTTGTTCATGCTTTAAGCGGCAGCGTTGTGAGTCCGCCATCATGCGCGGTTTTTACACACCCTTCCCACCCAGAGGTTTGTTGCCATTGTTGTCAAGTTTGTGATCAACATTTCAATAAACTTGACCTTGTATCCCCAAAGGCAACTTATGTTGTGTTCGTCTGTTGTCAAATTTAATAGCGAATACGTTGAAGCTATCATAACTTATCTCAATTGAGAACATTGATGACACACATCATATGGGTTTAAGATATGTCAGACGGGTGGGTCCAATCTTATAAAGTAGGCGATTCAGGCTGCTTAGTCCTAAATGTCGCATTGTTATTATCTTAGAAAAATGGACTCTTGTAGCCAAACCGGACATTAACATTCATTCAGTCGTTAAAACATCATAGTTTCAAGAAACGTATTTATGGAATATAAGAATGAGCCTCAGGGATGTGCTGTACATTTTCAAGAGGTAAAATAATATTTTAAAACTACACTCTAATCGTTAGACTATATCAAAATATTTGTGCCTTCTTTTGACACTCAAACGCTTTCTTGACATTTGACATTTTTATTATTGTTTTCTTTGGGTCACTTTATTTTCTTATAAAATTGGGTTAATACAAACCAGGCGACTGTTAAAAGGGGTTTCGGTGACATTTTGCGTGTTTAAGATTAAGTTTAAGTTATAGGGCCATAGCTAGGGCCAATTATAGCACCAAATTACGGCTAC
Source organism: Steromphala cineraria (assembly GCA_916613615.1). NCBI lineage: Eukaryota > Metazoa > Mollusca > Gastropoda > Trochida > Trochidae > Steromphala > Steromphala cineraria. Next base: position 61,053,576 of record OU744734.1, on the reverse strand, counting down.
TATATATTGTGATATTCAGCTCACCCATTTCATTAATATTGCAGTATATAAAGTGAACTTCACAATCAACCTTTTTATATCTTTAATGAAGTCTTTCGATCAACATACTATTATTAAAAAAAAGTTTAAATGTGCTGGTAAATGTTGATGGCATAAATATACAAAATGTCTAAGATCACTTTTTAAAACAACCCAACATCTATTCACACCAAAAATATTTTAATGTACTTTTAGTATGTAAGTGTGCCTTTAAACAAGATTAGTGAAGAAGTAAAACTTGGAATCAGTTGGTGGTAATATATTGCGATGTATTGCTCAATGAAACTAATATTGCAACTCTTTTATTGCACAATCTGTTTTACGATGTATTGGTATTGTGATAATGATGCACAGCTCTATTCATAGCAATTACAAAACCAACGCAATTCAATAGCATCCTAATGTTACGTATGCATTAGAATGTATAACATTCGTTTCTACCTATCGGACCAAAGAGTTTGTGTGCAACATACGAAAGTATCCTCACTTAAGCTTCGGTACTCTATATCACAGGGGGTACTCGACTGTACAGGTAAAACGGAAGTTGCACCTCTGCAACGTCCAATTCCTCACTGTACAGTGAAAACAAAACAACCCCGACTCCACGTTCACGGTTAGTTCTAGTTAATACGTTGTTTATTACAGATTTAAACTGTCTTGGTGGACCGATGAAGCTTTACTGCTTTGTAAAGTACTGCATTTATAATATAACATAACTTCGGTCTCTGTATAATGATGATTTTCAGCTGTCCTTGAGATCGCGTTCGAAAGCCTAACGAAAATATGTCTAAATTTGCCAATCACAGCAATTTAGATGAACGGAGTCATTCAAATTAACCTTTCATATGTTGATAGAATGTGGATATCGTTATATAAATGCCCAATCAAGTATTTCTGACTGTTTTGGCCAAATATTTCGACTAAAATTAAACTGTACGCTGAAGGGACGTTGCGACTGTCTCGGATGCTGACTGTACGGGAAGTTGCGCATTTACAGAGTAACCGAGAACTGTCAGATCATATGTTTATAAAATAAGGATTGCATTTAAATCCAGATCCCACTAATGGCTGTAATATTGCTCAAGCGGCACTAAACACCAACGCAATCAATCAATCACTGTTCAGAACTTACATGCATAATAGTTTCGGGCGGATATTGGTGAATGTGTTCATATAAAATTAAAGATACAAACTACTTTTGTTTATAAAGTTATGCGACAATAAATGATATTATGTTAATACATTTTCGGAAGATAAATATTGCTACGTTAAACTGTTAGGTGCAATTATATACTTCACGGTAGTTTTAATACCTGTTTTCTTCAGTCTTTATCCCCGTGCAACTTCCCTCATGCGTATGAGAGGGCCTCATAAGCTCAGATAATACCCTGACATGAGGGCCCTACTTACGTTTATAAGGCCCTCCATCCCCAGATAATACCCTCCCACCAGGGATATTATCTTGTAATGTTACTCATCTAATATAGCCATTAACGCTGAGATGTGTATTTTAATATGAAACTAAGTCAATTTCATGAGAAACTCTTATGAAAAATAAGTCCAAATTCAACTAGGATTGACGCGTCAATACTTGGGTCTTCAAGATTCCTGTTTGACCTTCACACAGTGTTTGACCTTCACATGACGTTTTGTCTAAGAGGTAAACAGTAACTAATACATTATCGAAATGACCAAATTTCACTTGATATTCAGTGTTAAAGATTTTTCAGAAAAATTCACCATGTTGGCCAATGTCAGCTATGACATCATTCTTCAGAGAATATTATTCCTAGAAGCAGAAACAAATTTGGTTGAATTATCTATCACCGTTTGCCAGATACATGTGATTAAAGGCTGTAATTTAAAGTTGACCGTTTCAGACTCCTGTATAATGTAATGAAACCTAACACTTTAACTATTGATATTTCACTCATAAGGTACATCAGAAACAATGTTGGTCTTGTTTATCCACATACACAGATGTATGTATTGTTTTGATAACTTAAATAGTAATGGAGTAATGAACTTTGGAACTTTGTTGAAAACACTGAAATTTGATTAGTTTTAGACCCCTACTTTATGTTGGTCCCTCTAGCTCCTTAATTATCAACATTTTCATGATAAAGTGCAACTTAGCAAAGGTTGTGCTTGGAATAGCGCATGTAAAAATGCAATCAATTTAAAGATATCTTACTTAATAAAGAAACTGTGGAATTTTGAAATGTGCCAAAAATGAGGATTTTCCAAAAATCGCAAAATTCAAGGACCGGTCATGGCCACACAAAAAATTATCCTGACTTGTTGATATTTTTCTCTGTCTACTCATTACATCTGCTTCACAAAACATCAACGATAAAATTTCTATCTGTAAAAGTTTTCAAACTAAAATTCTCAAAGTAAAATAACCCTCGAAAAATGTTGAAATCGCCGAAAAATAAAAAAAAATCTCTTTATGTCAACATATTTCCTTTAATATTAACTTTTATATAATAATGACATGTAGTGAACTTGTTGAACTATCATTGTAGAACAGAATGCATTAAACAGATTTAATTCTTGACATTTCCTTACCGAGACGTGTCCCTTTGAACGTGACGCATGAAAATCCTTTATTTCAAAAGATCCTTTTTGAAACTGCTGTAGTTTAAATACCACTACATATTGAAACTTGATATGACCTATTTATGCGAAGCAATCTCTCAGCTTTAAAATGAGCTATAGCATGCGTCTGTATGTACTACCGTTACTGAGGAAAATATTTTCAAAGACGCGTACCGTCTGAACCGCGTAATTTCGCCAAAATTTCAGTTTTTCGAAAATAGAAAAAAATCTATTTATACGGCCAAAAACTGCTATGGGCTAAGTCGATGGAGAATGATGCTGCCCACATTTTGGTGAAAGTTTTATACAATTATCTCCCATAGTTACCGAGAAATTAAGGTTTGAAGTTTTGACTTTAAGGGGAGATAACTCAAAACCAAAATCGAAATTAAAAAATCTGGCTCGTGCATTTCTAATTTAGGTCATACTCTACAATCCCTGAAAGTTTCATGAAATTCGGTTGGTTACACTCCATACATGTAGACTGAAAAGTAAAATAAATCCACCTTAATGCATTGGGGACATGTATCATAACGTACCAACTCCCCGTACAGTATAACTGTTATTATATGTAACTCCCCGTACAGTGCCGGTGCAACGTCCATCAGGGCGTACAGTCATTATTTTGTCTTGTTTCTCTTTAAATGTAATGAAATAAGCATTGATACACCACATGGGCCTTTGAATACGCATTATTTTACTGTATAAGTTACAACAATCATCAAATGACCTCTACATAGTCCGCAACATGAGTTAAACAGTCAATTTCGCGATCGCTACATTAGCTTCGAACGGGCAGTCACTTGAAATGGGCAAGTATGACAATAATTGAAACATTAACGTTATTATGCCTTTAGAAATATGTAGAGAAATACTTAAAAGTTTCATATTTTACACGTTTCAGCTCTCAGAAGGTGAATATTACTAGAACTAACCGTGAACGTGGAGTCGGGGTTGTTTAGTTTTCACTGTACAGTGAGGAATTGGACGTTGCAGAGGTGCAACTTCCGCTTTACCTGTACAGTCGAGTACCCCCTGTGTATATGAGCCTGTTTAAAGTAGTCTGTCGATTTTCACTTCGAGCTTCGCGGACGATTACAGGTACAGACAAGTTAGGTAACCATGACAACAAAAAGCAGAGCAGGACTGAGGTATTTTAATATGGAATGTGAAATTAAAAGTAACGATATCATTAGCATTGTTTAAATGCACTTAATAATTTAATAGTATTTGTATTATTAGTAGAGAGAGAGAAAGCGGGGATAACTCGGACAAACTGACAGGTAAAATATGCGTTATGTGTGACACAAAATAATTTTCGAACCCTCCCTATATATACATATTGAACAAAGTTAAGCACCCCCATGATTTGTCAGTTGCAAAAGTAGACTGATAAGAAAGAAGGCGATGTGGTTGTAGAAATAATCGTATGGTATGATGGAACCATAATTGAGCAGTTAAGGGAAGATATTTCATCATGATAACGTTTCGCATCTTTTGGATATTTGCATTTATAAAATGTTGTTGTTTTAGGTAAAAAAAAAACAAGTCACATTATTCCGAGAAAGAAAGTTGTTATTGGTAGTTGTGATGTTGGTAATTCAATTGTTTCAAGCCCTCCAGTCAAACTTAAGTATCAACTCTTTAGTCAAAAGTCACTATTTTCACCAAAATTCGCAAAAAAACAAAATTGAAGAAAAATGGTTTAGTAACAAAAGATGGTCAGTGTCAACTGTAATGACCCCTAGAAATCAATGAGAAATAGTTGATTAAACGATTAAACTCAAAAGAATCCAAAGATTATTCCATAATTGTATGATTCCAGTCATTTCACCAATAATTGACAATAACTGTTGAAAAATGCGATGCCATTTCAATGACGAGTTACTTTCTTATTTTTTAAGATAAGAGATGATTTGATGTGTGGAAGTCTAGTTGTTAACACAAATGTTATTGTTGATTTATGAAACCCATTGTCTATTGCCTAGTTTTGGCACTACAGACGTTCTTATTTTGGGTAAAATTTCAATACCATTACAAATTCAATTGTAATTTCAAAAAATGTTTACATGGACGATCTTTCTTTGAAGAAATTACTTACAAAATCTACATTTTCATGTTAAAAGTAATAAATTTAATCACGGTACCGTAACTTTGCCATAGCATCATTTTCAGTTTTCAAATTTAGGGGGGCTTAACGTTTTTCCGTAGGTATATATCAAACCAGCATTTGTCCGATAGTACCCTACCAGCAATCGTATATCTACGCTCGGAAAATACTAATATTAAGCCACTCGTGTCGTAAACATAGTAGGTCATAGGCACTCGTATAATATCTTCTACTTATTTGGAAGTTTCCCATGTTCTACATTCTTTTGGGTGATACAATAAACATACTGTGGTCACTATGGTCTAGATCTGTTGTTGGGTCACGTTTGAGCATTCTCTCCACTCAGAGGCAGCTCAGTCATACCCGAGTTAGCCTCTGTTCTATTTCGGCTAATACATGGGATAGAAAGGTAGAAATCTGATTGGAGGCAATCGAAATTAGTTGTGCAATCAGCGAAAAAGTGATCATTCGCAAAACCTCGGCTATTTCCGCGTGGTTCGGCAAAGCTATTGTTTAAATTTAATATCCAGGGGAGATAGCTCTTCCTTCTACAAAACATCGTTTTTTACCTCCTCATTAGTTTTTATTTGGAAAATTAGTAAAATAAAATTTATCATAAAGCAAATAATAATTTACACATTATTAACGGTCATAGGTGATCGTTTCTTGATCTGGGTACTGCAAGGGTCGTGTTAGATCATCGTTTCTTGATCTGGGCACTGCAAGGGTCGTGGTTGGTGACCGTTTCTTGATCTGGGTACTGCAAGGGTCGTGTTGGGTGATCGTTTCTTGATCTGGGTACTGCAAGGGTCGTGGTAGGTGATCGTTTCTTGATCTGGGCACTGCAAGGGTCGTGGTTGGTGATCGTTTCTTGATCTTGGTACTGCAAGGGTCGTGTTAGGTGACCGTTTCTTGATCTGGGTACTGCAAGGGTCGTGTTAGGTGACCGTTTCTTGATCTGGGTACTGCAAGGGTCGTGAATGGTGACCGTTTCTTGATCTGGGTACTGCAAGGGTCGTGTTAGGTGATCGTTTCTTGATCTGGGCACTGCAAGGGTCGTGGTTGGTGATCGTTTCTTGATCTTGGTACTGCAAGGGTCGTGTTAGGTGACCGTTTCTTGATCTGGGTACTGCAAGGGTCGTGAATGGTGACCGTTTCTTGATCTGGCACTGCAAGGGTCGTGGTTGGTGACCGTTTCTTGATCTGGGTACTGCAAGGGTCGTGGTAGGTGACAGTTTGTTGATCTTGGTACTGCAAGGGTCGTGTTAGGTGATCGTTTCTTGATCTGGGTACTGCAAGGGTCGTGAATGGTGACCGTTTCTTGATCTGGCACTGCAAGGGTCGTGGTAGGTGACCGTTTCTTGATCTGGGTACTGCAAGGGTCGTGGTAGGTGACAGTTTGTTGATCTTGGTACTGCAAGGGTCGTGTTAGGTGACCGTTTCTTGATCTGGCACTGCAAGGGTCGTGGTAGGTGACCGTTTGTTGATCTTGGTACTGCAAGGGTCGTGTTAGGTGACCGTTTCTTGATCTGGCACTGCAAGGGTCGTGTTAGGTGATCGTTTCTTGATCTGGGTACTGCAAGGGTCGTGAATGGTGACCGTTTCTTGATCTGGCACTGCAAGGGTCGTGGTAGGTGACCGTTTCTTGATCTGGCACTGCAAGGGTCGTGGTAGGTGATCGTTTCTTGATCTGGGTACTGCAAGGGTCGTGAATGGTGACCGTTTCTTGATCTGGCACTGCAAGGGTCGTGGTAGGTGACCGTTTCTTGATCTGGGTACTGCAAGGGTCGTGTTAGGTGACCGTTTCTTGATCTGGCACTGCAAGGGTCGTGGTAGGTGACAGTTTGTTGATCTTGGTACTGCAAGGGTCGTGTTAGGTGATCGTTTCTTGATCTGGCACTGCAAGGGTCGTGGTAGGTGACAGTTTGTTGATCTTGGTACTGCAAGGGTCGTGTTAGGTGATCGTTTCTTGATCTGGGTACTGCAAGGGTCGTGGTAGGTGACCGTTTGTTGATCTGGGTACTGCAAGGGTAGTGGTAGGTGACAGTTTCTTGATCTGGGTACTGCAAAGGTCGTGTTAGGTGACCGTTTCTTGATTTGGCACTGCAAGGGTCGTGGTAGGTGACAGTTTGTTGATCTTGGTACTGCAAGGGTCGTGTTAGGTGACCGTTTCTTGATCTGGCACTGCAAGGGTTGTGGTAGGTGACAGTTTCTTGATCTGGCACTGCAAGGGTCGTGGTAGGTGATCGTTTCTTGATCTGGGTACTGCAAGGGTCGTGGTAGGTGACAGTTTGTTGATCTTGGTACTGCAAGGGTCGTGTTAGGTGATCGTTTCTTGATCTGGCACTGCAAGGGTCGTGGTAGGTGATCGTTTCTTGATCTGGGCACTGCAAGGGTCGTGTTAGGTGATCGTTTCTTGATCTGGGTACTGCAAGGGTCGTGAATGGTGACCGTTTCTTGATCTGGGTACTGCAAGGGTCGTGTTAGGTGATCGTTTCTTGATCTGGGCACTGCAAGGGTCGTGTTAGGTGATCGTTTCTTGATCTGGGTACTGCAAGGGTCGTGTTAGGTGATCGTTTCTTGATCTGGGCACTGCAAGGGTCGTGGTAGGTGATCGTTTCTTGATCTGGGTACTGCAAGGGTCGTGTTAGGTGATCGTTTCTTGATCTGGGTACTGCAAGGGTCGTGTTAGGTGATCGTTTCTTGATCTGGGTACTGCAAGGGTCGTGTTAGGTGATCGTTTCTTGATCTGGGCACTGCAAGGGTCGTGGTAGGTGATCGTTTCTTGATCTGGGTACTGCAAGGGTCGTGTTAGGTGATCGTTTCTTGATCTGGGCACTGCAAGGGTCGTGTTAGGTGATCGTTTCTTGATCTGGGTACTGCAAGGGTCGTGAATGGTGACCGTTTCTTGATCTGGGTACTGCAAGGGTAGTGAATGGTGACCGTTTCTTGATCTTGGCACTGCAAGGGTCGGGGTAGTTGACAGTTTGTTGATCTGGGTACTGCAAGGGTCGTGTTAGGTGACCGTTTCTTGATCTGGCACTGCAAGGGTCGTGGTAGGTGACATTTTGTTGATCTTAGTACTGCAAGGGTCGTGTTAGGTGATCGTTTCTTGATCTGGGTACTGCAAGGGTCGTGGTAGGTGACCGTTTGTTGATCTGGGTACTGCAAGGGTAGTGGTAGGTGACAGTTTGTTGATCTTGGTACTGCAAGGGTCGTGTTGGGTGATCGTTTCTTGATCTGGGTACTGCAAGGGTCGTGAATGGTGACCGTTTCTTGATCTGGCACTGCAAGGGTCGTGGTAGGTGACCGTTTCTTGATCTGGGTACTGCAAGGGTCGTGTTAGGTGATCGTTTCTTGATCTGGCACTGCAAGGGTCGTGGTAGGTGATCGTTTCTTGATCTGGGTACTGCAAGGGTCGTGGTAGGTGACCGTTTGTTGATCTGGGTACTGCAAGGGTAGTGGTAGGTGACAGTTTGTTGATCTTGGTACTGCAAGGGTCGTGTTGGGTGATCGTTTCTTGATCTGGGTACTGCAAGGGTCGTGAATGGTGACCGTTTCTTGATCTGGCACTGCAAGGGTCGTGGTAGGTGATCGTTTCTTGATCTGGGTACTGCAAGGGTCGTGGTAGGTGACAGTTTGTTGATCTTGGTACTGCAAGGGTCGTGTTAGGTGACCGTTTCTTGATCTGGCACTGCAAGGGTCGTGGTAGGTGATCGTTTCTTGATCTGGGTACTGCAAGGGTCGTGTTAGGTGATCGTTTCTTGATCTGGGTACTGCAAGGGTCGTGTTGGGTGATCGTTTCTTGATCTGGGCACTGCAAGGGTCGTGGTTGGTGATCGTTTCTTGATCTTGGTACTGCAAGGGTCGTGTTAGGTGACCGTTTCTTGATCTGGGTACTGCAAGGGTCGTGAATGGTGACCGTTTCTTGATCTGGCACTGCAAGGGTCGTGGTTGGTGACCGTTTCTTGATCTGGGTACTGCAAGGGTCGTGGTAGGTGACAGTTTGTTGATCTTGGTACTGCAAGGGTCGTGTTAGGTGATCGTTTCTTGATCTGGGTACTGCAAGGGTCGTGAATGGTGACCGTTTCTTGATCTGGCACTGCAAGGGTCGTGGTAGGTGACCGTATCTTGATCTAGGTACTGCAAGGGTCGTGGTAGGTGACAGTTTGTCGATCTTGGTACTGCAAGGGTCGTGTTAGGTGACCGTTTCTTGATCTGGCACTGCAAGGGTCGTGGTAGGTGACCGTTTGTTGATCTTGGTACTGCAAGGGTCGTGTTAGGTGACCGTTTCTTGATCTGGCACTGCAAGGGTCGTGGTAGGTGATCGTTTCTTGATCTGGGTACTGCAAGGGTCGTGAATGGTGACCGTTTCTTGATCTGGCACTGCAAGGGTCGTGGTAGGTGACCGTTTCTTGATCTGGGTACTGCAAGGGTCGTGTTAGGTGACCGTTTCTTGATCTGGCACTGCAAGGGTCGTGTTAGGTGACAGTTTGTTGATCTTGGTACTGCAAGGGTCGTGTTAGGTGACCGTTTCTTGATCTGGCACTGCAAGGGTCGTGGTAGGTGACCGTTTGTTGATCTTGGTACTGCAAGGGTCGTGTTAGGTGACCGTTTCTTGATCTGGCACTGCAAGGGTCGTGGTAGGTGATCGTTTCTTGATCTGGGTACTGCAAGGGTCGTGAATGGTGACCGTTTCTTGATCTGGCACTGCAAGGGTCGTGGTAGGTGACCGTTTCTTGATCTGGCACTGCAAGGGTCGTGGTAGGTGATCGTTTCTTGATCTGGGTACTGCAAGGGTCGTGAATGGTGACCGTTTCTTGATCTGGCACTGCAAGGGTCGTGGTAGGTGACCGTTTCTTGATCTGGGTACTGCAAGGGTCGTGTTAGGTGATCGTTTCTTGATCTGGCACTGCAAGGGTCGTGGTAGGTGACAGTTTGTTGATCTTGGTACTGCAAGGGTCGTGTTAGGTGATCGTTTCTTGATCTGGCACTGCAAGGGTCGTGGTAGGTGACAGTTTGTTGATCTTGGTACTGCAAGGGTCGTGTTAGGTGATCGTTTCTTGATCTGGGTACTGCAAGGGTCGTGGTAGGTGACCGTTTGTTGATCTGGGTACTGCAAGGGTAGTGGTAGGTGACAGTTTCTTGATCTGGGTACTGCAAAGGTCGTGTTAGGTGACCGTTTCTTGATTTGGCACTGCAAGGGTCGTGGTAGGTGACAGTTTGTTGATCTTGGTACTGCAAGGGTCGTGTTAGGTGACCGTTTCTTGATCTGGCACTGCAAGGGTCGTGGTAGGTGACAGTTTCTTGATCTGGCACTGCAAGGGTCGTGGTAGGTGATCGTTTCTTGATCTGGGTACTGCAAGGGTCGTGGTAGGTGACAGTTTGTTGATCTTGGTACTGCAAGGGTCGTGTTAGGTGATCGTTTCTTGATCTGGCACTGCAAGGGTCGTGGTAGGTGATCGTTTCTTGATCTGGGCACTGCAAGGGTCGTGTTAGGTGATCGTTTCTTGATCTGGGTACTGCAAGGGTCGTGAATGGTGACCGTTTCTTGATCTGGGTACTGCAAGGGTCGTGTTAGGTGATCGTTTCTTGATCTGGGCACTGCAAGGGTCGTGTTAGGTGATCGTTTCTTGATCTGGGTACTGCAAGGGTCGTGAATGGTGACCGTTTCTTGATCTGGGTACTGCAAGGGTCGTGTTAGGTGATCGTTTCTTGATCTGGGTACTGCAAGGGTAGTGGTAGGTGACAGTTTGTTGATCTTGGTACTGCAAGGGTCGTGTTGGGTGATCGTTTCTTGATCTGGGTACTGCAAGGGTCGTGAATGGTGACCGTTTCTTGATCTGGCACTGCAAGGGTCGTGGTAGGTGACAGTTTGTTGATCTTGGTACTGCAAGGGTCGTGTTAGGTGACCGTTTCTTGATCTGGCACTGCAAGGGTCGTGGTAGGTGATCGTTTCTTGATCTGGGTACTGCAAGGGTCGTGTTAGGTGATCGTTTCTTGATCTGGGTACTGCAAGGGTCGTGTTGGGTGATCGTTTCTTGATCTGGGCACTGCAAGGGTCGTGGTTGGTGATCGTTTCTTGATCTTGGTACTGCAAGGGTCGTGTTAGGTGACCGTTTCTTGATCTGGGTACTGCAAGGGTCGTGAATGGTGACCGTTTCTTGATCTGGCACTGCAAGGGTCGTGGTTGGTGACCGTTTCTTGATCTGGGTACTGCAAGGGTCGTGGTAGGTGACAGTTTGTTGATCTTGGTACTGCAAGGGTCGTGTTAGGTGATCGTTTCTTGATCTGGGTACTGCAAGGGTCGTGAATGGTGACCGTTTCTTGATCTGGCACTGCAAGGGTCGTGGTAGGTGACCGTATCTTGATCTTCGTACTGCAAGGGTCGTGGTAGGTGACAGTTTGTTGATCTTGGTACTGCAAGGGTCGTGTTAGGTGACCGTTTCTTGATCTGGCACTGCAAGGGTCGTGGTAGGTGACCGTTTGTTGATCTTGGTACTGCAAGGGTCGTGTTAGGTGACCGTTTCTTGATCTGGCACTGCAAGGGTCGTGGTAGGTGATCGTTTCTTGATCTGGGTACTGCAAGGGTCGTGAATGGTGACCGTTTCTTGATCTGGCACTGCAAGGGTCGTGGTAGGTGACCGTTTCTTGATCTGGGTACTGCAAGGGTCGTGTTAGGTGACCGTTTCTTGATCTGGCACTGCAAGGGTCGTGTTAGGTGACAGTTTGTTGATCTTGGTACTGCAAGGGTCGTGTTAGGTGACCGTCTCTTGATCTGGCACTGCAAGGGTCGTGGTAGGTGACAGTTTGTTGATCTTGGTACTGCAAGGGTCGTGTTAGGTGACCGTTTCTTGATCTGGGTACTGCAAGGGTCGTGAATGGTGACCGTTTCTTGATCTGGGTACTGCAAGGGTAGTGAATGGTGACCGTTTCTTGATCTTGGCACTGCAAGGGTCGGGGTAGTTGACAGTTTGTTGATCTGGGTACTGCAAGGGTCGTGTTAGGTGACCGTTTCTTGATCTGGCACTGCAAGGGTCGTGGTAGGTGACATTTTGTTGATCTTAGTACTGCAAGGGTCGTGTTAGGTGACCGTTTCTTGATCTGGGTACTGCAAGGGTCGTGGTAGGTGACCGTTTGTTGATCTGGGTACTGCAAGGGTAGTGGTAGGTGACAGTTTGTTGATCTTGGTACTGCAAGGGTCGTGTTGGGTGATCGTTTCTTGATCTGGGTACTGCAAGGGTCGTGAATGGTGACCGTTTCTTGATCTGGCACTGCAAGGGTCGTGGTAGGTGACCGTTTCTTGATCTGGGTACTGCAAGGGTCGTGTTAGGTGACCGTTTCTTGATCTGGCACTGCAAGGGTCGTGGTAGGTGATCGTTTCTTGATCTGGGTACTGCAAGGGTCGTGGTAGGTGACAGTTTGTTGATCTTGGTACTGCAAGGGTCGTGTTAGGTGACCGTTTCTTGATCTGGCACTGCAAGGGTCGTGGTAGGTGATCGTTTCTTGATCTGGGTACTGCAAGGGTCGTGTTAGGTGATCGTTTCTTGATCTGGGTACTGCAAGGGTCGTGTTGGGTGATCGTTTCTTGATCTGGGCACTGCAAGGGTCGTGGTTGGTGATCGTTTCTTGATCTTGGTACTGCAAGGGTCGTGTTAGGTGACCGTTTCTTGATCTGGGTACTGCAAGGGTCGTGAATGGTGACCGTTTCTTGATCTGGCACTGCAAGGATCGTGGTTGGTGACCGTTTCTTGATCTGGGTACTGCAAGGGTCGTGGTAGGTGACAGTTTGTTGATCTTGCTACTGCAAGGGTCGTGTTAGGTGATCGTTTCTTGATCTGGGTACTGCAAGGGTCGTGAATGGTGACCGTTTCTTGATCTGGCACTGCAAGGGTCGTGGTAGGTGACCGTATCTTGATCTAGGTACTGCAAGGGTCGTGGTAGGTGACAGTTTGTTGATCTTGGTACTGCAAGGGTCGTGTAAGGTGACCGTTTCTTGATCTGGCACTGCAAGGGTCGTGGTAGGTGACCGTTTGTTGATCTTGGTACTGAAAGGGTCGTGTTAGGTGACCGTTTCTTGATCTGGCACTGCAAGGGTCGTGGTAGGTGATCGTTTCTTGATCTGGGTACTGCAAGGGTCGTGAATGGTGACCGTTTCTTGATCTGGCACTGCAAGGGTCGTGGTAGGTGACCGTTTCTTGATCTGGGTACTGCAAGGGTCGTGTTAGGTGACCGTTTCTTGATCTGGCACTGCAAGGGTCGTGTTAGGTGACAGTTTGTTGATCTTGGTACTGCAAGGGTCGTGTTAGGTGACCGTCTCTTGATCTGGCACTGCAAGGGTCGTGGTAGGTGACAGTTTGTTGATCTTGGTACTGCAAGGGTCGTGTAAGGTGACCGTTTCTTGATCTGGGTACTGCAAGGGTCGTGGTAGGTGACCGTTTGTTGATCTGGGTACTGCAAGGGTAGTGGTAGGTGACAGTTTCTTGATCTGGGTACTGCAAGGGTCGTGTTAGGTGACCGTTTCTTGATCTGGCACTGCAAGGGTTGTGGTAGGTGACAGTTTGTTGATCTTGGTACTGCAAGGGTCGTGTTAGGTGACCGTTTCTTGATCTGGCACTGCAAGGGTCGTGGTAGGTGACAGTTTGTTGATCTTGGTACTGCAAGGGTCGTGTTAGGTGACCGTTTCTTGATCTGGGTACTGCAAGGGTCGTGGTAGGTGACCGTTTGTTGATCTGGGTACTGCAAGGGTAGTGGTAGGTGACAGTTTGTTGATCTTGGTACTGCAAGGGTCGTGTTG
>OU744734.1:60801466-61039529 GCA_916613615.1 Steromphala cineraria | reverse complement strand
ACCCATACGGTTCCCTCTAAGAAGCCGCTCCGGCCCAGCCGAAGACGCCGGTCAAGGGTTAAGCAGGCAGTTGGTACTTCTGAGAACTCCGGGACTAACCCCCTGAAACTACTGTGCAGCTTCTTTTTGTTGTACTCAACTGTCACTCATTCCTTGGGGTGGGTCTCACTTTTAGCCAATCGCTCCTGGTTTTGCCAACCTTTAACTTTTAGCCTTCAACCTCTACTCTCTAACCTTCTACCATTAATCTTAGACCCGGCTCCCTCGGAGAGTTCTAGCCTTTCTTCTAAATCGCTTTGTACTTGCACCCAATTATCCATTTCCCCTTAGACTCTCCCCAATCTCCTACTAATCTCCTTGCCATGACATCTCTGCTTCATCTTTCTTGTTTTTCTTGACACCACAACTGCCCCTCGTATTATATTACCAAAACCAAACACTTGTTTGTCATTTTTCGTTACGTTTACTAGATTTATCCCTTAACAACCCTTATTACACATTCTTGATTCATGTATACTGTCTTCCTAACTGCCTTTGAGCTATTCTGTTACACGCAATTTCCTCGCCCCACTTATCACAGCAGCTCTGCTCAATTCGTCCTACATTATTTTCTGAATAACTCACCCCCTAACTTTTCTGGATATTTCGCCATATAACAGTACTACTTAAGCAAACTCGAACGTTGCTTGCTCAAACATGTCGGCTTGTTGATCTCTTATATTTCATTAAACATCACCGTCATAGCCGAGTAGATAGATGAGTTGTATATTTTTAAAGAAGTCATAAACATTCAATGTGTATCTTTATAAAATGATTTATCCACAAAGGAACTGACTGAATACCTTTTTTAGAAATAAAATAAACGATAACCTTACCAGGAAGAATACATCCCAAATATACAAAGGACGATAACTGGTAATTTAATTCCATGTGACATTTTTAGCTAGACCTTACACTTTACACTATACTTCAAATTATAATACATTACAAACCAATATCATACTCCATGTATATGATAACATTTTCAAAATCATTCACTTATTAATCTACACATATACATACACTGTTTATAACAAAGAACAAATCAAATTTAAAATCATTCAATGACTTCTCCATTCTTCAAAAAATAGAAATGAATGTAAATGACAAATGATACAATTGACTTAATGGTTAAAAGTAATAAGGGAGACACACTTTGAAGCATATTAACTGTTAACTATCTACATAGTGTGCACACCAAAACAAGATGGCAATAACCCCAGTTGAGTTTTGCATTGTCTGAAATGTGAATGTGCCAAGTTTAGTGAAGATCATTTTTAAGACGAAACAAAAATATATTTAAATGCAGTTATTTTCAATGAAAGTGAGGAAATTTGTCTGACGATTTTGACCTAACCAAACAAATTAATGAACAAAATGATTCCAAAAATTAAATTATTTTTGTTTCGGCTTCAAAACGATCTTTACTCAATTTATCAGCAAAATCACTTGAATGTGCCAAGTTTAGTAAGACGAAGACGAACCGAAACGGGAATTTGAAAAGTTATTTTCATCAAACAGGACTGATTGTGTCTTATGGCTGATTAACAAAATGAGAAGAATGATGTTACTAAAACGCCCCATTGAAAATTGGATTTCAAATTATTTTAAAGAAATGATATAATCATGGGACATTAAAGAAGGCATTTTCAAGCAATTTGGAATAGAAATGATTGCAATTTAGGCTTTTTCAATCAACAAATGATTAAAATTATTCCAATAATGAGATTATTTTTGTTTCGACTTCAAAACGATCTTTCTAAACTGATCGGCAAAATAACTTGAATGTGCCAAGTTTAGTGAAGATCATTTTGAAGACAAAGCAAAACGATATTTGAATACAGTTATTTTCAATGAAATTGAGGGAATTTGTCTGACAAATGATTATCAATATAAGAAGATCGATGTTATTTATAAGCTCTCTGAAAATTGGATTTTAAAACATTTTAAAGAAATGACATTAACATGGGGCATTTAAAACGGCCCTCTTTTGGCAATTTGGAAGACAAATAATTTCTATTTTGTCCTCACCAAACAAATTAATGAACAAAATGATTCTAAAATAAATTATTTTTGTTTCGGCTTCAAAACGATCGTTTCTAGAATTATCAGCAAAATCACTTGAATGTGCCAAGTTTAGTAAAGTCATTTTGAAGACGAACCAAAACGGGAATTTGAAAAGTAATTTCCATCAAACAGGACTGATTGTGTCTGATGGCTGATTAACAAAATGAGAAGAATGATGTTTTTAAAATGACCAACTGTAAATTGGATTTCAAATTATTTTAAAGAAATAATATAAATAATGGGCATTTAAGAAGGCATTTTTAGCAATTTGGAAACGAAATGATTTCAGTTAAGTCTTGTTCAAATAACAATAAATGAACGAAAGGATTCCAATAATAAGATTATTTTTGTTTTGTCTTCTAAATTATCTTTTTATAAACTTATCGGCAAAACACTTGAATGTGCTAAGTTTAGTGGAGATCATTTTGAAGACAAACCTAAAGGGGAATTCGAAAGGTTATTTTCCTCAAACTGGACTATTTCGTCTGATGGATGATTAATAAAAGGACAAGACTGATGTTATTGGATTTCAAAATATTTTAAAGAAATAATATAAAGTTATTTTCGACGAAATAGAATGATTTTGTCTGAATTATTATCATTATGATTATTATCATCATTATCATTACTTACAATTTATTGCAAAATAGTGAAATTTTCTTTGTTTCTGTTTTTTTAAATTTTCTTCTCTAAAACTTATAATCACCTTCACTTGTATGTGCCAAGTTAAATGAAGATGATGTTATATATAAATATATATAGATATTAAGGAAAGCAAAATAATTAATCAAGTAAAACTTAAATGATTCTTGTTAGATCTAGAGGATTATCAAATTGAATTAACTACTAGTTTTGGAGCTAGGCTGAACAAGAGCTTTTAAGAGATTTTGGAGAGAAAAGAACAAAAGCTATTAATTCCACACAAATAATTTTAAATGTAGCACTTTTCTCTTTCCAAATTTACCTGATTCTTGTTCACGATTATTACAAGTGATGCAAACAACAAATGAATGTAGCCGAATCCAAATTAAAATGAAGAAATTTCCAAATGATAACTTTGACAAAAGAAGTGATCTGAAGTTATGAATTTCGAGTGAATCAGCAGGTTGGTTCTTGTGGACCATAACGTTGACACGTTGGTTCACTGGTTTCTGCTTTGGCTCTTTGATCTGGAAAATAAATATTCGATGATTCACAATCTTACTCTACTCTAGGTTCCTCTACTAAAACTCCTGATGTTGACGTACATGAACAACTAGCAATATTTTACTGTATATCGGATTATGTTGAACAGAAGATTACAATGTACTACATATCCACAAAATATTTACCTCATCAGTATCATTAACTAAATGACTTTTCACATTATAGCTCACAGCTATTCACGTGTGATGATTGTTTCAAGCATTTGACATTAGTCACGCTGATGCGCTTGGTGGCTGCACGCATTTTTTTAGGTCTCCTAATTTCTAATGATTACATTGGATATACTAATTGGAGAGATCTGATTTTCGTCATGAATGTTCATAAGGCACTCTGAAAACGGACTGAGATGAAATTATGGAAAAAAGTTTTGTGCATTATGAGTTATTAACAATTTTAGTTTTGTGTTTACTTGTGACATTACAAAACAATAGACCACCATTGGCTTGTGTTGAAACAAACAAGGACCCATGGACAGTGTTATGCAACAGACACTCAATCAGTGTGGATACTCAAACAATGCTGACCTACTCTTCAAGCGAGCTGCACTTATGCAACAGGAGGGATATAATCATTCCCATTGAGACTCTTATGCAACTGAAATTGATTGAAATTGGTTGTAAAAGATCTACAAGGAGGGGCACAAAGGGTGGTAAAAATCGCCTGAGAAACATTCAAGTGTTGTCTCGCCCGCGCCCTAAAATCAGCTTACAATCACAATCTGGTGTAAATTTTGCTAATCTTATTCAGATAATTCCCAGAAGCATTGATCCCCAGATTAAAATTGGTTTGTGGAATGCCCAGTCAGTAAGGAACAAGTCTACTGACATCTGTGACTATATCATTGATGATAACTTTGATATGCTGGTGATAACCGAGTCATGGCTACATAGCCAAGGTGATGACGGTGTCATTGCTGACATGACCCCGCCCACATATGCCTTTCAACATGTCCCTCGTACTTGTGGAGTTTTGAAAATTGCCATTTACATTGACAATGTGCATGCAACGTTTATTGCACTTTATAGACCACCTTCATCTCCACAACAGAACTTTCTAGAGGAGTATTCTAGCCTCATTGGAAGTCTGTCGCAGAAGAATATCGTCATTCTAGGAGATTACAATGTACACTGGGACAAAACTGCAGACTCGGTGACAAAGAAGTGGATAAGGCTACTGAACACTCATGACCTTCTGCAACACGTGGAAACTGCAACACATAAGTCTGGCCACATTATTGACTGGATTGTTACACGTGAGTCTTCAAACTTGGTAATCAAGATATCTGTAATGGATACTCAAATGTCGGATCACTATCCGGTTACCGCCACGATCTCCCTTAAGAGACCACCTAACAACAAGAAGGTTGTAAATGTTCGTAACGTCAAAAAGATTGATCGGGCATCGTTCAGACAAGATCTTGTGGAGTCAGTTCAAACAACTCTAAATGTTGACGATCCTAATAAACTGTGTGAGTCATACAACGCCACATTTTCTCAGCTATTGGATAAACATGCACCATTTACCACAAAGACAATATCAGACAAGTGTTTGTTGCCATGGTATAATGAGGATATTTCTGCTTCCAAAAAAAAAAATTCGGACTGCCAAATCTGAGCATTGTTTGGCATCCTTAAAATCTGCTAAATCGAGTAGAGATCTGTACAAGTTTGTCGACAAACTGCGTGGAAAGAGTTGTGATTCTCCATTACCATCACATGAGGATACGTTGGATATTGTGACAAACTTCAACTCCTTCTTTGTTGAGAAAATACACAAAATCCGAACTGAACTTGATTCTGCTACCATTGTTGGGGGAAAGAGTGTGGTATCAACTATAACATCAGTTCAAGGTCCTAAACTTGAATCATTTACTCCTTTCACTGAGGACGAGATTCTAAAGTTGATTTCAGCAGCCAAACCAACTTTCTGTATTCTGGATCCTGCACCAACAAGATTTGTCTTGGAATTCATTGATATTCTGTTACCAGTGTTTACAAAAATCGTAAACTCAAGTATCAGTACAGGTGTTGTCCCGGACTGTCTTAAAGTAGCAGTAGTGAAACCTTTATTAAAGAAGGCAGGCATGGATCAAGAGGTACTATCAAGCTATAGGCCAGTATCTAACCTGTCGTACCTGTCCAAACTGCTGGAACGAGCAACAAAATCCAGACTCCTTAAACATCTTCAAGACCACAACCTGATGGATGTTCACCAGTCGGCTTATCGTGCTGACCACTCCACTGAGACTGCTTTGCTCCATGTCATGGACAATCTGTTGATGGCAGCTGATAGAGGCGAGGTCACTGTCTTGACCTTACTCGATCTATCAGCTGCCTTTGATACGATTGACCACGGGCAGTTGATCGAGTGTCTGAAGTTTGATTTTGGTGTCTGTGAGAATGCACTGCAGTGGTTCAAATCATACCTGAAAGACAGAAAGCAATCAGTTCTAATTCAAAATCAGCAATCTTCTCAGCAAAGTTTGATATGTGGGGTGCCGCAAGGGTCTGTCCTTGGACCCATTCTATTTACACTTTATATGAGGAACTTGGGCAGAGTATTTGAAGGTTATGCTGTTGTATACCAGTCGTATGCTGATGACAACCAGCTACTTAACTCATCTTCTCCAAATGCGCTATCTACAAATATTGTAGACATGGAACAGTGTATTGCTGACACAAAGACGTGGATGGTTAACAGAAAGCTTAAGTTGAATGATGACAAAACGGAGGTACTGTTGTCAGGATCAGAGCAGAACCGTGCAAAAGTGGATATATCCTCTATAGCTGTTGGATGTTCAGAGGTACAGTTCAGCACTTCAGTCAAAGATTTAGGTGTCTACATTGACTCCAGCTTAACTATGGAGATACAAGTTAACAATGTATGTAGGACTTGCTATCTTCAACTCAGAAGTATTTCTAGTATTCGTGATCTCCTCACTCGGGAGGCTGCTCACCTCCTAGTTCGCTCTTTGATCCTCTCACGTTTGGATTATTGCTGCAGTCTCCTGAGCAATATGCGGCAAGATCTTATATGTAAGTTGCAGAGAGTTCAGAACTCGGCTGCTAGACTGATTTGTAGAGCCAGAAAGCGAAGCCATGTGACACCTTTGCTAGTTAGTCTTCACTGGCTTCCCATTAAGCAGAGGATAGACTACAAGGTGCTAACCCTGACGTACAAATGCATCAATGGGAATGCTCCGGATTACCTCATTAAACTGTTATGTCAGTATACTCCAGCCCGTTCGTTGAGATCTAGTTCACAACAACAACTGTGCATACCAAAAGTGAGACTGAAGTCATTTGGTCACAGAAGCTTTTCCTACGTTGCACCTGTCCTGTGGAATTCCTTGCCCCTTACCATCAAAGAGGCAGAGAGTGTCACCTCATTTCAGTCACAACTGAAAACATTCCTATTCAAACAAGCTTATGATATCTAAATGCAATATTTACGTACTACACCTAGTATATCCAGTTGTGTCCCGTGAACGTTTGTAGCGCCTAGAGAATTTGCTAAGTGACTTGATTTGTGCGCGTTACAAGAACACTTATTATTATTATTATAAACTGTGTTATATGGAGATAAATTTATAACTCCTACTTTTCTGGTAATTCCATGTAATATCACCCTCTGTGGGCGTCCTTTGGCGTGGCAACCTTTTTGCTTATCCTTTGGCATGAAACCCTCTATGATCGTCATCTGGCATGGCACCATCTTTGCTCGTCATCTGGCATGGCACCCTCTTTGATCGTCCTCTGACATGGCACCCTCTTTGATCGTTCTTTGGCATGGCACCCTCTTATATCCCCCTCTGGCATTGCACCCTCTTAGATCGTCCTCTTACATGTCACCCTCTTTGGTCGTCCTCTGGCATGGCACCCTCTTATATCCCCCTCTGGCATGGCACCCTCTTAGATCGTCCTCTGGCACGGCACCCTCTTTGATCGTCCTCTGGCACTGCACCATCTTTGTTCGTCCTCCGGCATGGCACCCTCCTTGATCTTGGTCTGGCATGGCACGGCACTCTCTTAGATCGTCCTCTAGCATGACATCCTCTTTGATCGTTCTCTGGCTTGACACCATCTTTGCCCAGTTGCATGTTTGTGAAGTTAGCAACCAGGTGTCGGAAAATGTCTGAGGGGAGAGGGACCTATCCCTAACTAAACCTACTGAGATGTTTCCTACATTCTAAACTGGCGCATCCACACTGGGGACTGCGTGGTCCCTATCCACCATGATAAGCATGGTCCCTGAATCTAAACAAGGATGGAAAGCCTTGTTACACCAATCCTGGCAAAACAGGTCTGCAAAAGAGAATGCCTATGATGCAATTCTCGAGAACTGTTACCTGCAGCTATTCATCCCTAAACTAGCGATGGGGAAAGCTGACATATGATTGGACACCTCAAACAGACATATCTCCAACACCAAGTTAACGTCCCTTCACAACAACATCTGGCATGGCATCATCACAGGTCTTCATCTTGTCCTGTGAAATATCATTTGTTAAATTCTTTCTTTTAACACAAACATGAGAAACGATTTTATGTACACTAGTTTCCTCGTTTTGTGAGCTTGTTTAATATCTTAGCTGCATGGTTGTTTTTAAATATTTCTTGACAATTCTAAAACTAAAAACACTTTTATAAAGATAAAATAAAATTTAAAAAAAATTTAAATTCTAAAAAAAAAGTTTAGTTATTATTTAACTTTATTTCACATGTCGATTAATTTTTTTTTACTAATTTAAAACATATTTTCATTTCTCTTTCGAAAATAAGAAAATAAAAAAATTCATACCTCCCTCAGTCACTGCATGTTGCATCGCCCACATAGGTCTTTCTCTTGCCCGGCATCCCTCTGGGTCTTCTTCTGGACCTGCAGAATAGATTTAGATGTTTAGATTGAATAAACAAATGCATTTATGATGTAAGACATTACTAGTCAGCCATTAATGAAACTTTATATTTGAATTAATTACTTATGTATTGAATATATTATTACCTTGAATAAAACAATAAGTGTATAGTGTTTTTGTTTTTAGGGTTCCTTTAAGCAGTTTATAAACTGTAACATTTGTTCATTTGTATGAAATTTAAATGTGTTTTATACCTCCCTCAGTTGCCGCATCTTACATCGCAAATGTACAACATAACTAGTCAAACATAAATGAAACTTTATATATGAATTACTTAAATAATGGATATATTATGACTTTGAATATAGAAATCATTGTTTCTGATGGGTTATTAGGTTCCTTTCAGCATTTTAAAAACTAAAACTTTTGTTTAATTAAATGAAAATTAAATATGTTTCATACCTCCCTCAGTCGCCGCATCTTACATCGCCCACATGGGTCTTCCCCTGGCCCGGCATCTCCCTCGGCACCCCTCTGGGTCTTCTTCCGGAAGAATAGATTTAAATGTTTAGATTGATTTAACAAATGCATTAAACATGTACAACACAACTAGTCAACCATTAATTAAACCTCCTATATGAAATACTTTATATTGCTTATATTATGACTTGGAATAATAAATCAGTGTATCATGTGTATTTTCAGGTTCCTTTAAGCAGTTTAAAAACTAAAACTTTTGTTTAATGGTAGGGGAAAAAAAGTTTCATACCTTCCTCAGTTGCCGCATCTTACATCGCCCACATGGGTCTTCCTCTGGCCCAGCATCCCCCTGGGTCTTCTTCCTGTCCTGCAGAATATATTTAAATGTTTAGATTGATTTAACAATTGCATTTATAATTGCACAACATTAATCGTCAACCATTCATAAAACCTTCTATATGAATAACATGTTGAATATCATGCAAGGGATAATAGAAATTGTCATATTAATGATAAATTTGTAACATAAACTTCAACACCAAATTTGCACCTAAAACAGGAATAAACCAAATATCTTTTAAGTACTTACAATCGATCTGATCATTCTTGTTTATAATATACTTAGTCTAAACACAAATTCTGATAAATAAATGTCAACATTATTCAAGTTTTGCTGTTGTTCCCAATTAAATATAGAAAATATTCTTATGTTTTGATGCACAGTTTGTTTTAACATTTACAAAATCTAAAAAACAACATTTTATTACTTTTCTTTACAAATTAAGTTTCTGGCATTTTGCATATTTTGCACAAGTATTTAACAGCTGTATATATGTACATTCTCCTCTGGCACATGGTTTGAAGTGGATCGTTTCACATTTAAAAATCGTTTACAACAAAACATATGTACAACTTCCATTTCCTTGAATTCAACAACTCTCCATATCTGGGCTCCATATACAAAAGAATAGGGTTAATTCTAGTATCGAAAATCTGTAAAATAAGTTATGGGGTAAGGGATTTAACATGAAGAGAGATTTTAAAATACCATTTGCGATTCTTTTGGTCTTGGTCTTTTGGAGAAAATAAAAAACCTAAGTATTTGAAAGAGAAAACAGTATTCACAAGAATTCAATTATGATACCATTTTTATGTTGAGTTAATTAACACAAAAATTTGAATACAACGATCATGTCAAGTTGACAGTATGTTGATGACTTTCAGTAAAGTTTTCTAATATATTTTCACGTTTTTGTAATCCAACTACAGTGTCAGCAAAAGTACATTTTCACCTGCAAAAGGAGTGAAAACATTTGTACAATATTTTCTTAAGTATAGGTATGATAATAGCCGTGCTCCAAATCTCTGGAAACGTTGACGATTTAAACATAATATTAAACAACAGTTCCATATAAGGTAACAAAATATCCATTTAATGTTTTAGCAATTCCTGGACTAGATTATCTTCACTAGGTGAGTTAGCTGGATTGAGTTTATGGATAGCTTCCTAGGTAATCATAAAGAAAACAGCTATATTTACTATAGGTCTTCTTCTGGTCCTTTAAAAAGTCGTACACTATACAATGCCATTTAATAAACAAAAACATTAATACGAGTACACTTTCTATTAGCTTTGTTTTAGACCTTGTGTTCTAAAACTTTCATCTTGTAGTAATAGTGACTTAAAATAAAGAAATTGTACATAACAATTAAGCTATATGAATTCACAAACTGTTATTGTTTAGATTGATTCAACAAAAGCATTAATGATTAGAGCACAAGAATTTGAATATACAAAAACAGAGTGATGTATTGTTCTTTTGAAATTATTTAATACTTTATGTTCTAAGCACTAGATAAAAACTAAACAAATCAAGCGATGAATCAAATTAAGGAACTCACCTTTGACTTCTTTGACCACCAAGATGCGTGTATGTGAAGCTAGCAACCAGGTGTCGGACATGTCTGAGGGAACCTATCCCTAAACTAAACCTACTGAGGTGTACCCTACATTCTAAACTGGTGCATCCACACTGGGGACTGTGTGATCCCTATCCAAGGCCAACAGTGTCTCCCACAACCTGTAGGAAACTACCGCTGGCCAAGAATCTCAAAGTAACAAGCACCTGTACCTCCACACTAAGAGCATGGTTCCTCTTGGTAGGCCTCATCAACACATCTCTCACTAACGAAATAACATAATCAATGGAGTCTCTTCTGAACCTGTATTGCTGGTGTAACTCTTCATCATTTAAATCAAGCATGAAATTCCTGTATTCCCTTGGTTTACGTCTATTTGCCACATTCATAAAAGCTGCATTTGGCTGGATGATAAATCCATGTTTATACTATGGAATACTAATGGCAGCGTTAGTGAGTTAAAGTACCCCCTACCCCTCCGTTAAAGTTAACATTGCCTTAACGGGCTGTTAGTCTTAACGGGACTTTAAACAACAACTTTTCGTTAAATTAAATTTTGAACAACCGGGCCGAGGAAATAGTGACATTTCAAGCGAAAGACTGAATTTACATCAAGAAGCTTCCGCAACCGGTTTTGACGTCGTAAGCACAAGACATTATGATGTCACAGTGATGACCGAAGCACAACTGATGTTACGCGACAAAAATAAATGACAGTTAAAACGCTAAAAACGCTCGTGATGGTAGAATGGAGATAAACCTAACGCGTTCTGCTCCGAATGACATCAACGAGTATTGAATCTACGGTAGACCACGAAAACACTGTCGGTTTATCGCCTAAATCTAAGGGAAAATAAGTTAAAGACACATATATAGAGGTTATCATGAGAGTGTGTTTTGGGATCGTAAATATCCTGCATTAGGAATAAACATTGTATTTTGCGAGCCCAAAACACACGAGCATGATAACGTCTTTATCATACAATGTCATTTCAAATTTTATTCGAAAAAAATGCTTTATAATACCATTTTGATAGTTGACATTGACTGGCCATTTTTTGTATTTCCATTCAAGAGCTGGCAGTGACATATGCTGGTTTGTGAAATACTTCTGAAAGGTCTGCTGCATATTATTGCTAACTGATTACCATATTCGTGTATGATATCAATTTCAGCACCCATATAGTTTGTTTTGTCAAGAATTTTCATTTGAAATAGAAATATAGGAGAACGTTATGGATCATAGTAAATTTCCTCAGTCAAGGAATGATGGCAATTTTTACTAAATCAAAAGTAATAATTTATTAAGTCGGTTCATATATTATTAGAATGCATTTTCCATTGTCAATATGTGATTTCAAAACTAGAGATACTGTAGATTTTGGTATTACTTTGGATTTTTCCTGTTTCATGAATTTGTGTCTGTTATGCTGGTGAATATTTACACATGCATTTGAGAAAATTACCCCCATCGGCCATGCCCAAGGACCATACAATGTATGTGTCCCAAAAAGGTAATTTTATAAAACCAAATTTCTCTGTTAATATCAGGTTTTGTAGTACAAAAGTGGTATCAAATTGAATCTTATTTGAAAGTAATTGTGAAAATATTGAGTTTCAATTGGAATTGGTTGAGATATTTTTACTCATGCATTGGTCATGGACCATATGTTTCCTTATCGTTATATTTTGTTAAAATCTTAATATCTCTGTTAATATAAGGCCAAATAGTGTAAACGTGGTATCACATTGATGCCGTTGTTATGGAGATTATTTAAAACTATTTAAAACTTCAATTGATTGATATATTTTTTCATTTGCATTTTAGAAAATTACCACCAATGGCCATGCCCAAGGACCATATGTGTCTCGATAGAATTATTTAGTGAAAAGCATGATATTTCTGTTAATATTGTGTTCTATATTGCAAACGTGGTACCAAATTGAAGCTATGTTTATAGAGATTCTAAAAAAATGACTGTCAACTTGAATCGGTGCAGGATTTTTTCAACTGCCATGGCTGTATATTGGGTTATGGCTAGGGACCATATATGGTCCTGTGGCATTATGGGGAGTTTGGGGGAAGGGGCACATATATGGTCCTGGGGCACTATGAGGGTTAAAAGATGTGCACATTGATATATGCAAATGAACGGTGTAATGACTGCGACAGTGAATTACAAAAAACATAATTCCCCCTTACAATTGCCTTTAAATACCATTTAAGTTATTAAGTCACAACTCCAAAGTTTTTACATTTCAAAATAACATTAAAAAGGGATGATTTTCAAATTAAAAACATTTAATTCAATAAAGAGTTTTTAGTTTTCAACTGCAGGTAGCTATCGTCAAACCACTTAACAAGTCATTCTGCAATTAGTTTTTCTCTCTTTGAGAATAAATGTGATGTTGATATTTTTTACAATTGTCATTTAGATTTCACACACTTGTCATCTTTTAAGGAATTGTTTAACTGAATATCCTTTTTTTGATGAACAAAGTTATTTGGAAAAACGTCATATGACAAAAAGAAGGCATTCTAATTAAAACCAATAGGGTATCAAAGGAATTGCTGTTTAAATTGACTATACAATAAGTTATGATTATTGATATTTGCAACGTTGTTGTCGTATGTGTGCCATACAATTTTATAAATTCTTCTTATGATGTTTTTGCATTAGTCAACTTTTTTAAATTAGCACTGAAATGAGCCACGGTGACAAGCTCTGTAATCAGCTAACTCTCTTTGCTCCTGGAAATTACTTCTCGTTATCGATGTTTACATCATTTGTTCAACAAACCTAAACATGATACAATATAATTCTGTACAGACTGAATGAACCCATTTGAAAGTGTTTAAAATCAAATAATGCTATATTTAGAGATTTTCAATTTGACATTTAAGGTCGTACTTATGGAAATGCTATTGTATAGCTGTATATTACCCATATGGTAGGATGGACACAGGGTAGTATTTTACCTGTAAGTCGACTCTTGAATTATTGTAAGTATTATATATTGTATGTATATAGTTATTAAACTTTAAAGCAATTTTGACAAAATGAATGATTTTATTAGCTGTAATTACCACTCTATGTCATAGATTAGTCTTTGATTGTCTGACTGAACTCACAAGAATCTCAGATTAATTATTAATTATTGAAAGAGGTAATTAATTGTCGAAAACCTCTTACTTCGTCAATATTGGTTATACAAAGGGAAAAATTATTTAAATAGTCTTATATCTTGAAGTTTTTTTGTGTTTAGTCAATTAATACCAGCAATGTCATTTCAATTCATTTTAATCATAAAAGAAGGGATGCACAACTAATTTTGTTAGTACCAACGTTGTTGTATTATTCCAGATAAAAAGAATTGAACTGGAAAGGTTCAGGATTTAATAGTTACCCCGTGAATTAAGGATAGATAGATATAAATCATTGCATATCGAAACACGATGTTCGGTGACTCGCTTCCATATCGTGTACATACAATGACCTCCACTTTCCCTTCCAAGTTGTAACATCATTGCCGCTGGTATTCACAATTGTTTACAGGTATGCTGTGCTTTGCGTGAATTGAATATATGTACACGTATGTCTGTCAGTTTTGTAAGGCAAACAATGCATCTGATGACGGAACAAATATACTCCTTGATATGTTGCGTGTTAACGAATGTGAATATCACAATATTTTGCTCTTTTTAAAAGTCTTATCTAGGATACGACAAACAACATGAGGTAACTGATAACACGTTCGATCTTTGTTATCACATTTACTGATGACATAATAATTTCCAGTAAAACAAACGCAATTGTATTTGTAGAAAACAAAGCATAGTATGTGTTTCTCTTCATTTAGATGTTTGGTTATCATTTTGATTTGAAATTAACACTTCTCAAACATTACAGTCACATACCTTTTCCCCTATATAGTAGTGGCTAAGCTGACTGTCATGTGTAGTTAGTGAAAGGGAGGTAATCCCTCCATGACTGTGTTCCATTAGATATTCTCACTCGTTTAAGACTTGGCCATTGTGGACTAAATGCTTACAAGCACTTTATAGTCAATGATTCATCTCCTTCATGTGTTCATTGTTTTAATAATTGTCCAGAGACTGTCCTTCATTATCTTGTTGAATGTGAGGGACATACAAATCATCGTGAAGAACTCAAAGAGGTTGTTATGTCCAAATCAAATAATTTCTCACTGAGATCTATTCTTGGTGAAAATTTGATGTTTGGTGAAGTCCAAAGATCAGTTTTAAATGTTGTCAAGAACACTGGCAAATGTGATCTCATATAACATTTTATGCTCAATTTTAACTTTTTTAACTCTCAATAATCACTCCTAGTGCCGGGCGCATGTAGGTCATCTTTGGCCCAAACTTCGCTCTTAATTTCACCTACCTACCTACTTACCTACCTGTTCCATTAGAACTTGAGTAAATGAAAATGGTTTTGTACTTCAACCAATAACATTAAAACTTCCATTAAAACAAACGTATTTGCGTTTCTCTTGAATCAGACGTTATGTTATCATTTTCGTTTTGAATTCACTCTGTTCAATCACAACAGTCACAGTATCCTGTATAAAAGTTGCATGTGTCGTAAGTTGAAGGGAGGTAATCCCTTTATGACTGTGTTTCAATAGTACTAAAGTAAATGAAGATGTTTTTTGTACTTTTACTGATAACATTTTTATTTCCATTAAAACAACGTTTTCGTTTCTCTTTAATCAGACGTTATGTTATCATTTTTGTTTTGAATTCATTCTGTTCAATCACAACAGTCACAAGTACTTTTCTCCTGTGTCATCAGTTGAAGGAAGGTAATCGCCTAGTGACTGTATTACATATAGATGGCTGTTGTCAACCATCATTCTACTACAATATCTAAGGTTTTACCAATTATTGGCTTCTTTCAGCTAATGCATGTTTTATATACAATGACAATTGAACAATAATAGCTTCATTTTTAGTTTGCAATAGGTTGTTTCTTTAGAACCTGCCAGAATTTAAAAAAACAAGAGCATGACAGTGTGAATGAATTCCTTTTTCGTTCCTTGGTTGCATAGAGATCAATATCGATTTTCTTTCAGCGGGTTCTCTACCCTCATTGATCATTAAACTTCTTTTTACATTATATGAACTTATTATTGATTACTATGTTTTTCTGACTGGAGTAAGGTTTAAAAGGTCCTATAATATACATATCGTGAACTTAAATCTAAAGTTGAATTACAATCTTGACTGAACGTATTTATTGCCCGAAAACGAAACTCAATGAATCTGTTTTCGATTGTTTCGTCCATCAATATGAAACGAAAACAACGACAAAGTAATAAAAAACTGATGCGCTTGCCCAAGTATTTCTCCAAAATTATCATGACATGAAAGCCTATCATAGATTAATTTAGGAGGCGTTTTCCTGCATACAAAACATTTTAAGCCAAAATCTTCATTTATTTATAATCAGTCTGTGTGAAAACAAAAATCCGGAATAAAAATAAAGATTTGAAACATTTCAATCAGCCAACATAAAACCAACGCTCTCTAGGACTTACAGGGCCGCCCCATCCTATCATAAATCACGGCGACACAAGTCTTTACACGGACATTGAAATTAAGTGACAGCGTTCGTAGCTGTAAAATATTTATAGTCTTCTCCTGAAGAGTTTAATAGGGATTCAATTTATAATCCGTTACTTTCAATGGATTAAAATTCATTTCATTGCATGCTCAAAAGTGGGGATTCTTTCTCAATTTCTCGCTTTTAAATTTGTTTTTATGAATGCATAACCCAATAAGTTCCTCACATTCCCTAACATAATGAGTGTTTTGAGTTATTTGGTTATTTGAAATGCGGAAGATGTAAAACTTCATATAACTGACGTGACTTGCTGTCCTCAATTGTAAATTCTTATCATAGATATAACAATATGTTTTGTCATGTATTCCATGTATGAAATTTGACCTTTTACTTCGAAGTGGTAAGATCGGATCATCAGTAAAGAATACAAATACTCAAGCAGTTCATGATCCCTGATTTATGTAATCGGGTATTCTATAAAATAATCGTCTGTTCACTCAATTAACAATGCTTCTGCAAGGCTATTCAAACTCGTCGCGCCTAACAATCACTTCTTCTAATTACACTTTTAGTTGATGATGTTTTTAAACTGAGTGTGTGTTCTTCTTCATCAACTTTCACCTATAGAATACTGAAAATGTTTTTCTCCATCACCGCTGCCTCTTCATTTACAAGCTGTTCTAGATCGACTAAAATGTTTCCCTTAATGTTTCAATGTTTAATATTATCAAAGGGTACTTATCCTTATCCACCACAATACTCACATTCATAGTTCATGATAACATCAAATTTGTTTCTAAACAAACCATTGCAAAAATATGATCACACAAACACTTTTTAAAAAGCGTATTTAACATCAGATTGTGTACACTAATCTTTCATCTAACTCGTCTTGCCCTTATAAGTTATGTTGAAAATATATATAATACCTTCATAATTATATAATATCTCTAGCAAGAGATTGTACTCCTGAAACCTGGCAGATAATCGTCACGAGGTCTGGGAAAGATAAGTAGGCATTACAATGTTTGAACATGTTTGAAATCATCAACAAACATCTGTTAATGATCAAAATAAATTATCTATCCATTGATTACTGTCATAATTTCTCTAAGCTTTGATGTTGTTTCGTCAATGATCAAATACTAGGGGAAATATTTTACATGCAAATTATGCAGGATAATTGTTGATCACTTAGATGTCAGCGGGTCGAGGTTAATTTGAACATGATTTGATTGGCTATAATCCAAGTCGGGGCCTCGATCGAATCTAGCTTCTAAGGGTACAGAATAGTGGAATTAGCGTAACGTTCGTACCCTGAGACAGGATGCACTTTATCGATACTCCTCTGGATATTGTAGGTTTTATTAAAGACACCGACTATTTTGTTATGCAGTGTCACTCCTGCTGTTAGGTTAATGATACCACTTTATGTCATAGGATATAATCTTAACGGCCATGCAGGATATCGCAATACACAAAGCAACAATCGCAATGATATAAATAATATACGTGTATCACTCTCCAGTATGACGGTCAACGTATCTAGTAGGTAACTTGTTCGGTTGTAAATCCATTTTAGATCTTACAAGTGAGAGAGTTAATAATTCATAATAAATTATAGCTACATTTATTATCCCTAAATATTATTTAAATTGAGAAGGTATTTAAACCTTACCTACACTACTGAAGTCATGTTAACCCTTTATACATGTACGTGAATACTTATAAGAAAGGGTATGATAATTATTAACACAGTCTGTTTGTATCATTTCATGTTTCATGTAAACAAATCAAAATGGCGGGGCCTCTTTCAAGTCCAGCATGTTATCATCTCTTAGACGGACAGGTTGTAAGCAGCACTAAATGACCTCATTAACGTTACTCGGCTATGACTAGGATATTTCTTGCACCATATACTTTACATGTACATAAAGAATGAATTGTGCTCAATGTGTAAGCAATTTGCAAATATATAACCAGTTGCTTCACGCTTGTTTATATACAATATATTATAATTGAAAATCTATCTCATTAAATCACTAAGGTCTTTAAGCATTTCAATAAGTGTCTGTCTCTTCGGTCCTCCATTTTGAAGTTTGGAACATTACACACAGAAGTCCGCTAATTTTACAAAACTATTGAAAAAACTATTTGTTTTGAAAGAAAATTCGTGCCTTTAGATACTAAAGAGACTAAGAGACTACTCAACATTGCATCAAACATATATGCGCTATTATTTTCAAGTTAACAAATACATCAACCACAATTTTACCCTCATCATAACGTCGCAACTTGGTTGTTGTATAAGCATGTACTAATACGATAAATAGAGATTATTAACCGAGTGTGTTTCCGTATCATTATCATCATTTAATATGAATAAAAGTCGTATTATGCGAGCCTTTGGCGAGATATTGTTTTGAAGTATATCTCGAACTATCCGGATTGCTATGCTATCATTGATCATTGATGTTGAATAAAACATAGTACTGCTTCTAAGGTGTATTAAATAGGAACCTCTTATACAGCTTATAACACAGTCGTCGGTCTAAGTGAATGAAAAGCATAGAGAAATCAAATGATATATACTCCTCAAAAACAGTTAAGCAACATGGATATTTTTTATCATAATAAGTATGTAAGTTTGAATAGTCATCAATCAAGAAGTATTATAGGTAGGGGGTGTTTGGGAACACACAATTTGGAATTCATTCCATTTTTATTTGTCCACAAACCATTGATCACGTCGCTTAAACACAACCACCCTCAATCAGCACATGGAATTGTAGCAACATGCACGTGCTTTACATTTTTCATTCATGCTTAATACCGTTCAGCTAGGATCCGTCGATGACAGTAACACTTGAAATACTTGACGGCAACCGAGGTTGCTCAGAGTGTTGGAATTGGCCAAGGGGGGATGACTCAAACTGCTGCTGCAAATCGCTTTAATGTTCATCGCAGCGTTGTCTCAAGGGCGATGACCCGTTATCACCAAACTGGGCGAATGACAGAGAGGCCTCGTACAGGTCGTCCTAGGGTGACCAATCCACGAGAGGATCGATATCTGGCTACCCTCGCCAGGCGAAGCCGTTTTTTTACTGCAATATCTCTCCAGAATTTCCTCCAGACTCCAGGGAGTATCTAGAAACCGGATGTCAACCCAGACAGTGAGAAACCGACTTCATGTTGCAGGCTTAAGGTCGAGAAGACCACTACAACGCATCCCGCTCACAGCACAACATCGTTAACGAAGGGTTATTTGGGCGAATCAGTACCGTAACTGGAGAGTTAATCGTGGCGTTCCGTACTGTTCACAGACGAGTCAAGGTTCTGCCTTGACTTCAACGATGGTAGGGCACGTGTGTCGAGAAATCGTCATGCAAGATACGCCAACTGTACCATTGCAGAACACGATCGATATGGAGGTGGAAGTTTAATGATCTGGGCTGGCATCCGTGTGGTGGGCACAGAACTGATCTTGTGGTCATCAGGAGGGGTACCATGACTGGTGTAAGGTACAGGGATGAGATAATCACACCCGTAATCATCTCTCAGGCAGCACAAACAGGTCCCAATTTCATTTTCATGGATGATAATGCCCGTCCTCATCGAGCAAGAGTTGTCACCGATGTTCTCCTGAACAACAACATCACTCATCTTGATTGGCCTGCAAGGTCTCCGGACCTTAGTCGAATTGAACACGCTTAGGACATTCTTGGCAGGCGTGTATACGGTCACCATGTCCGTCCTCAGACCCTGGATCAACTGGAACAGGCTTTACGGAGAGAATGGCAAAACATTCCACAAGGGACACTTGACAGACTCATCTGGTCAACGCCAAGGCGTGCACGGGCTTGCATTGACGCCAATGGGGGACATTCACGTTATTAAAGACATTACCCTTGATAAAGGTAACTTTAAATGTCATTTACACATTTTGCTTCTTCAAGGCAGTAAGAGTTTGCATGGTTTCATATCTGGTACCTCGTTGGAAGGTTGAAAACTGTGTAATCAATACTTTTATCTTTGCAATACACAATTTGAAACGAATGACTGTTAATACAACTAAAAAATACAATCTATATAATCTGTGTTGCTACCTTTTTTAGATGAGGATATATAAGGTACATGTATACAAAAAACGAAAACGTGTTGGTTTAATGAAGAACCCAAAATGTCACAACTGTTGGCCAACAACATGGTAAAAATTGTTGAAGTGCTGTGGTATTTGTTTCAAGTGGACAATAAATATTTGAAAGGGTTGAAGAAAGGAAGTGTATTGACCTAAATATAGGCTCATCGAAATCACGCGATCATAAATTATGTGTAAGTTACCTTCTGCTCATGTTTACATACGAGTTTTCAAGGAGCAATGCTTTTTATCTGGGATTTTGAAAACCTTATGTAAATCAAATACTTTGATACCTTATTATTTAACAGATGTTTAATCTTTCATTCATCTTTATCAACACTCATATTGTGAAAAAAACAATAATAATATGGGAAACTATCTCATCAGCTGTACATTATCGATTTAACTTTACGTTGAAAATAAACTATACTTACTGATAAAACATCCATATATTAAAAGATAAAGTAAACCACAATGCTATAGCAAAGACTTTCACAATCGTAGTGATAAATGGCTCCTTTTTTTATTGTTGACATAGTTTTCACTCGTCTTTATCATCCGAATACATCAAATAATACTATGTCATTATTGTAGCTATGCTATCTTTTTTGGAAAATAGCTTACACATTGTTAATCATCCTGTCATCAACCGAAAATGTTATCGATAAAATTATTCTTGCATATCATATTATGTTTCCAATCAATACTAGCATCAGATGAAGCAATGAATGAATGTAATTCTTGAAAGGCCGATAATTCATCTATTATACACTGCAAAAATGGTGTTATAATCTTAAACATCAAGACAAACACATAGCTTGTCCTGTTTTTAAACACATGAATAATCTAAACATGTTTAAATTACCAAAACATAAATCAAAGTGTTTAATATCAAAACACGTTCTGGTTTAGAACATGCTATGGAAAGTGTCCCAATATAAAATGCGTTGTGGAAAGTGTCCAAATATAAAACGTGTTGTTGAAAGGGTTTGATGTTAATCAAGTTGTGGAAAGTGTTTTGAAGTAAATCATGTTGTGGAATATGTTAAGAGTTTAAACATGTTGTTGTTGTAAAAGCCTCTTGTAGCACTTGTTGTTGGTGCATTGACGGCTATAAGTTCAACAATGATATTGTCCAGTAAATATCGCGCACATTCATATCAAAGCAGTCCACCAAAACGTGATCATACATCATGCATCATAATGTTTTAAAGGGGCAGTAGTACGTTTTTAG
Organism: Steromphala cineraria; assembly: GCA_916613615.1. Lineage (NCBI taxonomy): Eukaryota > Metazoa > Mollusca > Gastropoda > Trochida > Trochidae > Steromphala > Steromphala cineraria. Next base: position 61,017,996 of record OU744734.1, on the reverse strand, counting down.
GGTGATATCAGGAAATTGAAAATAAATGGTTCATTTTGCATTTCCGTACAATTATCAGTGAATATAGAATTTACAAAACACGTTCTACTGCCCCTTTATATGTCAGAATATAAATCTTTGATAAAGCAAGAAAAATATAAATTTAAAAAGTAAAACATGTTTATTGCTTATCAAAAACAAGCTTAAGGCACTCCATAACAAATGTTTGGATTAATTTAGATCCCATAAAATCAAGGTAAAACTTCTGGGAGAATCTGTTTATTGGGAGATGTCCTTACCCTATCAAGAACAAGTGTGAAATGTTTCAACTAAGAAAGTGGTCTCTAACTATGTTTCTACTACAAAAATTCATATTCATTAAATTAGCAATCATGATATGATAAGAAAGATGGCTTAGTGGAAATGCGATTTAAGATATTGCTTGCAGCATTAAAATAAAAGCAGTTCTTATGCATCATGAAATACATGGCTATGACATACATTAGATTTAGACAAGAACCTATTTGACCTCCGTTTTTTGGGCAGTTTCCAACCGAATAGCCTTAATGGTATCATATGTCTTGACAACTTAAAGTTCATCCTAGAAAATGAAATAAATGTCATAAGAATTAAACCAGCTGATACACACTACAGTCGAACACGGATAAACGAACACCAAGAGACCAAAGAATTTAGTTCGCTATATCCGATGTTCGTCTGTCACGTTTGACCACCACACATAGGGCTATTGACGGGACTTAAAAATTGTTCACTATATCCGTATTCTACTGTTTATGTATTTGTTTTGCTTAAAAAACCAAAATTTAACCCCAATAAAGGCAAATCAAGGAGCGTTATATTGAAAATAAAATAAGATTTTACTTTCTGAAAGAAACGTGTCCAACGAACGCAATCACATGCACGTGAGTCCCACCCCTCATGTGTTGCACAAACCAAAGTTTCAAACAATCACAAGTATAGGGTGTTTGAGGATCGGTTCCGATTTCACTTGTTTCACTTCTCGTTGAAATGGCACAAAGAAGAATTTCAAATGCATCGAGATGGCAGATCATTTGACTTCATCGGGCAGGACTTTCTTACAAGGAAATTGCCAAGAGAACTCACTTCCATTACACCGTCATAAGCCGTCTGGCCAGGAAGCATACACAAACAAATGATGTGAGGGACTTTCCACGATATGGAACACCAAAAGCTACCACGCCCTAGGAAGATGGAGCTCTGTAACGACATGTTGGAGGCCTACCGTTTGCACAAAGCAACCAAAACGGGTATGGTTACATCATCGAGCATCAAAACTCTGAGAAATCTCCTCAAAGCTGCCGGATTAAAGGCCAGTAGGCCATCAGGCTTCCAATGCTCACAAATACCCACAGACGTGAGCGTAGGCTATGGCTGACGACAGCGTATGGAGGACCAGGAATACACGTCTTGGATCCGTGATGGTTTGGGGAGGCTTCTCTTATGACTGTAGGCTCGATTTGGTGACTATACAGGTTTCACTCACGGGCGTTAGCTTCATTTAGGAGGTTCTTGATCCTGTAATTATTGATCAGTTCGATGACCACAGAAGACCCTTGTTATGGACGACAATGCCAGACTCCATCGTTCACTTGCTGCAAACCAACATCTAGCAAATAAGGGTGTTACTCGAATTCCATGACCAATGTCACCTCATTTGAACCCAATCGAACATGTTTGGGATATTTTGGGTCATCGGATACAAAGAAATGATCCTCCTGTACAAAACCTTAGGGAACTAGAGGCCGCTCTTCACGATGAGTGACAGCGGATTAGGGGTATACCAAGAAGAGTGGCTGCAGTTATAAGCGCACGTGGTGGCACCACATGTTACTGATGTATTGTGATTTTTAAAACACTGTTTCACTGTATTTAAGTTGCGTTGATCGGGTTGCGCACACCAAGAGCTTGTAGTGACACTACATAGTATAAACATCCATGTGTTTGGGAAGAAATTCCATGTCCATTTCCCTCTTTATTTTCATGCACTTTTAGTGTCCACATGGTTGCAAAACTTCTATTGCAAATGACTAAATGATTGTTCTCTCAATAAAAATTGGTTTTGCCTATCTTCTTTTTTTCACTCTCATAGCGTAATTCAACGAAGTACACCACTCTGAGAAACATCATGTGGTTGCTTAACATTTTTGTTGTGTATATCATGCACAGACGAAGAGCATAATATAATTTTGATGCATTATGCAAGATATTGGTTAATTTTTTTATAAGCTAGATATGTATATTTTGCATAATTTTTGAGTACAATACTATTTGTTAATGAAAACAGTGGGTTGAACTTGCTACCAGATGGAAAACAACACTAGTTACGTAAACATGTAATTTACTATCCCAAAAATATCTCAGGGTTGTTCGATAAAAACTACCATCTACAAGTCGATGTTATACCACCTGTTCACTGTATCAATTTCTCTAAACTTTGAAGTTGACGTTTCGTTTATGGTCAGTCAGTTTAATTAGAATCAACCACAAGAAGAAATATTGAGTTTCGTTAACGTGTAAATGATGCTATATAATCTATCAATTATATGCTTTGTTGATCAATGGATATAAGCCTACATCAGTCAGGGCTTCGCTGTACTGTGTGTAACTTTGGTGTAATATCTGTCAAATTCTTTTACCATGATCTGTCACCATTTAATCGAAACTGCTCTTCATGCAGTAGATTTTTATTGAATGATACCAAACATCGTATATTCTGCATTATCGTTCTATTTTTATGGTTTCTGTACTGATTTTTGTTACCAAGAGCTATATTTCATACGGATATGCAGGCTTCTCCCATATAAAATCAACAGTCGCAATAACATAAGTGTATCACACTCTAGTATCTTGTATGGATATGTCAGTCTTAAATTATAATTTACAATCCTGAGGGTACGGTCTTCCAAATAATTATCGCTACGTTTATTACCCTCAATAAAACATAAATTCTAAGTTATATAAACTCTCTACTATTGAGCTAGGTCAGATTGACCCTTTATAAAACGAGTATATAGGTTATCTATAGGCTTTTCACTTAGCAACGGCCACTCTTTGGCTAGCTTTCAATATTAATGACACATTCAAACTATATGAACTGATATAATATTAATACAATTACTATGAAAAGAGGATAATCTAAACAACAATACAATTAGATGGCTTTTCACACTCGTAGCGCTGATACATAGCTTCACGTCTTTTTTTTCTGACAGGTTTTTCACTTTTCTTTATCAAATTGAATTTGTCTACAAGTAATAACTCACTTACGCAAATGTGTTATAATCATGTTCTGGAATTTCCCTTGATTTCCATGCAGACAATACCCGACATGATCATCCCTTTAATGAAATATATGAAAAATGCATATAACATTTAGAATATATTCAAAAGCATACATCAGTAAGGAATTAAATGCAAAGGTTCAATAATAAATACATTGTACAGAACAGAAGGTTAAAAATGAATCAATGGATACTTAAAAATATAGATTGAGACTATTAAAGATTACAATCGGAGATACTTCCGCGTGTGAGATTCAAAATTGCTTCAACATTTTCCGAGTGAAATAATGTTTCACAAAGTAATATTGCCACTTTCTATATCCACCAATTAGGAACACACTTGAGTAGATTTTTCTGAACTTTTGTGTTTTGCATTTGTATTGAAATGTCTATTGATTACATGTGTATTTGCATCCTATCAGGAACTGAGGATTATCTATGATAATGGTATTAAACATACCACAGGGACAAACAAATCAAAGAACACAAAACACACAAAGGAAACGTTTCTGTGCAATATTTCTATGAGAAGTTGGATCTTGAATTACTCAAGCCAAGTAACACAATTTAATATCTACATATGTACATAACGAAGCAGTTTAACCATATGATAATGCAACTTTCTATGTGAAAGTAATGCTATAAAATTTTAATCGGTTTTGTTTCGGTTCCACAGGATGGAACAATCATCTAAGAATCGCTTCCATTTTGTTTCAAATTCCTGACAATTTTCTGCTACAACAAGCAACATCTGTCTCTAATTCCTGTAGATCGAGTAGGAATAAATTTCATACCTTTCATTATTTACTTCCTCCTCCTTCAGATCTACACTGGACAGATTTATCACTTTTGGTTCTATTGTTTGGTCTCCCTCCTTTGCATTATCATATTGTCAAACCGCTTGTAATCAGTTATGTACATGTGTGTAACGCATTGTTCATGTACACTATTCTTCCTGTGACGTCACAATAAAGTAACGTCATACGTCCCCATGATGATCACCGTGAAGGTGTGAAACACGTCGGGCATGAACATTATTTCCAGAGTGTTGTTGTTTATCTATTTGTAACTTGGACTATTTATACTTCAATTGCAAGATATTATGCTCATGTGGCCAATAACAATTATCATAATATGATAATTAGTTTATGCGAATGATGTAGAATGATGTAGACATGTTTCGTAACAAATACATTTGTTGTTATGTGATATTGAACTGACTATGAATTATCTCCTTTATCTGGTATGTGATTATTCTATCTATTCTATCTATTGAGGTAATTCCTTTGAAATGTTATAGTGTAGTTTATGACATATCAGTTATAGGTTATCGTGACGTATTTTACGATGTTAGTTTACATAATATGATATAGTGTGTAATATATGTTTTTTTATCTTTATCCAATGTTGTGAGGGATTTTATATCGTATACAATGGTGTTTTGCGGGTATATATCCATGCTATGCATCTATATGCTAGAGTGAACAAACCTTTACACCCCGTGACCTCTTGTTGGTTGTTCATCATTTCCCGACAAGAACCCGGTTACACTATGTAATTCTAATTTCGTAATAGATATCACTTTATTTATCTTGCTAGACAAACTCAAATTAAGTATATGTAAGCTAGCGTCGATAATTCAGGTTACGTTTGTTATTAACACTGAACAACTAGTAGAAAAGGGTAGAAATGTAAATTACAATTAGTTTTACATAATTTCTCTAATGTATTAACTGTCATAAACCAAAATGTTATTGAAAAAATTATTCTTGCAGATTATATCATGTTTACAATCACTGCTAGAATCAGATATATGAAATAATGTAATTTTGGAAAGGCCGATAGTTCATTTATTCTAAATACATAATAAAAATGTTTCTTTTTCAAAATTACCTTGTCGAGTTTAATCAAGTGAACATTTACACAATGTTCATAAAATCAAATTAATTAATTACAAAAATCTATTACAAAAACCCTCTAGCAAACACCACATTGTTAACCAAACATAACGACTTAAAGACACACGGAAGTTGAAATCGATACAATTCAATGTAAGTATAATTTGCAACCTTCACCCACTGTACTATATATACCGATCACCTGTCACGTTTTATTGTCGCCAGTGTACTTGAGACTCGACTCGAGGTTGTGTTAGCCGACAGGTTGACTTGAAATCGTCATTCCTGATGGCGATAGTCGTCATGGAGGGTTCTCAGTCATCTACTGAAGGACGGATACCTGCTTATACATCTACCAGATATGGATCAGACCAGACTGAACAAACATATCAGATATTGGATATAGGCCTACTGCTCTCTGTGAGAGAACAAATCTTCATTGGTGAGTTTCTTAAACAACCCTTCTAAAATAAGATGTATATGATACTTAAATCTCAATGTGTATCCTTATGCCATAATTAAGAATTTTGAAACTAAAGAGGGTATTCCTCTTAGTGCATTGAGCATGCATTCGTGTGTTGATGATTTGCGCGGTAGAAATATCCATGCCATTTTATTAAATGGAATTGGGATCCTGTAGAATTATAAATCTGCTGTACGAAAAATAAATAAACTTCTGAATAGTTTCATTTTCCAAAATATACAAAGCATTCCGATACGTTGTAAATCACACTTCACATGAACTAAGAGATAAGATAATGAAAATAGGTTTGAAGTCCTGTTGCAACGGAAAATGAAACAATTTCGAAAAATGTAACAAGCTTTTTCTAAATCTAACACAATATTTTGTTTGTTTTATGGGGCCATACGGTTACCAAAGCGATCATTTATTATACTCACTAGCCTCTTTTATATATGATCCCAGTTGTTTAGTCAGGTGTCCATTCTTAAAGATATGACCCGGTGTCAATGATGTAGGTGATATTAACCAAACCAAACAATTGCAGAAATGCATTTAAATCATACAACTGGCTCTATAAAATAGCGTGCCTCATAATTAAACGATCGAAATGAATTAAGTTCAAAATAAAACAAACAAAAACCCCAGATTATTGAAAACTATCAAATTTGTTTATTTCAGTATTGTGGCCACATGGCCTATAGTACAATTACAACAGCTAAAATACATTTCAGTCACGTGTTGGACCTGTAATTGAACATATTGTTTAGATAAAGAGCAACAGATTTGATTACATCCATGTTTGTACTATTTAACAAGTTAATCATGTTTTGATAAGAAGTGTTAGCATTTGGTAAAAATCTACTTCTTATGGTTGCATGTTTACTACAAATGAACAATACATGAAATTCATCTTCTACACCCAAGGAACAATATGGACATAATGTATCTGAATGGTTATTTCCCCGTCTTGTCTTGTTCACAGCTAAGTCATGAAGTGATATCCTTATTTTACAAAATACTCTTCTTAATTGAAAACTATCTTCAACAGTATCAATGCTAATGTTTCTTGATATCAATGCAAAACTTCATGACACCTATTTAATCTAAATAAACTATTTCACGGTCTTGAAATATCACAAAACCTATTTATAACATGTTTTACTGAACATATGAACACATATTAAATACACAATCTGTGATAAAATCAAATAAATCAAATAAAACTGTGATTACATTTAATCAGAAAGTTGAAATTTTGCAACAGGATCATACACTCATTACACGTTGCATATTGCGAATAAGTCTCATAGTTTTGCTTCATGGGACCACGGAATATGGAACTACTAATATGCCCTTGATAAATAATCTAGCTAACAAAAAATGCAGGATTTGAAACAAGAAAACATTAGTAATTCTTCATAGCTAACCCAAAAGTAAAGACATGGGAATGTTGCATTGTAACTGAAACGTAATTCTTGTTAGAAGATACTTTTAAACCTTGGGAGAGCAGATATAATATATTCCTGTTCCTTTCGTATAAAGCTAGTTCTGAACCAATTCTCCCATTCTTATTGCTTTGATTTTCATATTCCTCCACAAAACATACAGTCATCTTTTTATATATATTTCTTTATTCAGTACAAAGGTGTGGGCCATCGGCCCTATGTACAACAAGGTCCATTGATTTTCAATCATAATTGCATACATTTAAACAATTATATAATCATGGTCAATCGGAGATTTGACGCATGGAAAATATAGCATGCTAAGTTTCTTATAACAGATTCCTGTTGAGAGGATAGTAGTATATTAACAGTATTAAACAGTATTTTCTGTTTCTGTTCTCGTTCCCTAGCTAGTAGCTACTGTAATTGTGACTGCTTCAGATACGTTTCCAAAATTAAGGTTGACTCATTGATGTGCCTTCTGTCCGGTTTTCGGTCATAATTACGAATTCAAACCTTCTTGTTGTTTCTATATTATCTTACAACATGTGTAGGACCCCTCGGCAACCTAAAACAACAGGGCGATGAATTGTCAGAACAATATATATTAATGTTGGGCGACAGACACAAATCTTCATTGCAATCAGCAATCAGTTCACAATGCGCAAGGAATAACAATTTCTGAACAAATCAGATCAATGCGCCATTACCAGTATAAAGTGTTATTACTGATATTTCCTAAAGAGACTTCAACATGAACTGTATTAACTTCAACTTCAAATTGCATTAGCCACACCAAGAACTTGAATATTAACATAAAGCCATCTTTAACAAAATAACAGTCAAGATAATGTCAAGTCCAGATATTTGGTGATTCAATATGTAAACACAAAATGCTTTTCCACACATTAGAAGGTTAACTTATACACGTATTGTTAACACATAATGGCAATAATTACATCATCAAGATATTACAGTTGTTATTCTTAATCACTTCGTTACGCAAACCAATTAGAGTTTCATCCCTTGGAATTAAAAGTTAACATTTCAAAAACGAAGATCATAATATTCTCTAAAGGTACATGTAGAAAACACTCAACATTTGTCTTTCATGGTGACACTATTGATACTGTTAAAGAATATGTTTATCTTGGTATTTTATTTAGCAACAATGGCCGTTTCTGTAAATGTATTAAACGCCTTTATTGGCAAGCCTCAAGATCAATGTTCGCATTATTGCGTAAAGTTAGTATTTTAGACATCCCCCTTGATTGTCAATTAAAATTATTTGATCAACTTGTACAACCAATCCTTTTATATTCATCTGAAGTGTGGGGATTTGAAAATATTATTTGTCTTGAACGGCTTCATCTTAGATTTTGTAAATATATTCTTAAAGTAAAAATGTCTACGCCAGATTATATGGTATATGGTGAACCTGGCCGTTATCCTCTCAGTATTTGTATCAAAACTAGAATTATTTCTTTCTGGTGTAAAATGTTGCAAAACCCTAACAAATTATCATATAAAATGTACCTTCTGATGTATACTTTACAAAATGCCAAACCTAAATTTAATTTCAATTTATTTAATTCAATTGAAGGAATATTGCGGGAGACATTAATTATGTATGGATAAATCAGTTCACACATTTTAAAATCATCTATTAAACGAGTCATTATTGATCAATTTTTCCAAATGTGGACTGCTTCTCAGACTGATTCTTCAAAAGCTAAACTCTACAAAATTTACAAAGTTATACCCCATATGGACTCATATATGTTAGAACTTCCTAGCAATTTAAAAATGTGGCTTACCCGCTTCAAAACTTCAAACCATAGATTACCTATTGAAACTGGTCGGTGGAGTAAAACCGATAAGGACCAAAGAATTTGTAAACTCTGTATTATCTCCACCGGTGACGAATTTCATTTTCTTTTGACCTGCCCCTTTCTATCAGAACTAAGAAGTAAATACCTCCCATCGTATTACTGTAAGTATCCTTCAATTGATAAGTATATAGCCCTCATGAAAACTACCTATAAACCACTCTTACTTAACTTGGCAAAATTCATAAAAGAAGGTCTCTGTAAGTTCTAAATTATGCATATCACATGTTTCTGAATGCAGCACAATATTATTCCTATTTGTAAATTTATATATTTATATATATATATATATATATATGTATGTATGTAATATATTTAACTTTTCTCTATGTCACTGTTGTGAATTATGAGAAATAAAATTCTGTTCTCTATCCCTCCACCACAAACCAGATAAAACAACATACACCAAAACAGGCAGTCCCCTGCGACACTAGCCGAGGCGTTTATTACAATTTCTTGCACATTGCAAATTATATCAAGGATACCGCGCCTCATCCTCGTTTCCATTACCCACACCGTCTGTCGGGAACATGTTGCTGGAAGCTCAGTTTAGCAGCACTCAGATTTTACGTCAGTCACATCAATCATCCATCAGGTTAGCATTACCTTGGTCACGGTAATATGTACGCCCTCCTACAAGGTAGGGATCAAACACTGCAGCAGTGTGTCGAAAATGACGCCTTATACGCCAACATGTTTGCATTACCAGATGTTACAATAACATCTATTCCTCCTACATGGTAGGAATCGAATTCTGTAGAAGTGTCGAACATGACGCCTCATACGTAAACATTTCCAGCATTCCCAGATGTTACAGTAACATCTCTTTAAATAGTAGGATCGAACACTGCAGCAGTGTCAAAACGACACCTCATATAAAAAACATTTCCAACAATACCAAACGTTACAGTAACATCTACCTACATGATATATATTCAACTCTCAAGAGTATGCAGCCATGAGCCATGTACCAGGGACCAATAAACCATCAAATGTCACTTAATGATTATCACTCATGCACCAAAAGCTATAACCTCACCGAACTCCTCGAACTCCTCGAACCTCATTACAGTTACGTCATAAACCAATTCTGTCACTTCTTATTGAATGTACATCATTCCATGAACCGTCTTCACTTCAAAAGAGACAACATCCAGCATATATTACTGTAACATCCTTTTACCAACATGGTATATTCCAATTATTGCACCTTGATTTCGAATGAATATACATCACCACTGCAGCATACAACCCAAAGTCAACAGACACAAAACTATACACCATCAGTTTACAATAAACCACCGTTTAGCATGAACTTTCAACTTTACCATACAGTGCCAATTTACCATATGCCCCTACTTCAAAATACATCATCACTTCACAGTACATCAAAACATCATCATAAACCACAACTTCAAAACACAATCACCTCACAGTATACCATCACTTCACCATGTACCACCACTTCACCATGTACCACCACTTCATGTACCACCACTTCACAAAACATCACTTCACAGGACATAGCCACTTCACCATACTGTGCTACTTCACTATTCACAATCAATTCACATCACCTTACCACAAACCGCCATTCACCATAAAGCACCAGTTAGTCATAAACCATTGCTTCAGCATTTTCCACCCACTTCATCACACACCGCCATGACATCAACACTTCGCCATAAAAGAGTTCACTATATTACACATTCACTTCATAGTACACCTTCACTTCATAGTACACCTTCACTTCATACTACACCTTCACTTCATACTACACCTTCACTTCATAGTACACCTTCACTTCATAGTACACCTTCACTTCATACTACACCTTCACTTCATAGTACACTCACTTCATACTACACCTTCACTTCATACTACACCTTCACTTCATACTACTGCTTCACTTCATAGTACACCTTCACTTCATAGTACACCTTCACTTCATAGTACACCTTCACTTCATAGTACACCTTCACCTCATAGTACACCCTTCACTTCATAGTACACCTTCACTTCAAAATACGTCTTCATTTATTTCTACATACCCAATGATAATACAAACTAGTTATTACTTCAAACACGCAAACTTGCAAATATGACTATCCTGCTGTCAATTTTACATGCTTTGCCTGAAAAAAACTCATTTACACAACTCAATGTAAAATTTGACATATCATCAACTTGATACGCTAGTCGTCGCAGCCGAAAATGGACTTCCCGCGCTCTGACATGATATTTATAGACACCACACAGCGCCCTCTACACAAGTATTACCTCCCGTTTTATCTGGTTTGTTCCTAAAGAGAAATCAATTTCTCTCAAATTCGCCCAGCTCAAACGATAGAATATTTCATTTCTCTATCCCTCCACCACAAACCAGATAAAACAACATACACAAAAACAGACAGTCACCTGCGACACTAGCCGAGATAAAAAGAAAGGGCAACGTCTGACGAACACTCAAAAACTCAAGCAACACTTATTTACATGTAAAACCAAAAACCAACCACTAGTTTCCTTACATTGAAGCCATCCTGATCATCACCGGTAAACCATACATCAGTATCAAACAATCCCATCTGTATTCCACTCCAGTACTTCGGGAAACTTTACAATGATCATGATCATAACATTTAATACCTGAAACAGAAAGAATGTTGTATGGATTAAATCATTCAACATCGATAAATACTTTAAGCATAAACATGGAAAATTTTAAGTACGTTATTACAAAACTGACATTTTCACCACCAACTTTGTGCGTTTTCTTCTCTGTACATTGAACGATGCAAGGCATCTTCCGATCAGACATGAACACATCATTCGGTCAACATCAGTCGGACATTAGGCATTACAAAACATTTTCACAACTAGAACGTGGATTTCTTCTCTGCACATTATACGATGCAAGGCATCTTCCGATACGACATGAACGCAACATTCTGTCAACATCAGCTAGACATAAGATGCCTGCTACCTTGGAACCAACCATGTTCCACTTGCCTAGTTTTTCTTCAGTATAAGAGGTACCCACCTAACGGAAATCGATCCGCGTATCATGACAGTAGCAAAATCATTAACCACAACATTATCAAATGTAACTTAGGTCTCTTAAGACATCTTACATGCAGACATATATATATACAGAATGAGAAGATTCATTGAACCAGCATGTTGTGTGAAGACATTAACAGACTTAGATCACCACTTTTCCTTGTGATCATCTCAACGACCCGACTATGTGGGATAATGTGGTTTCCGAGAATCACTACGCACACTAAAACATGTGCAACATTCTCAAACACAAAGCTCTACACATATCAAAGAGGGGTCTAATTTGCATATCAAAGTTATGTTTAAATCGATAGTGAAACATTTGGAATTCAGTCATGGACGTATAGCAAAACGGTTGTATTGCCATGGACGATTGATTTTATATCCAGTTAACTGAAGACTCGTCGCTACAATCATCTACGTAGCTTTTTTACCATAAAATTTCATAACATCTCTTTAGAGAGAAGGCCAATTCCTGTCAACTTGTACCAGTATACAACTGCACAAATGCCCAAGTCATTATAAGTATAATCAAGCATTTATGAAGTCCTGTTCAATCACATGTGTGTATAAACCTTTCTTTGAAATAGTTAACAAAGAGCTTTACCAATCACAATGACCAGTCAAAAACAGGAGCCAACAGTAAAATCAGTATTTGGCTTTAGTCAGCCGATGTATTCATGTCTACCCACATAGATACAGAAAACATACGCAAATAATCACCATTATCAATATAAAAACTGAATATTCGCATCGTATCTGGTACAAACATAAAATTAACACATTGAATTTGAATACTTTAGCAAACAACATATACATCGACACAATCAAGGCCTCATTCATTTTAATGGTAGTAGAAAAAACAAAATTTACCATTTAGTCGATCTTGATCGCTTCAATTGGTCAGCCCTGCTGTCGGATGTGTCCTGTGACTAAGGCAACCTCAACGCTGAACAATCAGACCTCTGCGCGAGAACACGTGCAGCTTGCTTTTGCATGAAGTACTGCATGTTACAGTCATACGTTATAGACTTTGTATCAGTCGATACCCGAGAATAATTGGAAAACACAATTTGAACTTGCAACATAATTCTCCGGGCCTCTGTGGTTCGTCCGTCCTCCAAACCACGTCAACACCCCACAGCTTATATGCATTGTAATTTATAATTAAATCTTCCTTCATGAATTTACTCTTCATTGCCTGAAGAGAGAAATCTGCTTCCAAAAGTCTAAAAGCTTTCAAACGTAAGTTAGACCACATGATCAAAAGTCAACATGTCCCGCAATGTAAAATTTGACATATCATCTACTTGATACGCTGGTCGTCGCAGCCGAGAATGGACTTCCCGCGCTCTGACATGATATTTATACACACCACACAGCGCCCTCTACACAAGTATTACCTCCCTTTTTATCTGGTTTGTTCCTAAAGAGAAATCAATTTCTCTCTAATTCGCCCAGCTCAAACGATGTAAATTTCATTTCTGTTCTGTTCTGTTCTGGATCTTGAGACTTTGGGTCCTTATGTAAGGCACATGAGGGCTATACATTAAGATGATTTTTTCATCAATTTCTCAAGAATAAGACAAATTTAACATTCTGAACAATTGTCCTCTATGAATATGAATAAAATGTTATATTTTTTAACTGTTCACACCATAAGAGATTGCATAGGCAATGCCTATCTATTTGATATTATGAATTATGCTACAGGGCAAATGGGTCTGTTCTTTCATAACTCCTGAACTAAATAAGCAACTGAAATATATCTACAGATGTTATGTCATCTAAAGCATAAGTACAACCTCCTTTGTCCAAATGTTATTCTCCAAACATTAACCATTAAGTTTTATATTAAATGAAAATAGTAAAGAAGATATCAAAACTTCAAGCCTATATTTCTTTAAAAGCTTATACATACATTTTCTTCAACATTCTCATTAAATTGCTGTTTATCAGTAAGGAGGGTAGCCACCATGCATGACATATCTGCTGCTTAAGTTTAAAAACATTAATTGTCAATAACATCTTACACATACATTACTTCTTCAACTGAAAGATGCCTCTCGGAGAGTTGCCCATGTTTCCAAGTTAAACGTCCTTGGCAGATCCAATTAGCGCTATTTAGTTGTTGGCATCTCATCACGGATTGACCCAAAACATACATTTAACAGACCTGGTTTGCAAATTAAACTCTATAAAATCCATTAAATTCAAATATAATATGGATATTATTTTATTATATACTAGTTTCAAAAAGACTGGATAGAAATTGATGGCAAACTATTGGTTTGTAGTTCAAGCAGAGTCTTGAAGACCTAAATACTGTAGCGGCAGTCCTAGTTTTAGTGTTATGACTTCTGTAGACCTGACCGTTAAAGATAGAAATACATGTATATAATGAAAAATGATCAGTTTGAATTTCCAACACTACTTTATGATAAGTAAGTATTTTAGGGTACTGAATTTTTTTAGAGCAAAATAAGTAAAAAATCACCTTTTTCACTTTTTTACCAAAAAAATGAAAAATATGAAAATCTTGAGAGGCCGCTCGATCTGTATGTTATAGGACAGTTATAAACTACAATCAAGCCAAACGTCATGCTTGCATCACGACGTGCACAATTATTTCACTTATCAATAGTCTTTACATTAATAATATACTAATTGTTCATTTAAAATAACAGTAGACAAACTTTGACCCTACTTGGATAAATCATCAAACATTAGGTGAAAATGCTACATATGCCATATTGCCTAATTCCCAGTTCCTAGTTAAGTTACAAACAGTTTTATGTACATGAGGCCTTATTTTGACCAACTGTAAATGCAAACATACATGTACATAAAACAACAGAGCGATGAATTGTTAGATCAATATTTATTAATGGCGGGCGACAGACACAAGTGTGTCACGCAATCTGATTGGTCCAAGTGTACAAGGCAGTCTTTGCAGAGTTCCCCTTTGACTGTTGATTTCTACTCGGTCGGATCACGTCGTTTTTTTTTAATATAGATATAAATAGATTAACCAGATGTGTTCGATCGGATTAAGGTCGGGGCTTCTTGATGGCCAATCCAGCTCTTAAACACCAGTATTTGTGTCAGAACTGTCGCACCGTCGACAAATGAAGGCACTCGTAGTTATGGAAGGCATTGGCGCCACACAGAAGGCAAATGCAAAGACATGTTTAGGGTGGGAGGCAATAATATACTATACAAAAAAAGAAACGCATAGGCGATTGCTGTTTTTCAGAAGTCCCATGTGGGTTATTTTTTTACGATATTCATAAATATGTTATACAATGCTGTAGATAACATGATTTGTACCCCTTTCCAAATAAAAAGTGCGGCTGAAAACGCAAAGGTTGAACTTGAGAGGGTTTTTTGCAGGAAGTACGAAACACATCGCCAAAACGCACATGAATGTCTTATGCACGTGAAACTTACAGCAAGTGCATCATGCATACCTTGGCTATAAACGGCAGGTTGTTTTCGGAAATGTCAATCATTATGAATGAGTTGCAGTGCCATTCAAATCATCTTCCTACGCAAAACCTAAAACGCCAGATTCCAAACTGTCAGTTTTATGCCTTGCTGCATAACCTTGAGTTTTTCTGTGCTTGCTCTCTAGTCTCTAGGGGCACTATAGCAGCACAGAAAAGTAAAGACTCTGCAGCAAGGCATAAAATGACAGTTCGGAAACTGGCGTTTTAGGCTCTGCGTAGGAAGATGCATTCAAATATGTCACGTCTCGACATTGCCACAAGTAACATCGCCATCTGACGAATTCAAGCTGGAGAGTCCCAGTCTGCTGTTGCCAGGCATCTGAATGTCAGTCAGAGCACCATCAGCCAACTCGTAGTTCGCTTCAACCAGACCTATACAGTAAATGACCGTCAACGATCAGGAAGACCAAGAGTAACCAATGCAGCTCAAGATCGTTACATCCGGGTCCTTCATTTGCGTGATCGCCGAGCCACAGCAGTTAGCACAGCAGCCAGAGTACCAGAACTTCGGAGGATATCTGGCCAAACTGTACGGAACAGGTTGAGTGAAGCTGGCCTAAGAGCCAGACGACCTTATATTGGGCCCCTTCTACGCCATCGATATCGTGCTCCACGTCTCCGTTGGTGCAACAATGTGGCCGCATGGGACCTACAGAGCTGGAGACGCCTTTGGTTCAGTGATTAATCATGATTCCTGCTGCAGAGACGTGATGGACGGAACAGGGTATACAGACGAGCTCATGAACGTTACGCTCCTAACTGCGTACGTCAGGTGGACAGATTCGGCGGAGGCAGCGTTATGATGTTGGCTGCCATATCCTACACCAACCGTACCGATCTGGTACACGTCCAAGGAAACCTGACGGCCGTACGCTACCGGGACACGATTTTATAGCCACACCTCCTGCCAGTTATCGAAGTCCAACGTCACTTGTTTCAACAAGACAACGCACGACCGCACACAGCACGTGTAACAATGGACTTCCTTGCCGCAAACAATGTCAATGTTCTTCCCTGGCCCTATCGTTCGCTGGATCTTAATCCAAAAGAACACCTACATGTATGGGATGAACTTGATCGTCGACTACGACAACGTCAACGTCAGCCCCAAACTCTCCAAGAATTGGCTGCATTTCTTCAGGAGGAGTGGAGGAGGATTCCTCAGCTGGTTATCCAACGTTTGATAAGATCCATGACACGACGAGTGAGAACTGTTATTGGAGCACGTGGTGGACACAATAGGTACTGACACTTCGAGACAGTTGGGCGAAAAATGTGATTGTTCCGCCACATGTCAATGACTGTAAGCCAAAGACATTCCCTTCTCTTGTACACATGTGAAAATTCATAATGCTCGGAGTATTTGTTCATGAGTCTTTTTATGTTTGAAATACATAAAAATTGGCCTATGCGTTTCTATTTTTGTATAGTATAACTGGGGATAAGAGATTAAAGTTTAAATATTGCACACTAGAATAGTATATAGCTATTTGAATGTGGTAGCTCTTGCTCTCCATTCTCTCATTAACTTCACGTTATTGGTTCTCTCGTGTTATGTTTTCTCTTTCTTACTGTAGGTTATATATTTTGTGTATGCTTAGTTGTTTTCGTATTGTAAATGTGTTAGGACATACATTCAGGGGCAAAAGAATTAATAAGATATAAAATGCAGAATAGTTAAAGTCGCGATTGATAAGTACGACTGAAGCGGGGCTATTTCATGTCAACAGGCGCACACTAAACTAAGTTATTGATTTTTAAACAATACTTGTTCACATTTTATGAATACCCGTACCAAAGTATTTACTTTTAAAATATCCTTAACGAGATAGGAAAGTGAAAGCTGGCTGTTTTGTTTGTTTTCGAGCGTCCTAGAGTAAATATGAGTACACAAATTCATTTCCATCAAGGATATTTAGATAGATTACATCTTATGCTCACAGAATTCCTACATTCATATTTTTTATTTCCAATTCCAAACTTCTGTCAAAAAAGCACAATGAAAGATGTGTTTCAAGACCCACAGTTTATTTGACCACAATAAAAACATACTCTGATGAACGAAATACTATGTGACAAGTTTTCATTTCTGCTCAGTCTATGTAAAGTTAAGTTTGAGGTCGAAAAAGCATTTTCTAGCATTTAGATGAGTATTGTATTTAAGCTAGATTTAGGTCGGCAAAACATGGACAAAGTTTATTTGTAACTGTGATTGGCAAATTAACAAGAAGTAACACTGGCATGTATTATTTACAGCTGCAGTGAGGTATAAATAACCATGCTCTCCCTTTCTTTTCAGGCAAGCGCAACTCGTAGAATATTTACAAATTTAAATTGTTTCACATATTTCTTGGATTCTGTCTGGACAAAAGCACTCAAAATACGTAATTATAATCCTAACTGTTAGATTTAGCAACTGCTCGCCAGTAAAAACTTCCCAGCTGTAAATATAATGTTGTCATCCACAATGAAGATACGACGAACCACTGAGCATTGGAAATCAGTTATTTTCTTTATATAAAATGAATCGATTTACTAACCGAAAAAAAAACGGTTATTGAATAAGCATAAAGTCGTATTTCGACCATACACTCTTTATATGATGTAGATGTGCCTTTTGGGGGTTTCAATATTTTTTCAATTTCATTTTTTTGGTTTTATATATCTTAGTGTTTCCACTGCAACAATTTGGACTTTTCTCATTTTGATTGGTAAGATTAGTTTAATAAATATAACCAATACTTAGTTTGTTGTTTTATAGAATGTGGTCTTAATTTGAGTTTTCAAAAACTGCAAGAAATTTTCAAAAACAACCTTCAGATGAAATGGTGTCTGTAGGAAGACCTCTGTTTTGAAGAGTAAAAACACTTTGTAGTTGCGTTCTGCCATTGCGACATCGCTTAATTACACAATTACTGTTAAAATAAACTAGTGTCCAAAAGAAACGATACCATACAATTTGCTAAATAACTCAATCCATTTCAGATTGAGAAGACTAAAACATAGTTATATCATATCTTCAGTAGTCAAGTTACTTCTATGCAAAATCTTTTCATGTTTGCGAGAAACATGCATTTAAAACAATCATCGATCTGGAATCTCCTTAACTAGATGCGATAGCAGGGAGAAATTGGACACTTTCGCTTGTTTCAAAACGTTATAGTGCATTGACGCGTCAACGAATTTATGTCAAATAAAGTGCATTAAATCAACAACATTGTTTTCTTACCTTAATTCAATACTTTATCAATTTTATAGTGAAATGACAAAAGTTCTGTGCATAAAACAACTTGAAATTTCGATTTATGCACCCCATGTGCGTTTGAAGAGACAAAAAATCAAAAGTATCTTTTCCTGAAGAATGAAAATGTGCATACGTCTTTACAAGACATATGCCTGTTAGGCACACTTAAATTCGACTCTGTCAGGTAATAGAATTTTGTTTCGGAGGACGTTGAAAACTTGGTATCGTTTCTTTTGGACGTTAGTGTATATATCAAACTGTTACATTCTAATTTAGATATCATTTTAAATCAAATTTCAAATCAACTACAAATCGATTTCCTCATTTTAGTTTAACTGTTTACACGTGTCGTTAACAATTAGTGTGATCATTATAGTCGAGGACCCGGACGAGCTTGATTGGTTTATAGTCGAGGATCATATATCAGTCCAGGAGGAAATTTGATATGCAACAACAAGAAGAAAGTCAACTTCAGTGTTATTATCGATACACTGAAATGCAATAATGAAATATTGTATGAATACTTAAATGTAAACAAACTACAATCTGCCCATAAATTATTGTATTATTTCGTAACGTTATAGAATGATGTAAGGTCATTAATAACGTCACAATACTAAATTAAATGAGAGCAACAAAGTTACTTATCCGCATAACACTTAGGAATTAATAAGATTTGAAAGCGTTTTCATGTCCTGACTGACAGATTGTTTATTATACACTTAATGTTTCACTGTTTAAATTGAATAGCTCTTCAAATTTATCCTTGGCATTATACAATCAAATGACAAGTATATAAAACGACAGTGTCATCGTAATAAATTCCTCAACATAATGTCTTTTTGCACAACACTCATTGACTCAAAATCCATTATTTTACTTAAACTTGTGTTTCGTGAAGCATGTATTTATTCTGAGATAGAAGTTGGTCTTATATGCCAACCAATCTACTCCACAGTGTACACCTCCAACTTCATTGTGACCTTGACCTACTTATAAATTGGCGATACTTAAATTGAATAAAACATTTTACTTTATATTTCAAAGACACATATACTTATCTTCCTGTTTGAATACACACAGTGGCAAAAGAAACAATGCGATTTAAATGCAAGATACGACTGATGATTACGATTGAAACAGATTTTTTTTAAAACAACGTCTTCAGCAGCAACCTGTCAGAGATCTTTTAAGCAATATCTGGTCAGGTTTTGAAAAAAATGCATTTCAAAATTTGTGGTTAAAAAAAATCTCATTTACTAGACGAGATAGGATAGTGAAAACTGGCATTATAAAATTTCTATATTCATAGTTTGTATAATTTATTTATTGATTATTTACCTGCGGAAAAGCATATCGAACAATGTGTTTAGCTCAAGTAAGTTCGAACAGTCATGACAATAAAAGTATCAATCTCGGAAGAATGAACCTGTGATTACTTATGTACAATACAACATAACAGGGTCTGGTTGTTGCATTTCATTAATCACAGAATTTTGTAATTTACTGTTTTGAAAAGTATAGTTTCTTTTGCCCCTGAGTGTATGTTTGGAATTATTTTGACATGTTCATATTCAAAAGGTCAAAGTAAAAGTCAATGTCACTAAAACGTGATAAACATCTTTGTATACCTGATAACTTGAAAGAATATAACACGCGAACTATGAATCCTGATAACCATATTGTGTATATGTATATGATCATTGTAAGGGTTAACACCATACAACTAATTCTTCTTGATGTTTGCATATCTTAAATTTTTTGTCATGTTTACAAAACAATCATCTGTTGTGATCATTACAGCCAGGTTATGTAGTTGATTCCGACACAGTTAGCTAACAGAATCAGTTCATGATAATGTTATTATACCCCCGCTACGACGTCCGTCCGTCTGTCCGAAATCGTTTCCGGAGCATTACTCTAAAACTATACCACTTACAAACTTCAAATTTGGTATGGTAGTAGCCTATATGATGCTGTTGTGCCTTTTAGGGGTTTCATCTCAATGTTTCAAATATATTTTGAAATTTTGACCAAAAACCATCCGATTTCTTGATTTTGTCTCGTTTCCGGAGCATAATTAAAAAACTATACCACTTGGAAACTTCAAATTTGGTATGGCAGTAGCCTATATGAAGCTGTTGTGCCTTTTAGAGGTTTCACCTCCAACGTTAAAATATTGTTTGAAATTTTGAACCAAAACAGTCCGAAAACAGTAGGTTGAGGATCAAGCTTGTAAATATATTTTCTAATGACAAACACATACCTATAAACATTGTAAATGTGACTGTTTTGCCTTCAAGTTATCTTTTGGGAAGAAACCAAAAGAAAGGGATTGTGACCTTTTGTGATACTCATATGGACACTGTATGAACATAGAACATGACTGATGTTGTTACCGGTGCAAAGAATACATATATTTGAATGTTGATACCACTGCAAAGAATACATATATTGGCATATAAATTGACCTACATGGAACTGAATGGAAGGTGAGGGTTTATTGAAAAACATTTATTATCATAGTTATACCAGTTCACACCTATTCAGAAACATTAAATTTTAATGTTATTTTCTATATCATGTGATGGAAAAATACGGTAACAATCCTAGGACTTATCAGAACATATGACTTTTCACTATTTTCGTCAAAGAAAGGCGGTCAAACTATAGGTGGGGTTATGTGAGCTGCGCTCACTTTTGCATTGTTCATAAAGATAAACAAACTTCGAAACATATTTCCAAATCATAAGTCAATATATTTAAATATCGCAACTTTTTATTTATTTAATACCAACACAATTTATAACAGAAAATACAACTCAAACTATGTGATTATCAAAGCATCAAAACAAATGTATCTTGTGTAAAATAGAAGGAATAATCATTCAAAAGAATTAAACATTTAGAACTTGAAGCAACATAATATATTATGTACAATGATAAGTAGGATAATTTATTTATCTAAACTCTTCTTCAAGGGAGAATGACTTGTCAGGTCTGACTTTTTAATCACAATATTGATTCAGTGAAAACATAACAACCAAGGAAGTACAAATTTCAAGTTTCGTCTGATTTGACTGGTTGTACACTTCCTGTCATGGGGCGGCAATTAGACCTTCGTGTAAAAAGTAAGATCACAATTTTTTACACAGATATGAAATAATAAAGGAGATATGCCTAAAATTCATCAATGCTCTTGCGCTCAAAACTAATTTGAAGACACAACTTTTGGACCATAAATACCAGTAAAATATGCATATAAAAATATTACTCAAAGCAACCAGGCAAAACAGAAGTTGAGAAATCAAATACCCCTCACCACCGAAATCATTTATTTTTTTATCACTATTATGTCAACATAGGGATACATTTCCGTGTCCTTTTTCCTAGTTTTCGTCTTTGAAACATCACTCATGTCACCGTGAAGTGATTGTTGTGAGTCGTCAAAAAGGAAACTATTTTTGTTTCTTCCTTGTGGTTGAACGCTCTGTCTCGAAAGTTGACTTGGACGCACGTCTGAAGCCCACGATTTCTCGTTCTCTTCGCCGTTTATTCCTTTGCTCTCTTTATTCCATTCTTCTTTCCTAATTACATCTCCCGATGCTCCATCTTGAATCGCCACCTTCTCTTCATCATCATTTGACTGACAGCCTTCAAACGTCATGCTCATATTCTTTCCATCAGTGTTTGCCTGTCCTCCGAATGCTTCATCTTCATATGCCAAATTGATATTTTCATCAGGATTTCTTGTCTGAAGATCTTCAAGGCCTGCCGCGTTCGCTTGGTCGTCAATAAAGACTCCTCGTTGGCCTCTGACTGTACCCTCTCTAGTCACCTTACCATCACTGTCTCCAGTATCATTTGGATAGAGACTTCTAGACGCCATCATCCTTACTTCATCTTGATCTCCCCACCCTTGAGTTCTTCTCATAGTTTCTTCCTTATCTGTCATCTTAGGGATCTTGTCGTCAACAATTTTTAATTGGATATTCTGTTTTTGAAAACTTGTATGTACCTCATCTTCTTTTTCATTTGGTATTAAAGAAATTATCTTGATTTCTTCATTCTTTATTTCATTATCTTCAATGAACTTAAGACATGCCTTTTCTCTAACTGCATCAGTAATACCAGCATCTGCATTACATTTATTTTTCAGTTTGCATATTTTATTGACTTTGATATCCATGACATTCCTAGTTATGTCCCATTCATCCTCATCTCCGAATACAGCCTCCTTGTCCTCCTTGGGTCTTAAGCAAACAATGGTGCATGTATTCTTAGCCTTTCCATCTCCCTCGATACCGCCACACGCTGCTTCAGGCAATGCGCTTTGTGATCTGTTGCCATCACTGACACCAGACCGACCTTCCAGCCGGACACTGCAGTAACCAGACGCTGTTTCCAGGTTGTCAAATGACGAGTCAACGCTGAAGGGTTTGAAGGCAAACAAGTGGTTGTAGGTAGATTCACTTGCATGACTGGATCCACAACTTCTTATATTGCTGAATGAACAAACACGAGCATTCAGACTAGATTCTGACTGCACTGCCTCACCAATCGATGTCAACCCATTATGTACAATGCCCTGCATTCTGAAAATTAATAAGCAACTGATATATAAAACATAATATAGCAATAATGAAACGTTAATGTACAGTTTTTTCAAACAAATTGGTATTCAAAAGTGTGGTCAGAAATGTAATTCAAGCAAATAGTATGAGAACAATCAGATTTTAAAGCTAAGCAAAGAACACTGTTTCATGGTCAAATTCAAAGCAGTTTGATGAAACCACTGTCGCAAAATCACTCCAACAAAACAAACAGAGAGTTCAATTAGCTATAGCAAGTGTGTCCTCCTTTAGGACTGAAGTATATAATGGTCAAGTAAATATATAGAAAGCGATCCCATCTGCCACCCCTTTAGAATGTCCCGTAGATGCTTAAAGCGCAACTCCTGGGTGATTTTGCTTCAACTTCGTTCATTTATCTTCACAATACTTAGCATGTACATTTCAAGGACGTAAAAATCGCATTGGTAAGTTATAAGCGATCAATTCAATACACCTCTTTGCCATCACAATCAAGTATATTTCATGAAAATCGTAAAAGAAGGCAAAAAACTGTACTGCTTACGTCGCTTTCTGGCGTGTCGGCCATTTTGTTTTACGGAAAAGACCGGAAAAATTTCGATTGTTGCCGATGGAATGTGTGACGTCAACTGTGGAATACACGGCCTGTAAAATGGTGTCTGTCGCTATTAATAGCACTGACAGACAAAAAAACACCGAGAGTTGTAGCGACCAAACCACTTGACAAATCCATGTCAAAACTTGCAAGATGTCTGTTCACAACTTTCTGAAGCAATAGTAAAAAGGAATAACCCCAACACTGACGATTTAATTTGATAACTATCTATTAACCAATCTGGAAGTGAATCCATTCGTACAGTGAAACAATGCGATTTTCTGTTCAAATTAATCTAGGAAAACATCGGATTATTTTACATAAACAATTTCCAATGTATGTGGGTTTGTTTATCATTGAAATTGCGTCTTTTGCTTCTTTTTTTTAAAAAATATTTTTATTTGTAGTTCGAGTTTGCAAAATACAGCACGATACCAAAGTCCGGGTTAGAAAGTCTACTTCCATAGAACACCGACAGGAAATACAAAAATTATATGAAATGTTAGTTATACATTTTAATTATAAATAAAGGAACATTATCAAAATAATATGTTATGAATTGTATTGTCACAAGAGGTGGACGTGAAATCGTCCAGAATATCCTTCAATAATTTTACAATTTCACTAAAAATCTATAAATATAATATTACTTACCGATCATTTTACGACATGCGGAGTCTTTATCTAATTTATATTTTAATATACAATTTTAATTGATTATATCTGCATTTGAAAAGTGTTTTATCAATAATTGATATTTAATATGAACGTTTCTGTCAATAATACTGTAGTTCAGAGTTTTGAAATTAAAAATTATTTCTTCAATTTTTACTACCCCGGTATGTTAATAAGATGCTATTCGCTGTAAGCTTGGAAATATAAAACAATAGTTATTCAAATATGTTTATTGAATAAATATCATAGTTAATACTATTATAGAAATATTAGAATGATATATCAATATCAACATTTTTGCAAAAATTAAATTCGAAAATGCCTCCGCAAAAAGTTTTGAATATGATATTTTTTCCTCAAGTCCCGTCCATGAAACAAAATGTTTATGCATGCAGAGTAATAATTATCAATAAATAGTTTCAGATGTTGGCGCCTTCTTATAGCTGATCTTCTAGGGATATGCACAAAGTATTCACATTTTTTATTTCCATTTGATTTTATTCCTGTTTTCTTTTCTAATTGTGGACGCCATTGAGCATTGCCTGTAAAAAAAATTATATTAAAATCGTTCAGAATTCTGAATTAATACATGCACATACATTGCACATTAATGGACTAGAATATTCCTTATTTTCAATAAATATTTTGATGATTGTTTCAGACCTCTTGGTAAAAACATATACTTGTTAATAAATAAAATATTTTTGAATATCACATAAACAAGATAATTGATTGATGAAATGAAGTTATGTTATTTTGTATATGAAATTAATACTTTTAATTAGGTCTTCAGACGAAAGTCAAAGACCTATTGTTATTATCCGGATTATTATTATTAGGTCTTCAAGACTACGTCTGGAAGACCTATTGTTATTATCCGGATTATTATTATTCCTTATTATTTGTACCGATTTTCTGTCAGAGCTACAGCACAAACGGATGGTCCGAATTTCATGAAATTTTCAGGGATTGTATCTTTAGTCCTAAATTATAGAATAACGCGGGCGATTTTGGAATTTTAATTTCGTTTTTGAGTTATCTCCCCTTAAAGGAAAAAACTTCAAACCTCGATTTCTCAGTAACTATGGGAGATAATTGCATAGAAATTTCACCAAAATGTGAACAACAACATTCCCCATCGATTAAGCCCATAGTGGTTTTCGGCCGTATAAATAGATTTTTTGCTATTTTCGAAAAACTGAAAATTTTCTGAAATTTCGCGGTTCAGACGGTACGCGTCTTTGAAAATCTTCTTCTCACTAACGGCAATATATACAGACTAGTGTGATAGCTCGTTGGAAAGCCTAATCAGTGTGTAAGAACGTGAATTTGCCGAAACTTCAAATTTCGAACTGTGACTCGCGTTATCTGCCCTTGAAATTCGACATTTTTTTAAAGTGTCATTTTTCGTGTTACGTTCAAAGGGACATTACTCAGTAAGGAAATGTCAAAAATAAAATCTGTTTGATGCATTCTGTTCTACAATGATAGATGAGCAAGTTCACTACAGGTCATTATCATATAAAAGTTGATATTAAAGGAAATATGTGGACATAAACAGATTTTTTACATTTTTCGGCGATTTTAACATTTTTCGAGGGTTATTTTACTTTGAGAATTTTAGTTTCAAAACTGTTACAGATATAAATTTTATCATTGATGTTTTGTGAAGCAGATGTAATGAGTAGACGGAAAAAAATATCAACAAGTGATGATAATTTTTTTCCTCTCCATGACCAGTCCTTGAATATTGTGATTTTTGGAAAATCTTAATTTTTAGCACATTTCAAGGTTCCACAGTTTCCTTATTAAGAAAGATATCTTTAAATTGGTTGTATTTTCACATGCGTCATTCCAAGCACAACTTCTGCTATGTTGTACTTTATCATAAAATTGTTGATAGTTAAGGAGCTAGAAGGACCAACATGGAGTAGGGGTCTAAAAATCTTCAAATTTCAGTGTTTTCAATATAGTTCCATAATTCAGTAATCCATTACTATTTGAGTTATCAAAACAAAACATACATCTTTGTATGTGGATAAACAAGACCTCTTAGACAAAAAGTCATGTGAAGGTCAAACACTGTGTGAAGGTCAAAGAGGAATCTTGAAGACCTAAGTATTGACGCGTCAATCCTAGTTATTCTTCTTATTATTTGTACCGATTTTCTGTCAGAGCTACAGCACAAACGGATGGTCCGAATTTCATGAAATTTTCAGGGATTGTACCTTTAGTCCTAAATTATAGAATAAAGCTGGCGATTTTTGAATTTTAATTTCGTTTTTGAGTTATCTCCCCTTAAAGGAAAAAAATTCAAACCTCGATTTCTCAGTAACTATGGGAGAAAATTGCATAAAACTTTCACCAAAATGTGGGCAACAACATTCTTCATCGATTAAGCCCATAGCGGTGTTCGGCCGTATAAATAGTTTTTTTGCTATTTTCGAAAAACTGAAAATTTTCTGAAATTTCGCGGTTCAGACGGTACGCGTCTTTGAAAATCTTCTCCTCACTAACGGCAATATATACAGACTAGTGTGATAGCTCGTTGGAAAGCCTAATCAGTGTGTAAGAACGTGCATTTGCCGAAACTTCAAATTTCGAACTGTGACTCGCGTTATCTGCCCTTGAAATTCGACATTTTTTTAAAGGGTCATTTTTCGTGTTACGTTCAAAGGGGCACCACTCTGTAAGGAAATGTCAAAAATGAAATCTGTTTGATGCAATCTGTTCTACAATGATAGATGAACAAGTTCACTACAGGTCATTATTATATAAAAGTTGATATTAAAGGAAATATGTGGACATAAACAGATTTTTTACATTTTTCGGCGATTTTAACATTTTTCGAGGGTTATTTTACTTTGAGAATTTTAGTTTCAAAACTGTTACAGATATAAATTTTAACATTGATGTTTTGTGAAGCAGATGTAATGAGTAGACGGAAAAAAATATCAACAAGTGATGATAAAAAAAATTCTGTCCATGACCAGTCCTTGAATATTGCGATTTTGGGAAAATCCTCATTTTTAGCACATTTCAAGGTTCCACAGTTTCTTTATTAATAAAGATATCTTTTAATTGATTGTGTTTTCTCATACGCCATTCCAAGCACAACTTTTGCTATGTTGTACTTTATCATAAAAATTTTGATAGTTAAGGAGATAGAAGGACCAACATGGAGTAGGGGTAAAAAAATCTTCAAATTTCAGTGTTTTCTTTACTTTACAACGTTAAATCACATGTATCTCGAAAACGGTGGGAGATAATTTAACCAAATTTTTTTCTGCTACTAGGAATAATATTCTCTGAAGAATGATGTCATAGCTGACATTGGCCACCATGATGAATTTTTCTGAAAAGTCTTTAACACTGAATATCAAGTGGAATTTGGTCATTTTGATAATGTATTAGCTACTGTTTACCTCTTAGACCAAAAGTCATGTGAAGGTCAAACAGTATGTGAAGGTCAAAGAGGAATCTGAAGACCTAAGTATTGACGCGTCAATCCTAGTATTAAATTATTTTTTTGATATCGGAGTACAAAAATAATGTTTTCCAGAAAAGCCACTCCAAATATTAATACCTGTCGCTATTACTTTGAGTGATTGTTCAAGAAAATATAACATATTTTAGTTTGAAATAAAGAAAATAAATGCATTGTTCATTAAAATAACAAGCAATTTTCAATATGGAACATGAAACCATTTTTGTATGTTATTCCAATTTTTTTTAAATAGTTGATTTAGTTGCCTTGATTTCTTTTTAATTTCAATTAAATTTAACAAATGCCTCATATTTTATTTATCATGGAAATATTCATATTAAAATAAATAAAACATAAATCATCATTGTACGAAAATCACTGGATTAATATAAATTTTGTTCAGTCACATTTACATGTATTTCCAAATGAATATTTCCTTTTTATGTTTCACAAAGACTATTCTTGAAGGATGGAACATTCTCTTCCAATAAACAATAATATATGTATTTATGAAAATTGAAACGAAAACAATATTACTTCATTCATTGTTTGCATTGGCTTCAAAGTAAGTAAATAGTAAAATAAATGTTTAGTGAGTGATGCCAGATCACGATTTTGAAATTGGACAAAAAAATCTAAATTCGATAAATCATATTGTCGTACACTGATGTAAATGGGGCTATTGTCTATATGCCGTTTATCAAGAAATACATACGGCAAAAACAAACCAAAGGCAACATATTCTGCAAATACGGAGAGCCACAATTCGAAAGACGGGCAGATAAAAAAAATTCAAGGCTAAATATTGAAACATTTTCACACATGCAAAAAGAAGTTAAATACGAAGAAGGTAAATGAAAGATTCCATACACAAACAGATGATAACATATAAGGAAAAAAGACACAACGACTAACTCACCAGGGTCAAGCAGTGAAGACCGCAGGTTTTCAGCATGACATAACATTGACAATAATCGGATAATAGTTTCCATAAAATTTGCCAAAAAAATCATGTAGCTTTTCTTCCACTTAGGATATCCTTTCATACAGCAGATATTAAAATATAGTCACTTAACTTTGTTTGATGCGACCTATATCGACAAGTACATGATCACTGAAATATAAAACGTGGTGTTGTTTACTTTAGTAGCACTTTAGCACTCTTGTTTTCCACAGTTGACGTAACTTCCGGTAAAATCTACGGAACAACACGATCGAGGCAGGAAGCTGATTATCATTTTTAAAATCGCAATTTATCACTCTTTTGATTAGTTTAAAATTATGATGACCTCACGTAAATTCATAATATGAACTATATATTATGAAAACATGATCATAAATATACAGTTTGGCCTGGATAAATTAGTCTAAATTATCCGGGAGCTACGCTTTAATTGAAAACACAGAGAATGCTGGCCATTATTTTACTTTACAAAATATAGTCCCTTTCGACCTGTACTGGATATTCAGTCCTGCAATTCAGCTCTCGGTCGATATTTACCAAATCTTCATCTGGTCGTTTTCTCTCCGCTGAGACTGCAACACTGTGCAAAACATCTTTTAAACCTTACCAATAAGCAGTTGTGTAGTTTGGATGATTGAACAACAGAGGTAGGTAATCCAGTGTAATGTCAATTTTTGTGTCCCAAAATATATTTATGTTATCAACACTATAGCATTTACTTCAAGACAGCCGCATATCTCCGTGTATATGTTCAACAGATCTTATATCAATCAATAGCGTTCCCATTCTTTTCTTGTGTGGTTTTACAAATTTTTTTTACAAAACGCTCGTTTCAAACTACTGACCGTTTCAAGCAGCAGATAAGGAAGACAGCCAGCACAATGACTATAAGCAGCACACCCCCTCCTATGATATACGTATTCCAGCTATTTCCATTTTCTGAAAAGAATGTCCATGTTTACTTTATATACTTATAGATGTACCAATATATATCGATGTATACTTCTCAAAAAATGCAGAGCCAATCTTTTTCCATGTGATATAATGACAACGAATCAAACGATTAAATAGGTATGTCTTAGTATGTCTATGAAAATTTTTCTAACCTTTATCCAAGCTCGAATCCATTGATAATGTTTCCAAGATGCAATAAAATCTTCCTTTTTATGAAAGTATATAAAACACGAATTTGAATGAAAATAGGCACTTTTGCAGACACAATGAAAATGCCATTTATAGCTCATCTGGCCTGTAAGGCATGGTGTCCGTCCGTCCGTCCGTCCATCTGTCCGTCCATCCGTCCGTAAACTTTGTGGAATTTCGACTTCTTCTCCAGAACCATAAGGCCTAGAAAGCTAAACATTTGTGTACAGACTCCTTGGCTAGTGAGGATTATAAATTGTAGCTTTGGTGGGCCTGTGACCCCTAATAAGGGCCACATATGCCACGCCCTAAAAACCTATTTTCATCTTCTCCAGAACCATGAGGCCTAGAAAGAAAAAAGTTTGTGTACAGACTCCTTGACTAGTGAAGATTATAAATTGTAGCTTTGATGGCCCTGTGACCCCTAATAAGGGTCACATATGCCACGCCCTAAAAAACTATTTTCATTTTCTTCTCCAGAACCATGAGGTCTAGAAAGCTGAAACTCTGTGTACAGACTCTTTGGCTAGTGAGGATTATAAATTGTAGCTTTGGGCGCTCTGTGACCCCTAATAGGGCCACATATGCCATACCCTAAAAACCTATTTTCATCTTCTTCTCCAGAACGATGAGGCCTTGAAAGCTAAAAGTTGATGTACAGACTCCTTGGCTATTGAGGATTATAAATTGTAGCTTTGGTGGGCCTGTGACCCCTAATAAGGACCACATATGCCACGCCCCAAAAACCTATTTTCATCTTCTTCTCCAAAACCATGAGGCCGAGAAAGCTGAAAGTTTGTGTACAGACTCCTTGACTAGTGAAGATTATAAATTGTGGCTTTGGTGGCTCTGTGACCCCTAATAAAGGCCACAGGGGCCACACCCTAAAAACCTATTTTCATCTTCTTCTTCAAAAACATAAGGCCTAGAAAGCTGAAACTTTGTGTACAGACTCCTTGTCTAGTGAGGATGATGAATTGTAGCTTTATAATAATAATAAAGACAACAGGAACGTCCTTCAAATCTATTTTCATCTTCTCCTGAAGTATAAGGCCTAGAAAACTGAAACTTGTTGCCTATATACAGTGCTTAAAATATTCCTCGTCAGCCAGTCCTTGAACTGGCTACTTTTTGCCAGGACTGGTTACTTTTTGGTCAGGACTGGTAACTTTTTTGTCAGGACTGGTAACTTTTCAATTTTTTTCTTAAATTTCCCAAAGGAATTGACCAATGTATTTTCAGGACAGGCTAGATTTCCGATCTATTTTGTACACTGCTATATACTTAATGGTATGATTGGTGACCCTGTGGCCTCTACAAAGGGGGAATCAGAGCCTTTCAGCGGCCTTTGATACTATTGACCATTCCACACTGTTATCAAGACTGCAGATTGAGTATGGATTGGGAATCACGGTTCTGAAATGGTTTTCATCGTACATAGAAGATCGTTCCCAGTCTGTTCAAATAAACAGGACACTGTCAAACAGCCATGTTCTTGAATGTGGAGTACCACAAGGCTCTGTTTTAGGACCTATACTGTATACTATGTATACCAAACCTTTATGACAACTCATATCAGACCACCTCATTGGACGGCATTTTTATGCTGATGATTCCCAGTTGATTGATAGTTTCAAGCTAAATCAAGACAGTCAGCAGAATGCCAAGGTCAACATGGAATCCTGTCTCAATGATTTTAAGGGCTGGATGACCAACAACAAACTTGTCTTAAATGATAGTAAAACAGAAGCCATCATTATAGCTCCACGTCAGAGATTGCAAAAGTGCCTGCTCTCCTCCATTTCAATAGGACAAGCATCAATCCCTCTTTCCCCCTCTGTAAACAACCTTGGTGTGTATCTGGACTCAAATCTAAGTATGCAATATCATATCAACCACATTTGCAAAACTTGTCATTTTCATTTGAGAAACATTAGTTCCGTTCGCAACAACTTAACTTTGGAAACAACAGCTACTCTTGTCCGGACATTAATATTTTCTCGATTGGACTATTGCAATAGTTTATTGTTTGGCGTCTCAGAGGAACAACTGCAACGTCTCCAGAAAATACAGAACAGGGCTGCTCGCATCGTCACAAGGACAAAGCTGCACACCCATATCACACCAGTGCTAAACTCTCTTCATTGGCTACGGATCCGTGAGAGAATTGATTATAAACTGCTCTCCCTTGTCTTCCAGACCATCCATAACACTGGCCCAACATACTTTCAAGACTTGATTAAACTCTACAAACCAGAAAGATCTCTCCGCTCCAGCGAACAACGTCTGCTCGTAGTCCCCAAATTCAAACTAAAAACTTTTGGCACAAACTCATTTTCTCATGCAGCTGCCACTCTCTGGAATTCTCTTCCATCAGATTTTAAAGCCTCCCCATCACTTACAGTGTTTAAGAAGAACTTAAAAACACATCTCTTCAAAAAATATTTGTGCTTGTCATTGTCATGCATGTACATAGAAACTGTATATATGTTCAGCGCTTAGAGCATGTCCCTGGGTGATGTGGATGAAGCGCTATAAAAGTACTCTTATTATTATTATTATTAACCACATTGGCCACACTCTACATCATAGTTGATGATGAAGCCTGATGAGCTACAGAGCCAATGGCTCTATTTTTAATTAAACCCTAATGGTTTGAGTGCCAACTGTCAAATGAGATTTTTTTAAAGTAAAACGCCATGCGTCGACTAACTAATGTTAAACAGTATGATGCCGTCATTCATTTCGAGAGCGGAGCCAAAGATTGCACAGTATCTTCTGTGTTTTAGGGTAACTTAAGGTTGTTTTGGCATTGCTTTAAGCAGCAATGGACAACACTTGATTGTCCTGTGTAAAGCTGATTTTGGATGAACACCCATTTGGCATAAGTCAGTTTATCTTGGTAACTAACATGATACCCCACTTCCGGTCTCGTTGCCATGGTTTCCTTTGTTCTAACTGTAGGTGTATTGACGGATACACCAACACTTTATAGCTAATCTACACCTAACAAAATAAATAGAAAACAGGTATCGATTACAGGAATAACGAATACTTGTTTAATGGATAATCATATATTTCATAATATTTTGGGTTTTTTAGAAGAATAATTGCCTGTACGTGTGTATCACAGCATAGATATTTGTGCACTATTCAAATTCCAATATTCCCGTTACTAGCTCGGCTATTTCCCACCTATTTTCAACATTTGTGACACAAGGATGTCGACATAATATAAATTACGCTTATACACATGTAGAGACACTTATCATTGAAAATTAAATATAGACTTGCCACATATCGACAATTCCGTCTTTGTTTATCTTTGAAGCATGTTATTTATGACTATAACATATATTGTGACACCGTTACAGTCGAGAAATATGGAGAGCAGAAACAACAACAACAACAACATCAGCAACAGCAACAGAAAGGAAGTGTCCCAGCACGTTCTGTTTTCATCAAAGCTTATGGTATGTATTGTATTTATTTGTGTACATAGTAACATAACAACTCATTCAATGACCCTTTAACAATGGTTCAAATGTGTTGCATTAATTACAGCAGTAATGAATAGATAGAATAATGTAAATGTTATACATATGCCCTTTCAACGAGAATCTAAATTTCAAATTAGACAAAAAGGCCCAAGTGCCACGCAATATTTCAGTCATTATCGGCGTGTCTAAGATGGTTGCAATTAGGATAAAACATGTAGGCCTTAAATAAACTGTCCATTTGTCATTTGTTTGTAAATAATTCAGTTATAATTGAGAAAGTGTAAACAGATGTTCAACTAGTTATTCGTTGTCTCATTACAAACAACCACACTATTTCCTCATTAGTCTGATCATATAGTTTTGAGAAAACGAGGAAATGTTTCTAATTAGTATTCTACCTATCCAATCGAGGTGAATTAGAAAACAACATAATGCGGAGTTTAAATGAAATATTTTTCAAAAGACATGGACATGTTAGAATTCTTCTTCTACGTTGATCCGTCGTCTCCTCAAAACAAACTAATTGTAGTTGTAAAAGGTGAAAACCAGTGTATATGATGAACATAGACCGTCATATATATGTGCATTGGGCACGTTTGTATCGAACGCGAAGGAAATGAGTTCGAAGGAAATGCATTGCATATATGAAACTAAAGATATGACCTGTGAGATATACGAGGTACATACAAATACAATAAAGTTTTTTTTGTAAAATAACCAACAACTTTTCAGAACAAGTTCGATAAAACATTCACATGAAAAAACATGATTTTAGTAATAGTAACAAAAGAATTTCCGAAGTTACCAATGAAAAGAATGGACCGGCTCTAGATCATAGACCAATAAGTTTGATATATGTAAACTAGGCAATATGCGGATATGAATATCAAGGATCCTTTATACACAGCTGATTACCTTGGTAATGCGATAAGGAACGTCATAAGAATTGGTTGGTGAATACTATCAATCTAGTCAAAATATGCAAAATAGAAGCTAGGAACTATGGTCATTGTATTCCCTGTTTTAAACACTAACCTACTTAATACAGCAAAATCAATTTTGTGTATGATATATATAGATTATCAACCTTGTGTGTTTCCGTATCATTTATAGCATATATTTTATTCCTATTATATGGTATTAATGATACGGAAACACAAGAGGTTAATAATTTCTTTATAATATAATGTCATTTTAAAAATAAATGGGTTTAAACGAAAATATGTTTCCTTCTAAAAATAAGTTTGACCTAGATTTCGCGGAGTAATTGCTTTCACAATAAGCCAAGGTGAAGGTCATATTGTCGGCAATGTATAGTTGTGAACAGTCTAGAAATAGTCCTTCATGAAATGATGTTTTTAGCACTGTTAGAAACATTCCTACAATCTATCAACATTTTCAGTCTGTTTCCCAGTGCACGAGTAAACATTGCATCTTTTTACAACACAAAACGTGAAAGAACGACTTGTCAAAGTCGCTAAAAAGGGGAAATAACTCTTACTGCATTTTGAAAAACTGTCATTGTTGTTACACCAGTTCAGTTACGGTATCCTTGGACTTAACGCGCCACTCAGGCAATATATCCCAGTCACCAGTGTTTTACTGGACTATTGTCTCGCAGGATAGACCACCACATAAAACCTAAAACTAAAACAATGTCGGACTAGCATCGACGTCGTCCAAGGGAGAGAGGTTCGTTCGACCTGTGCAAAATTTAGTCGTCAAACTAGTACCAAAGTCGCATGCCAACTCTCTAGACTAGCAAGCTGGGTCTCTCGTTTCATCCCGCACGCTCTGCAGGTTCACCCGGTGTATCCATTGTGGCTATAACCGATACATGCTTAATTCAGACTCCATCTCTCTAGTTTTGACACAAGGATGTAGATATAATATGAATTACGCTTTCAGAGACATTTAAACATTCAATATATACTTGCCACATTTCGATATTTCCACTCTTTGTTTAACTTTGAAGCATGTTATTTACACCCGACTGTAACACATATTGTGACCATTACAGACGATGTCTATAGCTATGGACAGCCCTATATCGCCTACGATTACTATCTGGACAATCTACAAGGTGGTCAGCAACAACGGGAGGGAAAACACAACCAGCAGAATCAACAAAGGAAGAACGATCTGCAGCAACATCAAGACCAACAGCAACAGAAAGGAAGTGTCCCAGTACGTTCTGCTCTCAACAAAGCTTGTGGTATGTATTGTATATATTTGTTAACATAACGACATTACACATATTACAAAACTTATTAAAATAAGTTGCATTAATTAAAGCTGTAAAGACCAGATACAATAATGTGTATATTTTAGATATGACCTTTTAACAAGAATTGAGTTTTCCAAAATTAGACAAAGGGACCCAAGTGCAACGCTTGTATTTTAGCCATTAGCGGCGTGTCTAGGATGGTTGCATTACTTTATTGAAACTAGGATAATACATATAGGCCATAAATAAACTGTCGATTTGTCATTTCCTTGTAAATAATTCAGTCATAATAAAAATGTAAACAAACGTTGGACTAGTTATTCGTTGTCTCTTTTAAAAAAGACACAATATTTCCTCATCAATATCGTTTTGAGAAAATGAGTAATTGTTTCCACAAAAATATATGACGCAAAACAGCGAAACGTTCTGATTGTAATTCGTAACGAAGTTTATGTAGAGAGCAATGTATGGATGTCAATATGCAGGAATTATGTCTCCCCTCCCCCCACTTTAGACTTTTCACTGCATTATTTTGGACTTTTCTCATTTTGATTGGAAAGGGTTAGTTTCGTTTATATAACCAAAACTTACAGGCTTTTTTAGATAGAATGTAGTCTTTATTTCAGTTTTAAAACACTGTAAGAAGTTTTCAAAAACAACATTCAGGTGAAATGGTGTCTGAGGGTAGACATCTGTTTTAGATAGTAAAGACACTTTGTAGTTGCGTTCTGCCATTGCGACATCGCTGTATTACACCATTACTGTTTAAATATATATCAAACTGATATATTCTAATTTAGATATCATTGTAAATCAAGTATCAAATCAACTGCAAATCGATTTTCCTCATTTTAGTTTAATTGTTTACACATGTCTCTAACATTTGTTGTGACCATTACAGCCGATGGCCCTGAAGAGCTCAATTGGGCCAACAATAACGAACCAAAGAATCAACAAGAAGGTCAGCAGCAATGGAAAGACAAACAAACACATCAGGAACAACAAGGGAGGAACTACCCGCAGCGACAACGGCACAAGCAGCATCAACAGAGAGGAAGTGACCCAGTACGTCCTGGTCTCAACAACAAGGGTTCTGGCTTCATATGGGGCAAGTGCTATTCTCATTATTTGTGTAAAGGCCATAGTGTCATAAAGAACAACGCTTATAAATAGATTGGTTTGAATAGTTTATTCAAGTTTAAGAACAAAGACTAACCAAAAGGACAGGATTATCGCCTTTTACGATCTAAGAACTAAAAAACAATAAAATAAGAAATATAGTGTACAGTGTATTGCTTTATCTAAAAATCAAGTCTCTCTGTCAATTTCGCAGACACTTGGTATATGGTATACATTATAACAGCACAAATAGTGTTATTGTCATTGCTAATTAAACTATAAATCGTCTTAGTTTTAACAATGTATAAATGACAAAAGGTTTTGTTTGATCTTATCAAGCTGTTAAAATTAAAATTAAAATACAGTAAAAACAAAGTGACTTAATTAGGAAATGGCAATAG
The DNA here is from genome assembly GCA_916613615.1 of Steromphala cineraria. NCBI lineage: Eukaryota > Metazoa > Mollusca > Gastropoda > Trochida > Trochidae > Steromphala > Steromphala cineraria. The sequence continues at coordinate 60,980,483 of OU744734.1, read as the reverse complement.
TCTACGAAATAGGTTAGACTTGGCTTAGTCTTGAAATTTACGAATATAAGAAATAGCTTATACACTATATAGTGAATCAAACAAAACTGCAATAATCATACATTCTTGGTTTAACCTTATTGCCGATTTTTATCTTGCGAACAGCTTCTTACTTGTTCATAGTGTACTTTTGCTTGGCAAGATTTCTATCTGTGAAGTGAGTGAGTTGGTATTGCAACTTCAATCTGACTCTCTAATAGTAGCCGTCCCTAAACGGATGGTCGTAGTTCTCATCATCAGGTCGGGAATCTCTTTCAGGTGGCGAGTCGCCAGTGTTCGGTTTCCAGAAAGTTTCTGCGATCAAAGGGATATTGATGTTTCCTCCTGTTGCGTTTCCGTTATCAGAGTCTGCTGAAGTTCTACCAGACATGATAGATGATGAAGATAATCCAGCAGGTTGTGGCCTTCTAGGCAGCTGAGGAAGCGATGTGATTAAATCCTCGTTTAATTCACAATAGTTCGGATAAAAGTAACTAACTGGTCTTTCCGAACCACCACCTGAAGCTGGTAAAGCTGCAGCTTCGTCCAGCAGTCCTTCCGATTGTTGAAGAGCCTCAGGTGAAGCAGCTGCCCCTTGTTGCTCAGAGTCACGGGCCCCTTGTTGCTCAGAGTCACGGGCCCCTTGTTGTTCTGAGTCTCTATCATCATGTTGCTCTAATAGAACTTGGTTTCCACCACTCGGGGCAGGCTCAACATAGCTGGTTGGTGTGCGTCCTCTTATTGTACAGACTAAGGGAGAAGCATTGCCGCGTTCTTCAACAGGATGAGAAGGGACCGGGACGAGTCGAAGTCCTGCAACATCCCTTTGGTTATCTCCAAATGTAGAGCGACGTCTTCCCCATCTGGCGCTGTAGTATATTCTACCATTCATCCTGTAAGATATGCGCATGATTTAGTGAAAACAAACTTTTAGTATATTTTTATAACATTTTGATACAGCGATAAGTTAATTATATATTAACCAATGACAAGAAATGTATGTTTTCATTTGTAATCCTTGTAAAAATCATACGCACCGTTTTAGTCTATATAAAACATACACGATGAAAGCAGCCCCAATGATGAATAGCGTGACACCTCCAGCAACCCAAACGAAGTTGAAATCAAATGTCTCCTTTGTCTCTTCTGTAAAAAGAAAGATTATATCAATGTATTTACAAAGTATTATGACATTTCAGATAAATTTCTCGAAATCTGATGGGTCAGTAGCCAATGCATACTGAGGTGGTCGGATTTGGCAGGGTTCATCAGTCATATGACCCATAAGTCACGTGACCAGCCAAACAGGTCTTATGGATGACCTTGACCTACGGCTTATCGATATCATCATTTTATTATCAAATTTTTCAGTAACAAACATTAGTTAGTGGAATTCAAAGTGTGTTATTTCTTTATTTCATCTATTCAACTATTTCTTAGTGTCTCATGATAATCTTTTTATTGATCAACAACATAAATTCGTATTCTTTTGGTTTAAACTTTTTAACTCACTTACTGCGCCGAAGGAAATACAACTTCTACAATGGTCCTACAGTCCTGTACACCCTTTAAAAACGTGAAACTGATATTACAAGTTTCTTAAGTAATAAAAAATTAAGTAACCATACTATAACCATTGTAGGTAATTGTGTACGCTACTTACCATTCTGACATTCCCCTGTGTCCTTGTGACAGTCTCCTAAAACACACCCCTCACAAATCTTGCTGCATCTAGGTCCATAGAACCCAGTCTTACAGGCTGTGCATTTGCCATCCAGGTCACAGGATCCACCATCACACTCTGGTGGACATGTGGATTTGATACAAGTTCCATTCTGGTCACACGATCCACCATTACAATGTTGTGGACAGATGAACTCACACTTGTCCCCATAGTAGCCCTTAACACAGCCGTCGGTACAATGTCCCTCTCTATCACAGCCTGCACAACCTGCACTGCACTCAGACTGACAGTTCGGACCATACCGACGTTCTTTACACTCGACACATTCTCCTGACAACTTGTCACACCCAGAGACACAGTCAGATGAACACTTAGATTCACATATCTCGCCGAATGATCCAGGTGTACATCCATTAGCGCAGCTTCCGTTCCTGTAGCAGCCTTCAGAACATCCCCTACTACACAAAGACTGACATTCTGGTCCAAACCAACCCTGTACACAGTCTGTGCAGGTGCCCGACTCTTGGTCGCAGAGGCAGTTATCTTCACAGTGACTGTCACAGGAGTACCCAACCCAACCTGGCTTACATCCATCTATACACTCTTCATCGCCAGTTGATGCACATCTATTGTGGCGACAGCCTTGCAGTGACTTGCACTCTTTCCCTGAATATGAGAGAGATCTCTATACAATGTTTCCATATGCATTGTTTTTAAGCCAGAATCTTATTTCATTTTACTAACTGAGGAAGGTGTAATTGATTTGACCATAGCTCTGAATCATGTCAGACCTCGAAACATGAATTTTTCCCAAACACCGGTACTTGTTTTTTCGTGACAAGGGCGTTTCGAAAAACATAGACAAATGGCGAGTCCATAACATTACACCATCAACATTAAATATTAAATAAAATTAAATAGTTACTAATAATTATAAATTATTTTTTTTAGTATTTGACACCCACTCAATGATTACATTTTTCCTTTTTGTATTTCAAAAGGTGGGGTTTTCATGACTGGGAATGTTGAAATGGTTTCATGTAAAGTTTTAAAATGTACACGTCAAAATATATTTTATTATACAATTTAAATTAAGTGAAATTCTAGTGAATTATTAGACATGAATGACGTTCGACAATAATACCTCTTGTAAAAACATGAAAATGATCGTAAATCATAGGTTAGCAATAACATTATCTGAAGTTTTAGAGCATTTAATATTTTAACACGCACAAGTTTCTTTCTTTATTTCATGAACATTCAAATGTGGATTTATAATATTCAAAACGCTTTCGATTTCTTCTTAATGCTAGATTCAACACTGATTTCTAATCAGATTGGACGTTATCGATATCGTTCAGTTGAGAATGGGGAAATTAGATTGGTGTAATATGTGCTTACTATTTAGCTAGTTCTATATTAATTCACTGAACTGAAAGATCTAATACCTGTTTTTCAGTTACTTACTGTGTATTTATATGTTGCATGGTGCATTGATCAACAGTAGTTTCAGTGCTGGCTTCCACTCACTCTATGTAATTCTATCAGTTGTATAAACACTGTAAGCCACTGTGTAAACACATCTATTACACTCATTGTCAATGTCAATCAATTTTAAATACTTGTATGTCCATCTGATTAACTGGCTTCTTGTACATATATACTATATATTCTGCTTGTAACTGTCATTGTCACTTACCTGATGAAGGGGCACGGAGTTGCCTTGAAACGTCGTATGCAAATACAATAAAGAAGTTGTAATCCATCCTACTCTTTGTCATATTTAGGTGTTGGTTACTTTCTTAAAGTTATTTACCTGTATCTGCTTCGCATCTTGAGTTTCTGTACAGGTATCCGAGCACACATGCACAATGTCCACCATGTTGTTGACAAATGTTTTCCCGACAGTGAGGGTCGCACGTCTTCGTACAGTTGAATCCATAATATCCAGCCAGGCAGCCCTCCGTACATTCCCCTGTAATCTGACTGCAGGGACAGAGACAGTTGTCAGGACATTCATCTCCACAGTCCTTAAACCTAGAGTCAAAGTTGTACTTCCTCTCCCCTGTAGCAAACAAAAACATTGCTTTTATTTACCTTCTTATTGGTAAAGACATATTGGATGAAGAACTGAAATAAACCAATGAATTACAAACCAAAGACCAGGGCAGCTAGACACACCAGTGTAACCTGTGACAGAATCATGGCGAATGTGAGAGGAGAGCGTGATATGAAACTGAACTGCAGTTTGGTTTCACTTTTCACTTCCTAATTGACTCGTTTGTGTATCTGTTTTCAAATGTGATGAATGCTTTGATTTTAACATTTATATACTTGTACCTAAATTTTGCCCAATTACTCAAGTAAATTTTCATCTGTTAATCTGTTTCATCAGATAACTGTTATACACGGGTTTATTACAAATTTAGCATTAATGTACACGATATGAAGCATCTTATGAACATCTGCATTGTGACAGTGTTGCCTACGGTTTAGCTCATCAGGCCTTTAACGGCCCGATAGGGTTGTAACATGTATAGACGCCTTGCCTTGTGAGGATTATGATTTATGCCTTGGTGACTTTGTGATCGATAATAAGGGACAAAGGGGCAACGGCCTTAAAATCTATATTATTTTCTTCTCATGAGGCAAAAACGTTTCCAAACTGCAATTGACATCACCTCACGTTTCAAAACAAATATATGTTCAAATGGAAGGTTCGGACGTTTGCTTTTCAACGAAAAACTCCTAGAGCTTTGACATCTAAATAAAACGCGAGCAGTCTTGTTTTGTGCTTGCAGTTCGGTCCGACACCACTTAGAGTTTGGCGTATTTTTAGCCATATTTGGATTGTCGATAGGAGTTATCTGGGCGTCTTCTACTTTAACCAATATGACCTTTGATCTAGCTCAGACACTAACCTAAATAAAACAAGTAAATGTGAATCCCTCGTTTAATCATTTATTTCAACTACAAGGAGCATTACATTATCAATTGACACCTCTTGTTAATTCTATTGTTTTATCTTATTTCAGGTTTTTTTATCTGGCTGTTCTTCCTCCTACCGTTGGTGTCTGCCCAGTGTTCCACCTGTATGGGAGGGAGATGCTACGATACTGGGCAGTGTATTCTTGGCTGTGTACCAGGGTATATGGACATATACTGTGACAAGACCTGTCCATCCAACTGCCTTAACAAGGCCTGCCAAGTAAATACATTATCTCGGACAATTTCCTGCACAGATGGGTGTCGGGATGGTTTCTGTGGCACTAAATGTACTCGTCGCTGCCCAGAGGGTTGCACGACGTGCGACAGACAGTGTGGTTCCTGCAGTATGACTCTCTGTCCTGAACGACACTATGGGCAGGGATGTAGAAGTGTCTGTAACCAGAACTATGAGGAATGTGACAGGGAAACTGGACAGTGCATCAAATGCAGACATGGATACAAGGGAGACAACTGTGCCTCGAAATGTCCAAGATGTTACTCCAGAGGACAGAACTTGATGTACAAGTGTATGTCTGGCTGTAAGATGTGCAAAGAACAAGGTAAATCCAACAGAATTTTATCTTTATATTACCTGGTAAGTAAGTATTATTTCTTGAAGTAGATCGATCAATTCTATGAAATATTGTTGTTTGGTAACGAAACATGGCAAATTATATGATAGTGATTTACTTATTCAGATCCGTGTCCTGATGGCTTGTTTGGAGACAACTGTGACTTGAAGTGTCCTGAAAACTGTGGCAAGTCAGAGGAAACAGGTGGGCAACCATGTAATAGAGCAACAGGGGAATGTTCTATTGGGTGTGTGTCTGGACATCACGGACTGACCTGTACCTACACGTGTAGCCGATTCTGTGAGGGCAGGATCTGTAATCAACACGACGGGGTCTGCACATCCGGATGCATCAGTGGCTACACTCAGCAGTTAGAGTCATGTGAGAAGCTGGAAGAAGAAGACACAGGTGGGAATTGGCCATTTCATGCAATTTTAGTTATGACATATTTACAGGCTATCGAGAAACCGATTGTATACTTGACACAATAAGTTAGCAATTTATGCTTAAAACAAATATTTGTCATCTATGAAGCAGAAAAAGTATTTGCATAATCCAAAATTTCTTCTTAAACATCCCTTATCATTGTCCAAAATATCAAATGTAAGCTACTAATTGTAAAAGGCACGCCGCTAATGGTTGAAATATTGCCATCCAAAGTGGCGTTAAACAATAACTCACACACTCACTAATTGTAAAAGAGTCCCGATTACCACACTATTTCTGGTTTTATTTATTGATACCAGATCTGGTTGATTATTATTTCAAGTATATCATTTCGAAAAAATAGAAAGTGTATTACACAATCGTCGAAATCATTTTAATCATCACAGCCACAAATCTCTGGGTCAACTTACGTCGCTGATCTATAGTTGAACAGTATAAACAATACGGTCTCTGTGGGGAGCCCTAATGCGAAACAGCGTCATAGGTGGCTCTGCGGAATTTCCGTCCTTACTGATAGCTCCGTATTTCGCTGGTGCCGTCAAAAGGCCATGATATGCATTACCGTTTTTTGTTTTTGGTGCCGAATTTTGTGCATAATGATTATGTTAAGATGCTGTTACAAGTTAAATAGCGACCTTAATATGTTTCCGAAATATTTTTTTTATAAAATTAAGGTAATTAAACAATGTAATGATTAATATGATAATAGTAAATCGCGGGCACTAATATTCCGAACCCGAAAGAAAAATGAGTATTGAGTTTGCCGTCCATTTCAACAACGTTCATTGTTTTGTTACGTTATAATGATTAATAATTATAGACATTGTTCCTTGATAGCTCAGACTTGTCAAGTTGGCCTAGTAAAATGACTTTCGGAAAATATACTGCTTATAATTATAATACTTATACGTGAAGTTCATATGTGAATGAAGCTTAGGACATGCAGGGTTAGAGAAACATTTCAGGCTTTGTAATCTTGTGAATATAAAATGGGTCATGGTCCTTAAATCAATCATGTACTTTAACCCCTGAACACTGATATTAAATCAAGAGTTTCTACTGAGGATTTGAAAACATTTTATCTGCTTCGTGTTTTGACTGCGTAATTGATTGTTATGATATTTGATTATTCTCAATTTCCTTTGTATCTCATGTCAACTTTTCAGTTGTAGATTTAAAGTTGTAGAGATTTATTATTTTAATAAGCAAAAATTCACTCATATGCTTTGGCAGTTTGCAACTGATCATGATTACCAGGATATTGAGCAATACAACATGAGATCATATAAATTTCTAACAGAGTACTTCTTATTAATCAATCATTTGTTTAAACAACCAGCGAATCCAAACTAAAGGTGGGAAACCCAGTTTTGCACTTATTTGATCTGTAGTGGGCCAAAAATGTTGGTCAAAATGTTGGTCGTTCAGACGTTCGTTAAACTAATGTTTTCGCAATAATTTCGTTAAAGTACTAAAATGTGCTACTTTAGTAGCATGTTTGAGCAGCCCGAGTGTTAAACCTTCCAAATCTGCCATGAGTAACAAAAAAGGTCAAACGTTAAATTACGTCTTCTGTCAGCAGGTTCAACTTCACATTTCGTCTGCATCGAAGCTTTTCAATTAATGGGAATGTGTGGACACAGGTCTTACTTGTCATATTGACACATCGTACAAATGCATATGGTAACCAGCCTTAAGAACTCAACAATCGCAAATTAATCTTGTTAGTTTCATGCCAATTCTGACGTTATAACTTCGATGTTTAGTGACCAGTATCAACTTAGCAGTCGATGAGCTCTTATTAGATTTGTCCAAGTTCATAAAGTGCACGATAACATAACAACATGCCAACCTTTGATGTTTGCTATCTCTGATGTCACTAAGAGACAACGTTGGCTGTGGTCTAACGTCACAGATATCGGCTCTCATGCAGTAAAAAAACAACTGTTTTTTTGTGTTTCAGGGTTGTCAGCAATCCTCACAACCTCTCTGTATAGCAGGATCAAATTACCATTAGAAATGAAGGAACACTTCCGATTCTTGTAAAACAATGGTTGTTTTTTTATCAATTTTGTCAATTTACAGAGGGGATTCGCGATATTTTGGTATACCGTTTACTGGTTTTACTATTGGAGTGACACACACTCATTATGAAAAGTTACTGAACGTTTCGTCACGTGACTAAGTTCCAGCGGAAACGTCACGTGATTATGAATTTTTTTGCATGAATATTGCTCAATTAACAGTTTTAACATGAAAGTGTTGGTTTCAACTATGTATTTGCCAACTTAAATGAAAAATTAAATATGAGATTGTTGTCGAAATTTCAGTTTTAAAATTACAAAGTTTCCTTTGGAATTCAGTGTATATATCATGATAACGGGCAATATAATTGAATTAAATTTCAAATAAATTTCAGAAAAAAACACCCAACACATTATCTTTGACTCATATTCATATTGAGTCTTCAACATTGAAATTATTAATTTGGTGAACAATGATATATATGCCATGTATATAAAAAGGTTCAAATAAAACACAGAGCATTCAAGGTTTACGCTTCGTTAAAAAAATCTAAAACGTTTTTCATTGTTCCCAAAAGCACATTGTCATAGAATAATACAATATTTCAACATTTGTAACTTCATGCCAATATAATCCAACACTGCAAATGAGTATTCAGGTTGTGTTAATAAATTATTTCGTTTATAAAAGATGACCACTTTTTCCAATGTTTGCTCAGTTTACTGGTTCAAGTTGCAATAACTGTTTCTAGTGGAAATTTTCTATCAAAATATCTTGATATCTTCCAGGACTTGGAAGCTGCTGTTAAATTTTATAAAAATGGATTTATACTTTTGCTGCAGATACAAATAAATGACTAATAGTTTATTATCATATGTAGTCCTAAACCAAATTTCTTATGTTATTTGTATCTTATATATGGTTACTAATCCACATTTCAAGGTTATTCCAGAATGATTGCATTTCCCTGCTGCAATTCCAATAAACATTAAAATACTTCCATTCATCTTATTGCAAAGATGGCAACATAAATTGTAAACAAGTTTTATTTCAAATAGATAAGATAAGTATGTAAAAACAGACATATATCTTTTATTTATAATAGCATATTTCCATGATTTTGGTATTCATTCAAAACCTGCAAGGACAAGTGCTGAATAAATTGACCTAGGAACAAAAATATTTAACTAGCTATGAAATTTACTGTTCAGCATCTGAATTGATGGTTTAATCCATGGTTTTGTTTATGTGGCCACATAGGAAATAATAATCTAGCAAATAAGGTGCCTTTTGAGTAATGAGCAAGGTTGTGTCATAATGAACTACAAAAGGAACACAGAGGAATTTAACCTTACATTTCAAGTACACACAAAAACTACTAATATCAGTTATCATATCCTGAGATTTAAAAAAAGAAGTAAATAACCCCATGAAATTATTTTGTGTTTATTGAAATAAACAAAAACAAATTGACGGAATTGTATTTGCAAAAGAAAATGAAACATTTGTTAGTGTCATATTATTCTTTATTGTAGATAAACATTCACTTTGACAAAAAATGATTTGAGGATAAACAGATTTAATTCGACTTGTCAAACTTTCAATTTGGATTTGATATTTAACTATTTTGATTTGCTAGTAAAAATGATAATTTCAACGCAAGAAATTGTTATCATTTGGCTATAAAAAAGTTATAATCCTGTGAGAATAAAATACTCTAAATGGCCATAAATAAAATACCAACATATATATACTTTAAATAGATACCTCCTCACTTTGTTAAGATTAATAGAAGTAATTAAGATCAAAATCAATTGAAAATAATTTATAAATTTGAGAGACCGGTATTTCTAATATTTTTAATATTTAGAAAATTTAGTTATTTTAGAAGTAAGGGAATTAATATTTTAGATTTTTTCACCAATGATTCGTATGAAAAATTGTTTTCAATTATTAAATTGTATTTTCTGTCCATAATGTCTGATAAAAATAGATTAGATCAAATAATCTAGAAACTGCACCACAACAATGTGTTATTATTATGATACTTGCTATTTTCAACAGTCAATAGAGAATTTCGAAATATAAAAATCCTCGAAATTTGAATGAAGTTGTCATATTAAAAAAGAGATCACATTTATTACTATATGTAAAAGCCTACCACGGCTTCTGGTTTTTGGATATTTTACGGCCGCCTCAGTTATTTCAAGTCCTTGGTCATATCAATGTTTATGACTAGTTGGCGGTTTATAAAATAGATAACACATAGTCCGTGGGCAAATACCACGGGCAAACATCCATTATTATTGATAATGCCCACGGACTATGTGTTATCCATAACGTATCCCTCCTAGATCAATGTTATTCTTGAATTTTAGACCGACAAAAGTTCGCTCGCCATGCTGTTTGATTACGTTAACGACAATTCCGGGACGGAAATTTTGACGCGTCACCTAGCGGATTAGTACATCGGGGTTCCCTATTCGTGTTGGATCATATATAAAGATAGATGTTGAAAATAGCTGTTGAAATAGATAGAGTATATAGTACACGACATATTGATTAGACCAAAAGGACTAAATCATCTGTAAAATCACAATGGAAACAGTTCCCAGAACTGTTCCCGGACGAGCTGTTAACGATTGAATATTTCTTTTCATATCCTATCTGTGAGGTTTTTGTGAACGATTCAAAACAAATAACAGGTTCTTACAAGCCTAAAACAATCAAACTGAAGGACAGAATATTATATTTGTATAGTTTTTACCATATCAACTTCAGGTCATAATAATTGTGCTCCTTTTCTTTAAGTTTAAGATGGGTTCACCTGGTAAATAACATGACACTGCTCACACAAAATTGCGCGTCGAAAAATAGTGTTTTTAAATGTCTATTTAATCGATTTCGAAAGAAGGATGTTTAAACTAAAAAAATGTTGACAAATCAAGTGACAAGAATATTGACATGGGCTCTTTGTTTCAGAAGTCAAGGATGTGCTTGTGTCCGACGTTATCATTCTCCTGCTCATCACTCTTGTCATCGGGTACTTTTTTTTTTGGATGTTAACGACACTACCATATTCTTTGAATATTTTAATGTTTTTGTTACGAAAAACTGTAAAAAGTGTTGTCCTGAATGTAATTAAGATGTACTTGAAATGATCGTGACCATTGCCTTACATTACTGTTTGCAGCATTCTTGCCCTGACCGTGCTGTGTGCTTTAATGGTTGCTCGATGGTTATGCAGAAGGTAACAAAGTTTGATCATTTGGTTAGAATAATCTAAAAGATGAATATTGTTCGAAAATTAGTAATATTTAATTATTTAATAAACTTTATCGTTAAACATCACTTGTTCAAATCTCTTTAAAACAAAACATTCGACATTTAGATATAACTGTAAGTTCAAGAGTGTGGAAATATGCAAACAAAGAACATGCAAGTATACAGATGAATGACATGAGGAGTTGTTAGCTTGATAATCAGTTTTAAAATTAAAGATGATTAGAAAAAATATCTTAATTAGGTCGTTTGGAATGTCATCAATATTAAAAAGTTTCAGTTTTAAATGGGCGTTTGTAACTTATTCTTCAGACAATTCTCGATGTGACCATATCTTGTTTCATTTCAGGAACAGGAAGTCTTCTGGGAAATATGAAATCGGTAAATAGGTTAATTATTTTAGTAAATAGATGTCAGCTTAATATCATAATTGTGTCAATCAAAGCCCTTGAAGCCCAAATGTACTCAGCGAACCTTCCTGGTAGAGTATTAACTTTTAAAATGATCTAGATTTGTAAATAAGTACAGCTGCGTATCTTAAGTTTGTTCACTTACCTGCGTTTTTAGTGCAAATATCATGTGATTTGGAATGGCTTTGGGTCATCCTAGTATTGCGAAAACGAAACAGATAATGTTGAAACTTGAGTACATAAGTTAGCATTCAGTTTGCGTTAACATATTCGTATGTCATACCTTAAAGATAACCGTAACTAATTTGGCAGGGCACGTAAATGACCATGGGTCGAAATTTCGAAAACACTATTTTGTATTTTTATCTACAAAATCCTTCATTAATGATCGATAGCGTTAGACCTAACTCATATTTGTTCCTTTGCATTAATGCAATGTAATTGTACTGATTTCTTTCTTGCAAAGTTGATATGGAATATTTAAATCGAAATTTAAGAAAATCTGAATTTCACAAATATGACCCCATCTGTCTATTTAATCATGCCAAATATCTAAACTCAGTATCCGTGACAAGATGATTCCAAAATATGGTTTGGGAAGGATTATTTTACAAATAGATAATTGGTTGTCCCTTGTAGGTGCTCCTGGAGTTATTTTATGGACATCAAAATGAAACCCAATTTACATGATATTTGCACTATGCAACACAAGCAAGAGAACAAACTTGAGATGCGCAGCTGTAGAGTATATTGCTTTTCAGTTGTTTGCATACATTGGATCTGTTCGTATGTTTCTTCTCTGAAAGCATTTGTAAGATTGGGAAATAATATAGAGAACTGGAGAACGAGTTATAAAGGTTTACAAATTCTTTATCGGAAGATTGCGACCTGTGTGTAGATGGTAACATCCTTATCAAACAACTGTTTCTGTGTTTGTCGAAAAACTCGTCAACATTGGTCAAAACCTTAATTGCTTAATGAGTAAAGCTTTTCTTTTCCGATTTTATTGAAATACGATCGAGTTGCTACACTACGCTGAAAATTAGCAATAATCTTGTTCTGTCAAACACTCAGACATGATAATTAAATTCGATATTGATTCGTCCTATGCAAATTACTCAGGTCATAAGGCCTAGTTATCATCAATCACTACATTCCGTCATGAACACTTGTATCTCTAGAATCGGCCTTTCAGAAACAGCGATTTGATGTTTGAAGGAATCTGCCGCAGATCAGTGGGTCAAGGTTACCCTGACGGCTGGAGTTACAGGGATTTGTAAGATCTGTAATCTGCGTAACGTAGTGACGAATTTATGATCTTATTTTATTAAGATTGTTGCTACTCGACATTTAACATTAGTTACATTAGCAGTGTAAACCTTACCTATGAAAAAAGTCCTTTGTACGTTTTAAACAATCCGCCATTAAACAGTTACCGCTGTTCTAAACACGCTTGCTGCGTCATAGTTTCAGACTTATAATGTACCTTAACGACACGTTAAAGGTAAGTATACACAACGAACTTAATTAAGCACCCCCTTTTTTGTAAAATGAATTTGGGTGCTCTTGGACCATTTGGATTCATTTGATGTAATGACCACTCCATATATAACAATTGCTTTTTATCGACTATTTAATTGAACTAAAAATCGCTAATGTGCAAAAATAACGAAAATTTGAGAAAAACTGTGAGACTACTGAAATTTTGCCAAATATAACTATTGTCATAGGGGGAAAACTACACAATAAACTTTGGATGTTATGAATTAAAAATAACATTTTTGATCCTTAGTTGAAATCCATTTACAAAACCACGATAAGAGGTTAGCAAGACATTGAATGTTCAGTACTTTTTGTATCCAAAATTGATAAATGCCTACAATCTTAAAATATGTGAGTAAATTTGAGATTCCTTGAGTTGAACTTGTTGATCAAGCACTTCTACTTCCTTGAGATAAGCCACTATCTTTGACAGTGACCAATAAACGTCCTTGTGCAATTTTCTGTTAATTCGATATTTGATAATTTTGTGATTTTGAAGGTTCATACTGCTTTAACGATTGACTTTTGCTATGAGGCTATGTACTAAAAAGACACCAATTCATTCAAGGGAATGATTATAATCACATTGCAGCAAAAAATATTGACTTTCATTTTCAATTTAAAAAGGTAACTTGGATTTTGACTAAAAATACAGTTTTTGTAAAACCAGTTATTCAGCGACAGTGAGTCGTAAACAGAATGAAGATTTATTTTCAACAATGCTAGATGATTGTTCTTTTATAAAATCCTTATTGTTTGCCCGTACATTTGTTTTGTTTATTATCAGCAGTGTTTTTCTGTTTGAAAAGGTAGGGGTGCTTAATTAAGTTCTTTGTGTATACATCGATGTTGATAAGGATGAGATTTTTTTTGTTTTTTACCTTGCGTCATTACCTAGGTTCAGGGATCTTACTATGAACTCTGAATATTTAACTTAAACCATATGTTACAATACAGGGTAATGTCGTCACAAATCACAAGTCACAAATCACAAATCCCCAGCCGTCTGAACGTATACATTGTATGCGACTGATGAACTTTAAGAGAAAATTAATCACATGAGCAATCTCATAACAATACTTAAAGTTATTTCCAATTTCCCTTTCAGGTGACAAGACCGAGAGTGGAAGTCTCACAGTTGGAGAGCCATGAACTAATGATTATGCAATAATTGTATATGTTCATAAATTGCGAATACCGTGCGGGGATATGTTTATTTTTGTAAAACTTATCTATATATAGTTAATTCGCTGTTGCTATGCGATTAGATCTTATTAGCCTTCATGTATTCAGCTTTTCATGTATACGTTACTAGTGGCTTTGTGTTGGCATGACTCTACGCGGATTAGCCATCCTATCTCACAATGTGGTGATTTTGTGACTCCTCGACACAAACATAAGTCTGAGTTTTTGCTGAAGTCTGAGTGTGAACCAGTGTTGGAGTCACGCCAGTCAGTCGATCTGTTGTGTGAACCAGTTGTCACAAAGTGACTATGGTACTCAGTGATAACAAAGAGGAATTTGAAACACAAAAATTTATTACAAACAACAATAAAAAAAAACAATTACAAAGTAAACGAGAAGACGCGAGATTTCAATTTGATGTCATAGGGGTCAACTCAACCTGAAAAGAGAAATCATATATTGTTGCTAGCAGTGCCCAGGTGCCATGCAGAACGTCAGAGTGCACACGTGATATTAGTCGAATATTAGCTGAACTGGAGCTGCAACAGAAATATCTCAATTACACACAAATTTCACAATATCAAACCCTATGGCATCATACCGAATTAAAACAAAAACTGTTAACTTTACAAGAAAACAATTACTTTACATTTACTTGAAATACACTTAAAGATTTAACACTGATTTATTCTATGAAACACTGATAACTTCCTTTGATTACTTTACGGTAATATCATTATAGCATATTCAAAGTAACATAGGTTATCGTTACCAGATCAATGAATATCAGAAAATCTTCAATTAATTCAAATATCACATAAACAATTCAACACTACTCAAAGTGTCAAAATTCTCATTCCAAATATCTCACAACATAAACATTCACAATCACCACAGTCAATATAGAAGAATTTCAATTCTTACATGACAATACACATTGTAACACAAACAACAATTCTAAACAATTTCTCCATGAAACTTTCATGGGCTCATCCTTGTGCCTGACTCCACAAGGTCACCTTGACATACAGTCAAAGGTACAGTCGTAACATACGACACAGCTGCATCTATAACAGCAACATCCGTACTCAGTACGGTCACCGGATCCACAGCCCAGACCTTTCGTACTGGCTACACCATGGTCCGTACATGACTTCACTGGGGGTCACCACACAACACCGTCTTCAGGGTGGACCGACACTAGGGTCAAAGGTCGTGATTGTAGAGCAAGTCTACGCTTGGATGCATCCAATCTTGATAAACAGGCTGTCCCTCAGGGAGTTGTTTCCACCCGGTACTGATTTACCGTATGATGGTCCCCAACATCTGTTTATCACCCTCACAGCATGAAGCCCTGGCAACAACACCAATGCAAGTGTCAACTAACCAGACAGCTTGCCTTTTATACCATTGCACTCATGCCTTGCATGCTTTTCTTGCTTGGCTTGAGAGTAAGTCAGCTTGCTCTGAGCTTCTTGGTTCTGGGTTCAAATGGGTCACTGTTACCTTGGTGAAATTTATCATCCAGTTTGTGACACCAGTGTTAGAGTCACGCGAGTCAGTCGTCCCGTTGTGTGAACCAGTGTTGGAGTCACGCCAGTCAGTCGTCCTGTTGTGTGAACCAGTGTTGGAGTCACGCCAGTCAGTCGTCCTGTTGTGTGAACCAGTGTTGGAGTCACGCGAGTCAGTCGTCCCGTTGTGTGAACCAGTGTTGGAGTCACGCCAGTCAGTCGTCCTGTTGTGTGATCCAGTGTTGGAGTCACGCCAGTCAGTCGTCCTGTTGTGTGATCCAGTGTTGGAGTCACGCCAGTCAGTCGTCCTGTTGTGTGAACCAGTGTTGGAGTCACGCCAGTCATTCGTCCTGTTGTGTGATCTAGTGTTGGAGTCACGCCAGTCAGTCGTCCTGTTGTGTGAACCAGTGTTGGAGTCACGCCAGTCAGTCGTCCTGTTGTGTGATCTAGTGTTGGAGTCACGCCAGTCAGTCGTCCTGTTGTGTGATCCAGTGTTGGATTTACGCCAGTCAGTCGTACTGTTGTGTGAACCAATGTTAGAGTCACGCCAGTCAGTCGTCCTGTTGTGTGATCTAGTGTTGGAGTCACGCCAGTCAGTCGTCCTGTTGTGTGAACCAGTGTTGGAGTCACACCAGTCAGTCGTCCTGTTGTGTGAACCAGTGTTGGAGTCACGCCAGTCAGTCGTCCTGTTGTGTGATCCAGTGTTGGAGTCACGCCAGTCAGTCGTCCTGTTGTGTGAACCAGTGTTGGAGTCACACCAGTCAGTCGTCCTGTTGTGTGAACCAGTGTTGGAGTCACGCCAGTCAGTCGTCCTGTTGTGTGATCCAATGTTGGAGTCACGCCAGTCAGTCGTCCTGTTGTGTGATCCAGTGTTGGAGTCACGCCAGTCAGTCGTCCTGTTGTGTGAACCAATGTTAGAGTCACGCCAGTCAGTCGTCCTGTTGTGTGAACCAGTGTTGGAGTCACGCCAGTCAGTCGTCCTGTTGTGTGATCCAGTGTTGGAGTCACGCCAGTCAGTCGTCCTGTTGTGTGATCTAGTGTTGGAGTCACGCCAGTCAGTCGTCCTGTTGTGTGATCCAGTGTTGGAGTCACGCCAGTCAGTCGTCCTGTTGTGTGAACCAGTGTTGGAGTCACGCCAGTCAGTCGTCCTGTTGTGTGATCTAGTGTTGGAGTCACGCCAGTCAGTCGTCCTGTTGTGTGATCCAGTGTTGGAGTCACGCCAGTCAGTCGTCCTGTTGTGTGAACCAGTGTTGGAGTCACGCCAGTCAGTCGTCCTGTTGTGTGATCTAGTGTTGGAGTCACGCCAGTCAGTCGTCCTGTTGTGTGAACCAGTGTTGGAGTCACGCCAGTCAGTCGTCCTGTTGTGTGATCCAGTGTTGGAGTCACGCCAGTCAGTCGTCCTGTTGTGTGATCCAGTGTTGGAGTCACGCCAGTCAGTTGTCCTGTTGTGTGAACCAGTGTTGGAGTCACGCCAGTCAGTTGTCCTGTTGTGTGATCTAGTGTTGGAGTCACGCCAGTCAGTCGTCCTGTTGTGTGATCTAGTGTTGGAGTCACGCCAGTCAGTCGTCCTGTTGTGTGAACCAGTGTTGGAGTCACGCCAGTCAGTCGTCCTGTTGTGTGATCCAGTGTTGGAGTCACGCCAGTCAGTCGTCCTGTTGTGTGATCCAGTGTTGGAGTCACGCCAGTCAGTTGTCCTGTTGTGTGAACCAGTGTTGGAGTCACGCCAGTCAGTTGTCCTGTTGTGTGATCCAGTGTTGGAGTCACGCCAGTCATTCGTCCTGTTGTGTGATCTAGTGTTGGAGTCACGCCAGTCAGTCGTCCTGTTGTGTGAACCAGTGTTGGAGTCACGCCAGTCAGTCGTCCTGTTGTGTGAACCAGTGTTGGAGTCACGCCAGTCAGTCGTCCTGTTGTGTGAACCAGTGTTGGAGTCACGCCAGTCAGTCGTCCTGTTGTGTGAACCAGTGTTGGAGTCACGCCAGTCAGTTGTCCTGTTGTGTGAACCAGTGTTGGAGTCACGCCAGTCAGTCGTCCTGTTGTGTGAACCAGTGTTCGAGTCACGCCAGTCAGTCGTCATGTTGTGTGAACCAGTGTTGGAGTCACGCCAGTCAGTCGTCATGTTGTGTGAACCAGTGTTGGAGTCACGCCAGTCAGTCGTCCTGTTGTGTGATCCAGTGTTGGAGTCACGCCAGTCAGTCGTCATGTTGTGTGAACCAGTGTTCGAGTCACGCCAGTCAGTCGTCCTGTTGTGTGATCCAGTGTTGGAGTCACGCCAGTCAGTCGTCCTGTTGTGTGAACCAATGTTAGAGTCACGCCAGTCAGTCGTCCTGTTGTGTGATCCAGTGTTGGAGTCACGCCAGTCAGTCGTCCTGTTGTGTGAACCAGTGTTGGAGTCACGCCAGTCAGTCGTCCTGTTGTGTGAACCAGTGTTGGAGTCACGCCAGTCAGTCGTCCTGTTGTGTGAACCAGTGTTGGAGTCACGCCAGTCAGTCGTCCTGTTGTGTGAACCAGTGTTGGAGTCACGCCAGTCAGTCGTCCTGTTGTGTGATCCAGTGTTGGAGTCACGCCAGTCAGTCGTCCTGTTGTGTGAACCAGTGTTGGAGTCACGCCAGTCAGTCGTCCTGTTGTGTGATCCAGTGTTGGATTTACGCCAGTCAGTTGTCCTGTTGTGTGAACCAGTGTTGGAGTCACGCCAGTCAGTCGTCCTGTTGTGTGATCCAGTGTTGGAGTCACGCCAGTCAGTCGTCCTGTTGTGTGAACCAGTGTTGGAGTCACGCCAGTCAGTCGTCCTGTTGTGTGAACCAGTGTTGGAGTCACGCCAGTCAGTCGTCCTGTTGTGTGAACCAGTGTTGGAGTCACGCCAGTCAGTCGTCCTGTTGTGTGATCCAGTGTTGGAGTCACGCCAGTCAGTCGTCCTGTTGTGTGAACCAGTGTTGGATTTACGCCAGTCAGTTGTCCTGTTGTGTGAACCAGTGTTGGAGTCACGCCAGTCAGTCGTCCTGTTGTGTGATCCAGTGTTGGAGTCACGCCAGTCAGTCGTCCTGTTGTGTGATCCTGTGTTGGAGTCATGCCAGTCAGTCGTCCTGTTGTGTGATCCAGTGTTGGAGTCACGCCAGTCAGTCGTCCTGTTGTGTGTCCGGTGTTGGAGTCACGCCAGTCAGTCGTCCTGTTGTGTGATCCAGTGTTTGGGAAGGATTAGCATTTTTCCGTCAAATACAATTACATGTATATGGCAATGATAAAATATGTTTTTAATTTTCACTTAGATCTGTGATCTTTTTTAATGATTGAATTATATTTTCTTTGAAATACGTGCACAACAGATTATGTGAAAAGCTGTATCAGTGTTTCAGTGTTTGGTTCATTTATAAGACTTACTGTATCTAAACTTACTTCAAAGTCTGTTCATCTATACGTTTCTTATATTTTTGTTTTTCACTGTCTGTGGTGCCACAAGACTGAAGGAATACATTTCTTAATTAGGACTAGGACTTTTAAAGGCAGTACTTAGGTCTTCGAGACTTCCTCTGTAACACAGGGTTTGACCTTCACATACATTTTTGTCTCATTACTGTAATGAGAAACTAAAACATCATCACAATGACGAAACTTCACATGATATTCAATGTTTAAGGCTTTGAAGAAAATCCCTCATTGTGACCAATGTCAGATTCTACATTCTTTTAGTTTTCTGGTGATAATTAAAATATTGCCTAATGCTTTTTTTGCTAATGAGCGACGATTTTTCAAACATGCATATATCATAATCATTCAAAACCAAAGTAGGATTGTCCGTATCTAAAAGCTCCGAAGATTTTATATTCTTTTGGCTGTCAAACGATATATAAAACAATGATTTATCGTCTGGCGTTAATTAGTAACGATTTTTCAAACATACCCATCAATACCCACTATTCCAAAATGAAAAATTTGACCCTTGCTGGAAGACCGGAAGTGACTGTTCGCGAGCGATTTTATTCTTTTATTTTAAAGACCTTGCTTATGTCTGACTTTCATGCAAAAATGCTCAAGTTCTATGGTCTTGTTTTTTAGTTATATGCCCTTTAATATAGCAGTATGTGCAAACTTTGAAACTTTGTAGAGGTTACTTAAGTTTGCGAATTAAAAACAACACAACTGGGCCAGTGTCGCAGCTACAGTAAGTGTAAGTCTCAGCCCCCTGGTACATGTAATAGCCGAATCGTGCTTCTCCAAAGGTGCATGGAGTTGTACTTTTGTAAAAAAGTGACAAAAATGTGAAGAAAAAAATCAAGATGACCCCAAAACCACGTGACATACGAATTTGTCATGGTTTACATTTTTACAGTATTTGTGATTGCGCATCCTTTTTAAATGTCTAGAAAAATGTTTATTTTTTTAACTTTCAATTTTTGACTTGGCCGATTTCTCATGCCGTGTTCTTAGCATAGGTTTTAAACATAAAATTTGGTTCGAATTTAAAGCAGCCGTTTTTTCTGCATCTCGTTCAAAAAAAAGTAAAAATAATTATGATAATAAAAATCAAATATTTGACTTTTTCTTGAAGACCTAATAAGAAGACATCGTATCGTAAATCGTGAAATACAACTCACAGCGTTCGGAGCACATCCACCGTAATATTTCAACTGACCGTCGATTTCGTACACTTCCAGATAGCAGCGCTAAAACGAATAAAAAAATTTTTAATAGTCACTTCACAATACTATGTTTTCACTTAGAGTTCTTGTTTTTATAAATTCCCGAGCGAGAGTAAGTAGCCATTGTGTTTTAGAAAAATCAAAAATGACGATGAACAAATGTTACTTAAGTTTCATGACTATGGCCAATACACTGCTCCTTTTGTCTATTGCGACGGCCTGTCACATTGTCGTCACAACAAATTGTGTTATGATGTCACAAACGACCAATTACGGGTTGAAACAATCGTTTCTAGGTAATTGACATATATGTCACATCTTATTGTTCAAGTTGGCGTCAAGGGGGTTAACCATATTGTTATCAAATGTTGCTGAGACTCACCTTATTACTCATATCACATGTCTGATGTTTGGCTCAGATTCCCCTTATTATGTATATCACATATCTGATGTTTGGCTCAGATTCCCCTTATTATGTATATCACATGTCTGATGTTTGGCTCAGATTCCCCTTATTATGTATAACACATATCATATGTTTGGCTCAGGCTCTACTTATTATGTATATCACATTTCTGACGTTTGGCTTACACCCACCGTATTATTAATATCACCTCTCTGATATTTGGCTCAGGCTCACCTCATTATTGATATCACATGTCTGATATCTGGCTCAGAATCACCTTGTTATGTATATCACATGTCTGGTATTTGGCTAAGACTCACCTTATTATGTATATCACATGTCTGATGTTTGGCTCAGACTCACCTTATTATGTATATCACATATCTGATGTTTGGCTCAGGCTCACCTTATTATGTATATCACATGTCTGACGTTTGGCTCAGACTCACCTTATTATGTATATCACATGTCTGATGTTTGGCTCAGACTCACCTTATTATGTATATCACATGTCTGATGTTTGGGTCAGACTCACCTTATTATGTATATCACATTTCTGACGTTTGGCTTACACCCACCGTATTATTAATATCACCTCTCTGATATTTGGCTCAGTCTCACCTCATTATTGATATCACACGTCTGATATTTGGCTCAGAATCACCTTGTTATGTATATCACACGTCTGGTATTTGGCTAAGACTCACCTTATTATGTATATCACATGTCTGATGTTTTGGTCAGACTCACCTTATTATGTATATCACATGTCTGATGTTTGGCTCAGATTCCCCTTATTATGTATAACACATATCATATGTTTGGCTCAGGCTCTACTTATTATGTATATCACATTTCTGACGTTTGGCTTACACCCACCGTATTATTAATATCACCTCTCTGATATTTGGCTCAGGCTCACCTCATTATTGATATCGCATGTCTGATATCTGGCTCAGAATCACCTTGTTATGTATATCACATGTCTGGTATTTGGCTAAGACTCACCTTATTATGTATATCACATGTCTGATGTTTGGCTCAGACTCACCTTATTATGTATATCACATATCTGATGTTTGGCTCAGGCTCACCTTATTATGTATATCACATGTCTGACGTTTGGCTCAGACTCACCTTATTATGTATATCACATGTCTGATGTTTGGCTCAGACTCACCTTATTATGTATATCACATGTCTGATGTTTGGCTCAGACTCACCTTATTATGTATATCACATGTCTGATGTTTGGGTCAGACTCACCTTATTATGTATATCACATTTCTGACGTTTGGCTTACACCCACCGTATTATTAATATCACCTCTCTGATATTTGGCTCAGGCTCACCTCATTATTGATATCACACGTCTGATATTTGGCTCAGAATCACCTTGTTATGTATATCACACGTCTGGTATTTGGCTAAGACTCACCTTATTATGTATATCACATGTCTGATGTTTTGGTCAGACTCACCTTATTATGTATATCACATGTCTGATGTTTGGCTCAGATTCCCCTTATTATGTATAACACATATCATATGTTTGGCTCAGGCTCTACTTATTATGTATATCACATTTCTGACGTTTGGCTTACACCCACCGTATTATTAATATCACCTCTCTGATATTTGGCTCAGGCTCACCTCATTATTGATATCGCATGTCTGATATCTGGCTCAGAATCACCTTGTTATGTATATCACATGTCTGGTATTTGGCTAAGACTCACCTTATTATGTATATCACATGTCTGATGTTTGGCTCAGACTCACCTTATTATGTATATCACATATCTGATGTTTGGCTCAGGCTCACCTTATTATGTATATCACATGTCTGACGTTTGGCTCAGACTCACCTTATTATGTATATCACATGTCTGATGTTTGGCTCAGACTCACCTTATTATGTATATCACATGTCTGATGTTTGGGTCAGACTCACCTTATTATGTATATCACATTTCTGACGTTTGGCTTACACCCACCGTATTATTAATATCACCTCTCTGATATTTGGCTCAGGCTCACCTCATTATTGATATCGCATGTCTGATATCTGGCTCAGAATCACCTTGTTATGTATATCACATGTCTGGTATTTGGCTAAGACTCACCTTATTATGTATATCACATGTCTGATGTTTGGCTCAGACTCACCTTATTATGTATATCACATATCTGATGTTTGGCTCAGGCTCACCTTATTATGTATATCACATGTCTGACGTTTGGCTCAGACTCACCTTATTATGTACAGACGGTTGCAGATATCTTTACCGGTACCTACCGCGATCAAACTGCAATCTGATTGCAGTTGACCGCGATCAAACTGCAGTCGGACCGCGGTTGACCGCGATCAGATTGCAGTCAGACCGCGGTTGACCGCGATCAAGCTGCAATCTGATTGCAGTTGACCGCGATCAGAATGCAGTCGGACCGTGGTTGACCGCGATCGGATTGCATTCTGACCGCGTTTGACCGTGGTCAATTCAGAATCATTGAAAGAAGGAAATTTGATCTATAAAGCCCATCAGTTGATATAAAGAGGACAGTCAATTTGTACAGATATGTTTGTCGCCAGTTATAATTTGAAAACGCATAAACAATGTTATGGTTGATTTACATATGTATGGAAAAGGCTTATGTTTCATGACCAAATAAAACATGTTAATTGTAAAAACTATACATGTAGTAGTTATATGCAACATCGGTATAACCGTTTCACTTGTTACGGCCAGAAGTGATTATCAGTAATCAATACAAATAATTTTCTTTTACTCAATTCGAATTGAATAAGACTAGGTTATGTGTTGTGAGGCGTGATTTTAATAAACATTATAGTATTTAAATAATTGCGTAAGGTTTGACAAATCGTATTCTGGAATGAACATATAAAGGATATTTAAAAGGGACAGTAGTACGTTTTTTGGAGGAATATAAGCTGATGTCAGGAAAATGAAAATAAATGGTTCCAATTGAAAGACAAATGTTTTAACTGAATGAAGCAGTAATGAATTAAATATATTTTGTAAAGTTCAGCCATTGGATTCTTGTTTTCTTACACAAAATGAGTTAAAGTTGTTCATACAAAAATGACCGCCAATGGTCTTTATGTGAAACTTTATAATTTATTTTCTTACAATGGATGATTGTATAAGAAAGCCTATTGTTTTAACACTGATGAATAATCTATTCAATCTATAATCATACTTTAATGAAATTAATGACAATAACAGTATACGTTTAACCTGAAACGTGGGAATCTGAACAGGTTAAATTTTCAACTTCTTTTACAGATACTCATAACAAATACGTAAAATATCATAATCACACACGAAAAACTTACACCAATATTTAGTCATACTATACTGGTTTTCAGATAACAATGGACAATGAACTAATTTTTCAATTACATTCAGTTCACGTGTATACACCTTTGAGTTGGTATCCAATTCCCTCAAGTTATTACAAATATTTCGGTCGATTATATGTAGGTGCTGATCCTGGTGCTAATCATTACAATATTACAATCGATACCTGGTTTGAACCACTGCCAAAACGTATCTTCGACAAAAATTTAATTTAGAGCTACAGCCCTCTTCCTCATTTGGCATACCCAACAACATGACACTTTTCATAATGTATTCACTGATTTGATGTTTTAAACACATTCTATTGTTCTTTTTATTTTTGATTTCATTGATTTGATTTAAACATATTCATTTCATTAAAGATAAATGAATCGGTTTGGCCAACAAGTTATGCTAAGGCGGTTCCAAGATATATTTGCAAAAATAATAATGGGTGACGTTCACTAACAGAACAACAGAAAGTTTCATACGCTACATAAAATATATGGCAGAAAATTATACAGTATATTCATTGAGTTTGATATTTGTTTTTCATCCAGATTTGAGAAATATGAATTGAAGCGGCGTTGAAATAAATACTAAACTGTAGGAATGAGATACGCTAGCAATCCTTCTTGTCTCACACTATCATAACACATAATACATATACATAATACAATATGTGAACTGGAATATTTGTGTGTGTCGATTATTTTTATTGTCAAAATGGTGCCTCATTCAAAGGTGTCTAAACGTTTTGATGAATTAGTGACCAAGTAGTTATACCATATTCGAAATTAACCTGCTTGTTGGATGTTTATAACACACTGTGTTTCGCCATATCAGTCAGATCCCTTGAACTTGAACATTCGAGCGGCCATTTTAATGTGTGAACATTATGGAACACAATGTGGCCGCTCGAAGGGAAATCGGCTCACATGACGTAACCGAACATTGTGCATTCGTTTTAGAACTATTTTTATTGATACAGAGTATTATAACCCATACGGTTGGAAATAAGTGGTGACGTATTTTCAATATGAGCACTAGTGCACATATCACTTTTACCTAGCAACGATTGTTGTAGCGCGAGTTCCCGTATTTTTTCGCCTCATAACACCATTGTTCGTGGCGTCATCGTAGTCGGCCTTCGCAAGGGAAGCGGCCCGTTTCTTGGATATTTTTAAGATGATAAAATGGAATAGAATCGGTAATAAAGAAATTATTACCCTCGAAAGTGTGTCATATGACTTTTACGAAACTCGTGCAAATTTGTGTATAACCCTCGCTCTCGCTCGGGTAATACAAAAATTCACACTCGTTTCGTAAAATTCATATGACACACTTCCTTGGGTAATAATCTCTATTTATTTAGCAATTGTTAACACGTATTTATCTTTTCGTAAGATCCCTTTATTTCAGTAAGAAAATCGTGCTTTAAATTGCCATGTGAGCATATTATTTACCGTAAATGAACTTTACATGTCAATCGTTAAGTTAAACATCCACTAACCTCGACTAAACCACTTCTCGATTTTTCAAAAAATAAAAAAGGAACTTGATTTTTGTTAATTTGTCAAATAAACTCCTTTAATTGGCCTTTCACTAAGACAGCGTAATTATCGGCTGTGAAAAACCCACCTGGGTTAGGGGCCATAAAACTTGCGCGGTTGTGACACATTAAACATAGAAAGTAACGCATCATTGATTCACCTGATATACCGCCTAAATAATTGTTTAATTACCATTGATATCCCTTTTACACCAAATGCTTAGTAGTGTTACATCGTCAAATGATTTATCTAACTGAGTGGAATCATTTTCTGAAAATCGTTATTTATTAGGTTTTTTTCTGTGGTATTGTTACGATAGATGTATAGATAACGAGGCTGATTCTGTTAATGACGCCCGGTCACAAAAAGGGGGCGTGTGTAGTCATGCATTCACTGGTTTGTGGCCAGACAAGTCTAAGCGACCCATCAAAAGTGGCTTTCATTACCAAACTGAACAATTACAGCCTGATCCGTCGAATTTTCAAAACTGATTCTGTACCGTCGAATAACGCTTGGGTGATTTTGTGATTATCATTCGAAGTTTGACGAGCAAGAGACCCTGGGAGAATCTAAGTTAATAAATGAATTTAACAATATCTATGATAAATCACATTATTATCCGAGAGCACGGTCAAAGGGAGATAACTCTCTTTTTGCGTCTTAACGTCACGTGACGTTAGCTTATAAAAGCCCCTGCAAGCGCCAAAGGCGACCTTTCTGCCGGCGCTCTCATCACGTCAACATCAAACTAAGCAATTCAAGTCTCCATGTTTTGATTTCAATCTTCGCTCGTGTTCGCGCACACAGTGTAGATACACACACACATGCATGAAGTGCGGTGGTCCCCACGCATCTAAATCCTGCGCCAAACTTTCCAACGCAAACCAATCAAATCACCCTTTACAGTAGAGGATTTCCCCTGTAAAGGGAAGTCTCCGATCAAGATTGATATTTTAGAATCATACCTACAAAATTACCCAGATCACGAAGCATGCCTACAACTTAAAAACGGTTTTGAATTTGGCTTTAACTTGAAATATGAAGGTCCGAGAAAGGCTACAACGTCAAAAAACCTTAAATCATGCCATTTACATCCAGAAATTGTTAATCAAAAACTTCTCAAAGAGATTTCGAATGGTCGTATGGCAGGCCCTTTCACTTCCCCACCTATTTCAAATCTCAGAATATCCCCTATTGGATTAGTGCCGAAAAAAGACTCTGACGAATTCAGGTTAATTCATCACCTATCATTTCCACAGGGCTCTTCAGTAAACGACTTTATAAGTGATGAGTTCGCGTCAGTGAATTACACTAAATTCGACGAGGCAATTTTCATGCTTCAGGAAATCGGGCGCTCAGGCCTCATAGCTAAAGCTGATATAAAGAGTGCGTTCCGATTAATACCAGTGACACAAAGTGATTTCGATTTACTTGGAATTTGTTTCCAGGAAAAATACTACGTAGACATGTGTTTACCTTTCGGATGTAGAACCAGCTGTGCATTATTTGAAAAATTTTCTACTTTTTTGGAGTGGCGCACACGAAAAAATCATGACACATCTCATATTATTCACTATTTAGATGATTTCCTGTTTGGTGGGCCCCGGGGCACAAATTCGTGCCATTTAGCACTTCAAACTTTCACCAACGTCTGTGCAGACCTAGGTGTCCCAATTGCTGAAGACAAAACAGTTCATCCCACCACACAACTAACATTCCTAGGTATAGAGTTAGATACCATTAAACAGCAATCTCGCATTCCTAAGGAAAAAATAGAGAAATGTGTCAAACTCATTAGTGATTTTATGAAGAGAAAGAAAGCTCAGTTAAAAGAAATTCAATCTCTGATCGGTCTCCTCAACTTTATTTGCCGGGTTATCCCTATGGGACGCCCATTCATC
The DNA here is from genome assembly GCA_916613615.1 of Steromphala cineraria. Lineage (NCBI taxonomy): Eukaryota > Metazoa > Mollusca > Gastropoda > Trochida > Trochidae > Steromphala > Steromphala cineraria. The sequence goes on along the minus strand of OU744734.1, from coordinate 60,952,963 downwards.
AGAAGACTTATCGATACAACAAAGGGTGTTACCAAATCAACACACAGAATTCGGCTTAGCAGTACTGTCAAAAAAGATTTGTCAACATGGCTTTCATTATTGAAAAATCACAATGGCATTACGATCTTCATAAACATGTTGTGGCAGGACAGCGACGCATTACAGTTGTATACAGATAGTGCGGGGGTGGGGCAGGCGGTTTCGGACTGTACTACAGCGGCTCATGGGCCTACGGGCGGTGGCCCCCCGTGTGGCACAGTAAAGGTTACACAACTGACATAACATTCTTAGAGTTCTTTCCAGTGCTACTGTGTGTGCTCATCTGGGGTGAAATTCTGAGAAATTCCAAAATAATTTTCAACTCTGATAACCAGGGTGTCGTGGCTATTATAAACAAGCTTTCCTCCCCCTCCCCCCGGGTAATGGCCCTCGTCAGGTGGTTCACATTGCGATGTATGCAACTTAACGTGCTGATCAAAGGTCGTTATATTCCGGGCAAACTTAATACCGTGGCTGATTGTCTATCTCGTTTTAAATTTCAGCAATTTCGTCAACTCGCACCACAGGCAAACAAAACCCCGACCAAAATACCCGACACAATATGGCTGCATTTGAAGCGGAAGCTTTCCGATTGTTAGACTCATCAGTGTCAGATAACACTAAACGTGCATATGCCCAAGCAATTTCTTCTTTGGAAACATTTAGACATAAATTCAAACTCGTCCGTTCGTGGCCTGTCCCAACGGAGCATCTGTTCAGATATATTGGTTATATGTCACTACAAGGCCGAGCTGCTTCGACAGTTTCTCAACATTTGGCCGCGATCAGCAGAGCACACAAACTGCATTATTGGGCAGATAGTACAGATAATTTCATTATTAAGAAAATGATTCAGGGCTTGAGAAACACTTCCCAGATTCCGGACGGACGCTTACCTATCACAATGCCAATTTTACTTAGACTTGTTCAGGCCCTCCCTTCAGTCTGTTACTCAAACTTTGAGACAAAATTATTTACAAGCATGTTTACATTAGCATTTTTCGGCTTCCTGAGGGTAAGCGAAATGGTGAAGTCAGATTCACGGCCCCCTAAGGGCTTACAGTACCAAGACATTTCAATAACTTCCTCCAGTCTCACGCTTAACATTAGATTCTCCAAAACTGACCAGTCCGGGCGCGGACATTGTCTCAACATAAATCGCAACAAAAACATGCAAATTTGCCCAGTTAGGGCTATCTCCTCCTATTTGAAAGTACGCCCTATGTCCAAAACCTCTGATTACTTTTTCTCACATATGAACGGGAAACCCGTGACAAGATCCCAGTTTGCCTCGGTTTTATTCAAAACATTAAAGTTTATAGGGCTAGAACAGGCGGGTTACAAGACTCACTCTTTTCGAATCGGGGCAGCAACCACGGCTTCCGCTATGGGAGTACCAATAGATCACATTAAAGAATGGGGCCGGTGGAAATCTGATGTCTATAGGAAATATATTAGAATAAACCTTTGTGATTGTGCATAATTAAAGTTGAAGCTTTGCAGTGTGGCTCCTCGGCTCCTCCTACATTTACTGGGCCCAGCGTAAAACCAAAATCCTGGGATTCAGCCGTGACCTGGGAATGGAGCAGCGCGGGGTCAACATACATTGGATCTCCAAGAGAGGAATGAAATGGCCTGAACTCGCATCGACGGTGAAGAATAAGCTGAGACGAATCCCACCTCCGAAAGCACTGGTCATTCACCTCGGCTCTAATGACCTGACCAGCACGCCGGGAGCAGTCCTCGGTAAGGCCGTTATCCAGGATCTACACAACCTGTCGAACCTGATGCCCGACACCACCCTCGTCTGGTCCGAGATGCTACCCCGGCGGACGTGGGCGGGAGCTGACAACGTCGCGGGAATTGAGCGGAAGCGGAAACGGTTGAACCGGCGGGCAGCGTTCACGGTGGCACAGCTCGGCGGGAGTATCATCAAGCATAATATAGTCCCTGGGGACCCCGGGCTATACTGGCAGGATGGCGTGCATCTTTCCGATGTCGGAACAGCCCTCTTCCTCAATTCCATTCAGGAAAGTCTTTCTCAAATATTTTTATAACTTCCAATATTCAGCATTTTGGGGTGAATCTCGTAGGTACTCGATTTGTGGCGGCAGCCTCTCGGCAATGCTAATATTGTATTCCAAATATATTGCTTATTGTATCACTGTGGCTCCCGTGTATACAATTATTTCCAGGGAAGGGTTAAATACAAGCACTTCGCTATCGATGTGGGCTCCCCTCGGTAGCAAAGTCGCTGTATTACGGGTTTTTGGCCGAGAGCAATTTTGTGTCTATGTGGGCTCCCCTTGCACTCAATTCTCTCACTGTCATTTGGGGAAGGATAGCTAGCGGCATCCTTTTACGGGCGCTTCAAGGGGTAAGCGCAATGGCGGAGATAAATGTGTGTCTATGTGGGCTCCCCCTTCACTCATTAATTCTCTTTTAGCTTAAACATACATTCAACTTTCGGGATTGTCTTGTCGAGGGGTTGCCGCCCCACTTGTGTTTGGAATAAACTGCGCCCTGTCTCCCAAATATTGTTTCTTCATTTCTTTCATACAATGCATCTTCGGATGATAAATGAATTTAACAATATCTATGATAAATCACATTATTATCCGAGAGCAGTGTCAAAGGGAGATAACTCTCTTTTTGCGTCTTAACGTCACGTGACGTTAGCTTATAAAAGCCCCTGCAAGCGCCAAAGGCGACCTTTCTGCCGGCGCTCTCATCACGTCAACATCAAACTCCCACCCTCCCTCCCTCCTAATTCTTCCGTGCTCTCGTATGATAAATAATTGCTTTCATTTGTTTAATGAAGTGTTGTTGAGTGTTTCAGCCAACGTTGGCGACTGTGGCAAAAGTGACCGCCTTCACCGGCAAGCTGCTGTCCAGTCTTCCCGTACCTGCATGGGACACGGACATCTTGCTTTGAGGCGACACCGTGATATTCCAGTAGCCTACATGGTTTTGTCAAAACGGACATCTCGCGTTAAAATAGCTATGCTTTGTTCTTATAATTACCACTTTGTGTAAGTTCATTCGCATTTTACTGCTGGTGCAGTTGTATTCTGGCGGCAGCCTCTCGGCAATGCTAATATTGTATTCCAAATATATTGCTTATTGTATCACTGTGGCTCCCGTGTATACAATTATTTCCAGGGAAGGGTTAAATACAAGCACTTCGCTATCGATGTGGGCTCCCCTCGGTAGCAAAGTCGCTGTATTACGGGTTTTTGGCCGAGAGCAATTTTGTGTCTATGTGGGCTCCCCTTGCACTCAATTCTCTCACTGTCATTTGGGGAAGGATAGCTAGCGGCATCCTTTTACGGGCGCTTCAAGGGGTAAGCGCAATGGCGGAGATAAATGTGTGTCTATGTGGGCTCCCCTTGCACTCATTAATTCTCTTTTAGCTTAAACATACATTCAACTTTCGGGATTGTCTTGTCGAGGGGTTGCCGCCCCACTTGTGTTTGGAATAAACTGCGCCCTGTCTCCCAAATATTGTTTCTTCATTTCTTTCATACAATGCATCTTCGGATGATAAATGAAGTAGGCTACAGTACCGATCCGTCGAATGGATTTTTCTATCCTAAAACTACAAATTCGACGAAACGGTATGCGACTAACTGAACATATTTGAGTAGCGACCTTTGACGCACTATACAATATTGTAATCAGACTTTCATATATTCCAAAGAAATAGAAAACAATATGTTTGTGGTTATTAGAACTTTCAAAAGGGTTTCCTTTCATTTTCGAGATGAAGACTTAGTGTTTCCGGGAGATTGGGGTGTTGGCACAATAATATAACAATCTAAAAAACGACTGCAGGTGGTAATTATTCGTGCCGATAGATTGGTTGTGTAAACAAGTGAGACACAAATATTCTGTCTGTCTGTTTGTCTGACAACGTGTACATACAACAGGTGTACATGTGTATGTCTCGGTGATTAGCTAGCTCCCTCGGTGAATCAGGATTTACTTAGAAGTGACAGACCGACGAGTTTATTCATGTGTCACTCGTCTCGTAGTTACATAACATCGGGATTGGTTGGAATTCTAGTGAACATTTCGGGAAAACATAAGAAATGATTGAATGTAAATATGTCATGAATTAACATTTGGCTGTATTAATTTCCTGTAAATGCTGCTATTGAACAATTGACACTGTTTCAATAACTGAATTTTAATATACCACTGTTTGTGTCGCTATGCTACATTACGGGTTCATGTTATTCAGAAACATCATTATTATCAAATTTAGGAATTATTAGATATCAGACTCTTGCTTTTTATATAAAAAATCATTATTACATTATTTATATCTTTTTTCAGTGGATAGTTTGTAATTTAATGCAAAAAAAATATATAATAATAGATAAGTCGTTAATGTCATATTCTTACTATCATATATGTCTAACGTATTATGATAATCTCTTTCAACATCATAGATGACATTCTTGATTTAGGTTTTATCAAATATGAGAAGTGTTCAGTAAAACCTTTTGCCCAGTCACTCAATACATACCGACAACTGGTCACCGGCGGTAACATAAAATGATCATGTGATATACCACTTTTATCATTGATTAGGAATGTGTATCCCTCATCAGTTCTTATCGTTAAGGATGACTAAAATGGTCTATAGCCACTTTGGGGATTCATGAAACGGGGCTTGCAATTTGAATTAGATTCAACTTTGAATTATCGAAAGAACGACGGTAACCTGCCTAAATACAGCTTTTTAAATACACTGCCTAATTAGCCGCGGGGAACAGAATCTGTGGTCACTGAAGCGTGTCACGAGCGTATCTACCTTCTATGACGTAGGAGAAGGGGAGTAGTTTCTGTAGGCTGTAGGGGAAATGGGTTGTAGGGGTTTTGGGGTACTACCGTTTCAACGTGTAATGACACCCTTTTCATCGTTCATTTTACATACAAATAGTTACAAAATACATTCAAGTTTTATTTTTTCCGAAAGCATAGATATCCGACGGCTCAATAATAGTTTATTCAAGCTATTTTTTATTGTATAAACATGTCGCATTGTATATTTCAAAACCCTATAAATGACGCAACAAGGCTTCATCTTGATGAAATTTCCTTGTTATATTGTCACCGTTGTGGCTAGACTTGTCTGTTTAAAGTGATAATCTGATGGTCTGTTGTTTGCTGAATCTTACATAACATACACTGACTGTTTTTTCTGACGGTGACAAATAACAAATTGTTTATAATTTCAGTGACCAAACCGAATATTTTCTAAAAAAGATTACCTAAATAATGTTACATTTTTGTGAGTTTACTGCAAAATAAAGATTAATTCTAAAGAGCCATTAGACGGTGGATAATTTTACCATGGTGATATGAATGGAAAGGAAAAGTGTGGACGGTTAAATGTTATTTATTATGATATCTTTATTTCTATGAAAAATATAGACACCACAGTGAATAATCTATAGTAAGTAATGATCAATATCCGTATTTTTACAACACATGTCAAGAATAGAATAATTAAACATACATTATTGTTACCAGTGATTGATATATTTATGATATATAAGGTTTCGATTCGTATTGAAAATGCAACAATGTTATATTTGGGATCATCACATTCCGCATAATGGTACAGTCACATCCATCAAAGCGAATCCGCAAACAAAATTGGCTCACCGTTTTATAAAGTTCGGGTTTAGCGTATTTCTTAGATGTTAATGTACTTGCTTCTGCCATTTTTATAAATCAGAATTTAACACATAAATGGTTTAGGTTTTAAGGGGGTTTATCTCCGGACATTATGGTAGATACGCAAGTGGCGACAGGCCTGGTCACGCTCTAATGAGTTTCAAAGTGTTGGCCTGGTAATTTCGGCTGCGCTCTAAAACCGCTCATTCCCATAGATAACGGTACTGGCGATAACGATCTATCATTCCTGGAAAAAATACATTACATAACCTCTTTAGCAATATCAGACAATAAATACCACCAATCCGGTCACCGGCGTTGATATGAAATGGGTATGTGATATACCGCTTTGATCGCTGAATAGGACTTTGATGTTTCCGACTTTGAATCTACAGATGTATGTGCGTTCAGATTGTACAGCCGAGCTGTAGGCGACACTGAATAATTGATGTTTAACAGTGTTCTCCTCTCCCTCCCCCAATTAAATCAGTGCAGCAAAATGACACATCACACGTTAAAACATACTATACTTCGATTCCTTTTTAATCTTCGTGAAACAATAGAGACTTTATGGCCCTTTACATAACCGGAAGTCCTTTCTTGTGGTAATTTGTCTCCTAGAGCGAGACGGTAGGACAGCGAGATGTTCGGTAGTAAAGCGGGTCAAGGGTTAATTACCGAAGTAATGGCGGCGGCCTTTGTATCAGGTATGTAGGCAAAGCAATACACAATAAAGAGGAAAATAGGGGCAATCTCCCACCCTAAAGTAAACGATATGAAGCTGCTGAGTTCTCCAAATCAAGTTCAAATGTCCTTGAATGAAACGAACAGGGCCGATCATCAGAGAGAGAGAGAGAGAAAATAAGTCACGTGCTGGGTTAAATAGAACATTTACACATAGATAAAACATATTAAAACAGTATTAGCATCTTATGAATTACATACATATATATTTTGCTAAAAACAAAAACATATGAGCCAAACGTTGATATGAGGGTTATGAGGGACTACGACATATGAAATATAAATACAACAAAATTGACTATGAAATATATTTAACCTAACATAGAAAAGATTTTCCTTTTTCTGAAATAAATCTGCAGCTTTTGGCAACAATACATAAAAACTCTGGACTGAACATTATAAAGCTAGGTTAAAAGGCACAAAATCTTGACAAATGTCCACATTAATAGATAAAATCTCTTGTCTATGGTATGTATACTGTGGACAATAGAACATGGTACTCAACTTTAACAGCGTAAAAACAAATATAAGACATATACTCTTTCAGCTAATGGTAAATTAGTAAAACGTCTCGTTTTAACTCATAACTCAAGTTACTGTCGACAATTGTATTCATGGGTGTCCGGAAAAAAAGTCCTCGGAAAAAAAGTACCGGAAAAAAAGTCCTAAATTCAACTAGGAAAAAAAGTCCTCCGGAAAAAAAGTCCTATTGTAGATTTTAGGTAACAAAGTATGACAAAATAATGAACTTTTGTTGTAATTCACTTTATTCAGATACAACAATGCAATATTGACTTTCATGGATGCATCTATACACAAAGAACTTAATTAAGCACCGCCCATTTTGGAAAATTAAATTGGGAGCTCTTTGAATATTGTGAAATATTTTATGTATTGACCACTCTAGAAAGAACAATTGCCATTTTATTCACTATTTAATTGACGTTAAAATCATTAAAATACAAAATAATTGAAACTATGAGAAAAGATGTGAGGTGAGAAACCACGCATGAAACTTTGGGTTTTTAAAATCAAAAATAACATTTTGGATCCTTAGTTGACATTCAATTAGAGAAACCTTTTTTTATCATGCACGATAAAAGCTTAGCAGAACATTGAATTTTCAGTACTTTTTTCAACCATAATTTCGAAAATTTTGAAAAATTTCAATTCTGTGAGTATAAATTTGAGATTCTTTGAGTTGGACTTGTTGGACAAACACTTCTTTTCCCTTTAGATAAGCCATTATCTTAAACAGTCGCCAGTTTTTCTTAGTGAAGCTTTTTTCAAATTTGATATTTTATAATTTTGTGATTTTGAAGGCTCATCACATGAGACTCACATCACATATACTCTTGATTGGTGCTTAATTAATCCTTGATTAATCCTTATTTAATATAACAGTTGATTCAATAGATTGAGATAAACTCACATTTTCTTAATTCTTAATTAATCCAAAATGCCTCTTAAAGTCAAATCTTAAAGTTAATTAATCCATATTTAGATATCACAACATCCTTCTTGATACCTCAAGTACAAACAATTCATGTTTTCTTAACAATATCTTTGATATTAATGTCTATTTAACCTGTTTTTATAGTAATAGGACTTTTTTCCGGAAGACTTTTTTACCGGTAGTTTTTTTCCAAGGACTTTTTTCCTATAATCGTATTCATGAGGATCGGGATTATCCATGCGTTAATCCTTCTAAGCCAATCGACTGTTCTCGATTAACTTCTTTGAGAGGCATGATATAAGTTGGAATGACAGCAATGCAGAGGAATATATGGATGACAACTTCTTTGTTCATTGCATGCGGCTTTTCAACACAGATTCTTGTAAACTTTGCATTCAATGACCAAAGAAGTTGTCATCCATATATTCCTCTGCATTTTTCTCGATAAGTGGAAGTGACATTCACGTGGGATCGACAAGATTTTTGCCGATTTTTAATCCGCGTACTTAAATGGTTGATCCCACTTAAATTGTTGATCCCACGTGTATGAACCTGAACCATTTTAAAGTACAAGACTTTTGACATACTGATAACTGGTAATTTGACAGCAACACTGAATGACTCGACCAATAAACTACTTGTTAAACCTGTAAAAGATGAACGTTTTTGAAAAATCAATGCGGTATATGACACAATCGGTCAGAAGTCGCTATTGTACATAAAAATTAATTCATAAACTTTTCTGTGACTGTTTCTATCGGGTGTTATCATAATTATAAACTTACCCGTGAAAAAATAAACACTGTAATATTTACATTCATGACAGAATTACAAAATCTACATAGAGGTTGTCTCTTCTCATTAAAGGTATGCGGCCCGGAAGGTGAAATTCTCAAAATTCTCAATTCGCATATAAATTAATGCACATATATCGGCAAAACTGATCACAGATAATCAACATTACATATGTGTTCTTGTTCTATTTCAGTTATACCTTGAAAATAGACCATTAGACTTGATTTGATGAAAACATTTTATATTACTACTGCTACTGGTTGTACCGTTTCAGTTATGCCTTACCATACTGGCATGTGAGATTGTCACGATGATTGATAAGCCATCTTTATTTCCTCCAAATGTATTAAAAAAAAGGTCGTGCACACAAAGAATTAAAATGTACAGATTTGAAAAAATATTTGAAAATGACAGTCATACACCAATAATACCACTTTCTCACATTGTGTCCTGTCTAAATTACCCAGTGTTGTCAAACAACCGAGAATATAATGATCAGTAATTATTCCTTCTTCCTATTGCCTCCAAAATTCAACAAAATCAAATATGATATCACGAATTCTTTAACAATTTACATCTGTCATTAAAACTTGTGTATAACGTTATGACCTGTGTTGGCATGGAGATTTTCACGATTTCATTCGACCGTCTTAAAATTTAAACACCCACAAACTACAGAGAAGTCAAAGGGCTTTCATAACACCATAAAGTGATATATCTCTCCTGTATGAATGAGGAATACAAGTAATGATGAGTTAACGATGTTCATAACTTCACACATACGCTACAAAAAGTCGTAGCAAGGTACATTCAAATTACACTTTATGCAAAAGGATATTATTTCATTTTTTAACCAGTGCAAACAATCGCTATACGTTTTACGACAGTGTAGAAGGTAGACATGAAGTATCTGAACAAAGGAATAGTATGCGTTGTTAAAGTTTGATAACAAATAACAAATCAGGTGGTAAAATCAATTTGGACCGAATACGACAGATTTGAGTTTCTCAATCTATTATGATTAAACTTCTGCTGTACTGCCGACATGCAGACAATGTCTACAATCACTCTCAACCCCTGATCGGATCGACCACAGTTTGACTGCAATCTGATCAGGGTTGATCGCGATCAGATTGCAGTCAGACCGCAGTTGACCGCGATCAAACTGCAATCTGATTGCAGTTGACCGCGATCAGATTGCAGTCAGACCGCGGTTGACCGCGATCAGATTGCAGTCAGATCGCGGTTGACCGCGATCAAACTGCAATCTGAATGCAGTTGATCGCGATCAGACTGCAATCAGACCGCGGTTTTCAGGTAACTAATTCTGCAAGGGTCTGTATATCACATGTCTGATGTTTGGCTCAGACTCACCTTATTATGTATATCACATGTCTGATGTTTGGCTCAGACTCACCTTATTATGTATATCACATGTCTGATGTTTGGGTCAGACTCACCTTATTATGTATATCACATTTCTGACGTTTGGCTTACACCCACCGTATTATTAATATCACCTCTCTGATATTTGGCTCAGGCTCACCTCATTATTGATATCACATGTCTGATATTTGGCTCAGAATCACCTTGTTATGTATATCACACGTCTGGTATTTGGCTAAGACTCACCTTATTATGTATATCACATGTCTGATGTTTTGGTCAGACTCACCTTATTATGTATATCACATGTCTGATGTTTGGCTCAGACTCACCTCATTATTAATGTCACCTCTCTGGTATTTGGCTCAGACTCACCTTATTATTAATATCACATGTCTAATGATTGGCTCAGACTCACCTCATTATTAATATCACCTCTCTGATATTTGGCTCAGACTCACCTTATCATTAATATCACATGTCTAATGTATGGCTCAGACTCACCTCATTAGTAATTTCACCTCTCTGGTATTTGGCTCAGACTCACCTTATCAGTAATGTCACATGTCTGGTATTTGGCTCAGACTCACATTATTATGTATATCACATGTCTGACGTTTGGCTCAGACTCACCTTATTATGTATATCACATGTCTGATGTTTGGGTCAGACTCATCTTATTATGTATATCACATGTCTGATGTTTGGGTCAGACTCACCTTATTATGTATATCACATGTCTGACGTTTGGCGTACACCCACCGTATTATTAATATCACCTCTCTGATATTTGGCTCAGGCTCACCTCATTATTGATATCACATGTCTGATGTTTCGGGGTATGAAGAGTTGCTGCTCCGTCATAGTAGTTGCAATGGGTATCTAAGAAAAATATTGTATCAACAGTCATTAAAACAACCAAAAGGCAGAAAATTTATAATGTTTTATTTGTTATAACTTTCATCTCTTACTCAAACGTTTTATTTGTTTGATTTATCCTTGCAAACAATTGATATTAAAATGTACAATTAGAATAATATCCTGTTACAAAAATTAAACAAAAAATAAAAGCCTATATATCAATATAAAATGATCTATATTGATCTCATTTTATAAACCAAAATAATCATATCAAGTAGAATCAATCTCATTAAAATGGAACTGAACGCAACAGTCGTACCGTGTAGCGTTTCTGATTTCAACCAAACACAGCTCTGATCTTATTTCAAACGATCCGATGGTTCGCTTGTTTACGAAGTAATTGGTAAGACATCTTGCATGGCAGATTTAGATTTTATTATATTATATATATATTTTAAATACGTCAAATTTGAATCTCTGTTACAGCCAGCTTTAAATTAGGCGAGAGCGGGGTCAATTGTAGGACAGGGCAGTTGTAACAGCGGCGGTTATTCAAAATGTTTACGTTCAAGAAGAGTCCAACTTACAGCTGCGTATCTTAAGTTTGTTCATCTTGCTACCTATCCCCTGATATCCTCCTATAGTCTTCTGTCGTATCGCTATATATAGCAAGCCAATCAAATGATGCCCTTTCAGCGATAGCGGCAAACTAGTTTCTTGGCTTCGTTCCGCGTGCTCACCTCGTGATTCAAATTAACCAATAGGAGTGCTATTAGATAATAAATCTGATTCTCATTGCAGTCTCCCGCTAAGCTCCAAATCACGCGCTTCTCGATTTCCACGTGTGACATCACTAGACAACAGTGTATAGAGTTCGAAATAGTTTGACTGAAAACATGCTATAAATAGCGCTGAGCAACCACCCGTCAGCGATACGACAGAATACTATAGGAGGATATCAGGGGATAGGTTGTAGCATTAGCGGAGACATAAACGCTGAGTAAGAAGAATGAAGTTTGTTCACTTGCTTGTGTATCTTAGTGCAAAGATCATGTAAATTGTGTTTCGTTTTGACGTCCATGAAATAACACCAGGAGCACCTACAAGGAACATCCAATTATCCATTAGTAATATATTCATTCCCAAACCATATTTCGGCATCGTCTTGTCACTGGTACTGAATATTAAAATTCGGCATGATAAAAAGGACAGATGGGGTCATGTTTGTGAAATTCAGATTTTCTTAAATTTCGATTTAAATGTTCCATATAATCATTGTTAGAAATAAATCAGTACAATTACATTGAACAATTATAGTCTAAAGCTATTAATCACTAATGAAGGATTTTATAGCGAAAAATACAAAATAGGGTTTTCGAAATTTTAATTTTGACCCCTTACATTTCAATGCCCTGCCAAATTAGTTACGGTTATCTTTAAGGTATTACATACGAATATATTAAGGCAAACTTAATGTTGCGTTAACTACTCAAATTTCAACATTATCCGTTTAGTTTTCGCATTGCTACGACATCCTAAAGACATTCAAAAGTACATGATATTCGCACGAAATACGTAGGTAAGTGAACAAACTTAAGAAACGCAGCTGTGTATGGAAAAACTTCCTTTAACTTCACACAGTGTTTCAGAAACAGAAAGACTGAAGCTGAATAATTAAATTTCGATATAAAATTTGCTTATGAATTTTCTGAATATACAGTAACACTGATGAAACTCAAATTCGAAAATGGACAAAATATGGAGATTACCAAAGTTAAGATTTAACAACAATTTGATGAAATTGCATACGACCACATACATGTTTAATTGTTAGATGATTAAGACGATATATTTCAACAGTGTTAGGATATTCACATTTGGGAAAGGTATTTAAAAGTTCACCCTACCTGTTGCAAATGCCCCACCCTACTGTTACATTTGCCCCACCCTACTGTTACATTTGCCCCACCCTACTGTTACATTTGCCCCACCCTACTGTTACATTTGCCCCACCCTACTGTTACATTTGCCCCACCCTACTGTTACATTTGCCCCACCCTACTGTTACATTTGCCCCACCCTACTGTTACATTTGCCCCAACGTCGGGGTTATTTGCTGCACTTAAGGTACTTTATTCAAATACTCATAATTTGGTAACTGCACGTAAAAGAACCCAAAATGGCACATAGTGAAAAAGCCGTATTGTCAATTAAAATTGAAGTACCGGTTCATTCAACATCCTAGAAATAAGGACAATTTACTGTAAAAAGTGGTACAATTGAGCCTGCTCTCCCACATCTATGAAATCAACAAGAAGCAATCTCATTAAACTCGGGTCGGAGGTTTCTTATTTCAGTATTTCTTTATTACGGTTAAGATGGACCTTGTCTTCGATTTAAAATCGATTTCTTGTTGATCATATTTTAATAAGATTAAATTTGTCACTCACAGCTCCTGCATGGACTTCTGTTACAGCCAGCGTTGTGACACACTTTACAACATATTTTCTTCCACGTTCCGTTATGATCATGATCATGATCACTTTGCACCGAACATTCCTGTTGTCGACAATAATATAATCATTATGGGAATGCGATCCTATCTTTAGATTATGGCAAGAGATAGAATCGTGGCTAAATTCAGTTCAGTTACAAATTTACAACAGCATCATTATTTGGAAATGAAAGGGAAAATAAGTATCCGGTAAATGCGACCATTCTATTAGTCAAACAGTATATCTATAGATGTTGCATAAACAGCTTTTGGCCAAAGATAGATAATTTAAAGAAAGAAACTGTTCGATATCATGACATCTCAAATTACGTGTTCCTGTGAACAGGCACTGAACACATGTTTTTTAAATATTGGTCGACTTTACATTTATTTGTAAATAAAACACTGTTATTATTATATACATGTATGTGATGTATGTAAAGTAATGACGTCACCAATCTGTGGGTACGCATCGATTGTCATGAGTTATGCGCCCCTTGTTCTGTGACGTCATAGCATGGCAACGTCATAAAGACCCCATGATTATCACTGAATAGTGTGAAACCGGTCGGGGATTCAAATCATTTCCAGACTTTTATTTTATATATATCATTTCATATCAAATTTGATATTTGAATTACCATAAACATCAATAGAATTAAGAAGGACGTAGAAACAAATAACTGAGGAGGTTCTGGATTGCGTATGAAGGAGAGTTGATTTCAATTTGGAATGGGTGCATATAATTCCCCATAAGAGTTCAGTATACTTACAGAGCTGGAACCACACCCAGATGTGAAGCGGATAGCGTGTATTTCGCTCAGGTATTCTTTCAAGAAACAAATCTATAACAGAATCAGCAGAAATGCTCAGCCATGTTTCATTGTTGCATATTCATTAAAAAAGAAACAGTGTCATTTCTGATTGGTCCATATGTTACAATATCAATCTCGGATTGGTTCATGTGATTTATGTTACAAACGTTGATCTAATTGCTCCATTTCATTGTTGGTCACATTGTTAGAATCTGATTGGTTAATCTAATTCATTCCTTGGTGTCAGTATCAGATTGTTAATAGCCAAAGAGTGATGATGCCAAATATTGTCTTGTTCTTAGTGAAATACATTCATTGAAATCCCAAACTATAACTACACATAAATGCAGATCGGGTTTTTTGGCTGAAAAGAGTGTTTTTAAACGTTTCTCCATAGTTTTATTAAGTTTTCTCCGTTTATTATTGTGTGCAGGCATCTGCCATTGACATATTGATTAAGCCTTTGTCTGCGGATTGCAATATCTTACAATTGATGTGTTAGGGTGATCAACAAGGTCATGTATACAGTTGAACACGGATACAACGAACTCCATGGGGCCAAAGAATTAAGTTCACTATATCCGATTGTTAGCTATAGGCCTATCCGTGTTCTACTGTATATGCTAACCAAATGAGAACTCATGAATTTCAACATGCATGGCTTTAGTGGTATTTGCATTTCAAGTCTACTTCAAATCAGCCATTGAAAGAAATTCATATTCAATTCAGTCCGCCTAGACTCTATTTTTTATATCTTTCTCTTCCTTTTTTGCCAAGGTATAGTATTTTAAAATTCAAGTATATGTTTGTTGTCATCTAAAAAGCTGCAAAAGTGTATGAATACTCTTAAAATTGACTTTATTGAATGAAAACATACAAATCTATATAAATGAAGATCTATATTGTTTCATCACGCTAGCGTATAGATATCACCTGGCTCCGTTAATGGAGTCTCCTGACTGACCTGTGACGTCATTCAAATCCAACCAATCAGCGGGTTCGACCCGTAAGCTTATTGGGATTGCACAACATAATTATATTGTCCACAATATACTATATATAATGGATCACAGAATGTATGTTTGTACTAATTGACCAAACATTTTGTTTATACTTACGTCATCATTTGCGCACGTGACCAGCTTATGGCATGACGCCATCGAGTAAGTTTCATTACACTGGTAACACCGCACACCAGAGGTTGTGTCTTCGATCATTAGAGATAAATTAAAATAGAAAATAAGAATAAAACTAAAGAACAATTCTTTTTAAAATGTGAACACGTTTTATATGACTTCCATTTGTAAACCTTAACATGAAGTTAATAAAACAAAAGTTTCGGAATAGTTCGAAACTCAAAGACTCGAAATGACTCTAGTATGGACCGTGCATGTTGTGGTTAGATTCTTACATTCAATTGTAAAACTCAAAACATTATCAAACAATAACGACACTTTTTTCAATGTCACATCTTATTAGCCATGCTTGAAAGAGTTAATTACTCTAATTTACTAATTTACCTACCAATAAATAGACTTGCAGCCATCAACACCAAAAAATCTCGAAAAACTCCTGGAATACATTTAAATTTTCAGTTTTTATTTTGAAATTGTATAAATATTGTATCAATAATACTGCGTAAAAATAATTAGAGGTAAGGACCAGAGTTCAAAATAAACTCACTGGCATTTTTTAATCGTTTACACAGTTTTTGGGTTGGTTGACCATACCGAAACAGTTGAATAACACTTAATCAACAAAGGAATTATTAATTTAGGAGCAACGACCTAAAATCAATTATAAAATATATTCCTTTTGTTTGCATGTAACACATGCTTAATAAAGGCATCTCATGTATGTAGTTCGAAATCAAAATTGTAAACTATCTAAAATTAGTAAATTCGGCAACATTTTGTACTGATAGCTTAAATCATAACAATATCATTTAAATCCTAAAAAATATCATTTCTCAATAAAAGAATAATAAACCACAAAATGCCATCTGGTGAAACATATTATACATGTGTGAATTGTGGAATAAAATACGTTTTTAACTTGCCTTTCATGATCATAAAATATTTTGGGAAAGTCTTATTTGTCACTTAGATAAGCCAGGTCACGACCTCAGGGCGAAAAACTGTACAATTGGTTTAGTCAAGAAATCGGGTCGTGATACTAATGTTGGAAATACACTTATCTGTAAAAGAAACGTAATCATCTAAAATGAGTTTCGATCTGATTTGAATGAGATTAAGGCATTTACCACTTCATACATGTGCATCATAAGAATACTACACTAGATTAAGAAATTCAGAGAAAAATCTTTTTCGACTAAATCAGTAATATCAACTCGCTGATAGAAAAAGCATGATGCAACATAAAGCAATCGGTGACTGTTTAAAATGCGTATTAATTTTGTCTATAACAAAATAGGGCAAATCTCCAGTACGATATCCCTCCGCGTTTTAAGACCCTCCTCGCCATCTCACAACACTCAGGGGGTCACGGTGTATGCAGGTAGGTAAGTATGTTTGCTCTGTTCACACCTATATACCTACGTATATGTTCACGGGATACGTCTTATAAATCATACATGTATTTGTGTTTTAGTCTGCTGTTTCGAGACCAAGGGGTGAATTGAACAATGTTTAACCCTATCAGTATTTAAGAAAAGCCAATGTATAAAGAAATTCAAAGTTATCAATCATGTAAAATTTGCATACATTAATTAACATGAATTGATCGGTATTTTCGTAGTGTATTTCTTCATACCTCTACATGAATTCAGAACATGCAATTCATTTGTGGAGATGTGATTTTTATCATATATATCATATGTTATGGTGTTCAATTCTAAAGTTTATATTTTAGTGTAAAAGTTATCAATTTATCAGTAGTTTTAAACATCTTTAATGATTATATTCGTCCGCCAAAACTAGTTTAGCTTTCTTCGCTTCGCAGTCTGCCTAACGCAAGTCTACATTATTGTAGCAAGTCTAGATCACTGCTGTTTTACAGCTTCAGTGGGCTCCTCTCTTTTTTATACTAGATGTTTGCATCTAAAATATTGTCATGTCAGAAACTAGCTTTCTATTTAGCTAGAAGTTATTGTTTAAACAATATATTTAGAAAATTAAAAAAATGAAGGCTGTTTTATAACAAGGAAAAATATGCAATTCATGATAACTGTCACCCTATCTAACATTTTATTAGATTTGAAGGGCTCTAAAATGAACATCCGGGTTTTCTGACCAATAAAATTACCCATGGTAATAAAGTCTTATCAGTTATAATACCAATATATACATGCGTGTACGTGCTCAAACATTAATCTCCAGCAATACTGTTTATATAGTACCCCCTTAAAGCAGAAATACGCTTTGACTTTCGGTCAAAAGAATATAGTGTTGGGTCTACACGAGAAACTTCAAGATAGTCGAACGTGAGAAAGGCTCCTTTTTAATTCAAATATACAGTGAACGTATTGATGATCACATACCATTTCTTATAACGAAAGTGGATGCGGTGATGATGTTGTGTTAATCATTCATGACTATAAAGGACGACAAATAAAGGATCCTTCTTAAGTCTAGAAAGTGTTGACAAGTCTAGGTGCTTCAGCTTTAAAGGGGCAGTAGCACGTTCATTGATAATTTTATATTTTAAAATGTTCGCTAATAATTGTAAGGTAATGGTAAATGTATTATTTTGACATTGTTAAAAATCTCATAACCCATGTCAATCATCCATAGTCAGAGGACAAAGTATGAAGATTCACATTACATTCATTGGCGGCCAATTTGTGTGGACACCTTTATTCATTTTGTATAAGAAAAAGGAATCGCATGGCTAAACTTACGTTATATATTTGAATTATTACTGCTCCATTTAGTTTTTATACATTGTCTAAAGATTGGAACTATTTATTTTCATTTTCCTGACATCACCTTATATTCCCCCTAAAAACGTGCTACTGCCCCTTTAAGGCTGAAATTTAGTACATGAACTCCTTGTGTCAGGGACTATATGTTAGTCTAGAACAGCCTTTGTCCAATACTTTAACCTACAAACGTAGTTACAGTGCTTTTTGATAACATTTTAATTCCCATCCCATCTGCTGTTTCATAGGTAGGTAGCAGCAGATAGCTAAAGAGAAATGATACAGGTGATTAGCCGTGACGTGCTAATCCTTTCTGGTCACTCCTGCCACCCATGTACTTATCTAAGACTCGTGTTTCAGAATTCGGGTCAGGGGTCAAATGAGAGTTCAAGGTCAAGGTCATTAACCGATTGTTTACATTCAAGAACTTAATCTCCTCAAGTTGTGGGTTTAAGACTATTCACCGGAATGTGTCGTGTTCATTTGAGAAGTTGTTCCACTTTCAGATTGTTTCATGAGTGTGTTGAGTAATGATAATAGCCTCTAAGGGTTTAGAGAGTTACAGGGACTTCCTCTCATCTAACTCGTGTTCGCTACACGATGAACTCATCTGATGACCTTTATGAAGAAGGTTTGACATAACATACATTTGGAACATTCTGTGAATTGTGAAAAGTTTTGTATATCCGATCCGAACCAATTCATGTGAGGCAACTCTTTAACAGCAAAGGTTAAAAAGAACTTAACATGAATGTGTTTAACGTTATGGTAGTCAAATCTGATGTTTTCTGTAAATTGATTATATGTCCCTATATATGAAAATATATATCATAAGAATAAAATGGACATTTATGCGCCGCATAGCATTGACAATGTTAACTATGTTTATGGCAGATATATCATTATTGATAGATATGAGGATATAATTTGCAAATATCGCTGAAATGAATACTCATTTCACAATATGCTGATGAGAGATAATTTACTATTAGATATCCAGGAATTCATTTACATTTCGACATGTACATGTTCATTTTTATGTTCACCTTCATAACATCTCCAACAAATGAAATATCTTATCTCCATGAACCTTTTCACGAACATCTTTAACTTCTAAACATCGATCGACATCTAGGTCTACAAAGCATTTACACCTTCATGTACATCGGCATTTTCATCTTGGGATTCCTTTTTCTTACAAAACGAATTAAAGGTGGTCACACAAAAATGGCCGTCAATGGACTTTATAATTTGTCCTCTTGTAATGGATGATTGGTTGGTGAAATGTGATGTTTGACACTTTCCATATAGTACATTTACAATCAACGTACGATTATCAGTTAACGTATAAAGGGAGGGGGGTTGGTCCTTGTAGGTAACTCTCTTGTGCAGATGAAACGAGTTAAAATTTTGGGTTATTTTAAACTAAATCATATTACTGTTTTTAGCGGTATCAACTAAATCCTTTAGCATGTTTACCAATCAAATTCTTAATGTAAATACATGTAAATAAATATGTTAAACCAATAATATGTAAATAAATCACCATGTGATATTGTTGCTTACATCATAGGCTACTTATGAGTTACAAAGTATAATTTGTATTTAACTGTGTATACTCTATAAAGTGTTTTGAAAAAAGGGTTCGTCGTACAATCATCTGTGTCGTCGACTAGACTCACACTACGAGTCTTATTAACTATTAACCTATTTGGACGTCTACATGGATACAATCTAGTTAAAACTAGCTGTAATGTTATCGTCCTCTAAGTCCTTACGTTACATCTAGCTACTAACCCGTGTCGCGCATGCGCGGAAATCAACCAATGGATGGACGTCTACATGGATTATTAGTATGTTGCTCTACTGCAGCTCCTAACTTCACCATTACTAGTTACATTAGACTAGTTTATTCACAATTGAATTGTTTTGAATTGTTCTTTAATTTAGAAAAAAAGTTTGATAATTCTTTTTAATAATATGGCGCCGAAATCATAACAGGTTACATAACATTAATTATTGTGAGGATTTTTCTTAATTGTTTCAGAGCTTAACACAGGGCATACAAAGGTTTTGGATAAACTCTTTATTAAGGGTCTTTGGTGTATGGTAAATATGTGCATCGTCACTTCCAAAGATGTTTCGAAGCTGAATATAACAATAAAATATATTTTGAAATGTCATGGGTTTGTCGCTTAGATACAATTACACTCACGCCTTTTGCCAATTGTTAAATGTAACGTGACAGTGTATTGTTAACTTCATGTCCGCGTTTCAGCTGCCACACTTGTAAACATGTGTGGAGGATATAATTGTTCTCTTTTACCTGTTATACAGTGTAATCAGGCCACTTGTTAATCATTCTAAATATTTATGATCGGATAGATATTCTAGATAAGTTTAGGAAACTATAGAAAATCGGAATGCATTTATGTTTTTTATTGTATATTTATCAATTTGGAATATGATTGTATTTTTACATTTACAATCTGATGAAATATGAGATTTGAGTTCCCTAACTTATTTTGTTGATAAAATTCTAAAGCAGGTTCCTTGAACATGCCCCTTTATGCCACGAAAGTATTATTATGTAAGGCTGCACATCATGATATTCATTGTCATGAACAGAAACAAATCATCTGAAAGGGGCAGTAGCACGTTTTTAGGGGGAATATAAGGTGATGTCAGGAAAATGAAATGAAAATTAATGGTTCCAATTGAAAAACAATGTATTTAAAGTAAATGGAGCATTAATAATTCAAAGAGATAACGTAAAGTTAAGTCATGCGTTTCTTTTTTCTTACACAAAATGAATGAAAAGTTTTTCACACAAAATGGCCGCCAATGGATTTTATTTGAATCTTCATACTTTGCCCTCTAACTACGGATGATTGGCTTGTGTTGACACATAATAATGCATTTAGCATTAACTTACAATTATAAGTGAACATTTTTAAATATAGAATTATCAAAAAAACGTGCTAATGCATTTTTAATATGTAAAATATAGAGACTATCTTTAAAAAAAGGATGAGTTTATAAGAAAAATAGTATCATGCACCTGCACAAGACCTTTTCAAATCCTCTTCACACATATACGCTTTAAAAGCATTAAGTTCACCAATGTACCCAGATGAATACCTGCCCAACAGTGATATCCTGTTTTCTGTTTACATTAACCAGAACACATACAATGGTCCATCTTGTGCATGCAGTCACAAAGATATTCTATCCGGCTCTGGTTAAGTGTAAGCATACTGAAGATTCGAAGTAAATATATCATGACATTGTACAAGCCACACTTTCACTATGAATTTCAAATGTACGTTCCGTGAACAATTGATTAGAAGATGTCCGTGCTTGCTAACAGTAGCTAGGTTAAAGGCAGCGTTTTAACTAGAGAAATATATATATATAAACTTGGACAGTTTAACGACAACCAATTGCAAACTCGAATGATTCAAAGTATTCACACGTACATGTAAGCATGCATTTTTTGTTTTATACATCATACCTCTTATCATAAAAAATAACATTTTCTAATTTACTGCAATAAGATATTGATTTTACATTTTATTTACAAAATGTTTTCAATCATAGCAATCATAATTGTAAACGTTATTATGAAAACTAAAAAACGTTAGGTATTTTGGATTTAAAAAAACATGCCAAATGTGTTACAGTACCATTTAATATGAATATAAGTTTAGGTGTGTGAACAGAAAGCCTAAATAAATGAAATTTTCATTAGGCCTGAAAGATATGATACCAATAGTTGTTGATTCAGCGTAATTTCTTCAACCATTCATATGGATGTCATGATTAATCTCATTTGTAGGAATAATAGCCTTAAATTTGCCCAGAACAGCCTTAAAAGTAGTCTTCAAATCATTTTATTTTGGTCTTGGATTTGACGAAATTCGCGAATGCAAGAAAGCAAACGTTGCTGGGTTGTTCAAATAATTTTGTGCCGTGTAAAAAGAAACAGCGCCATTAAAGGAACACTTACACGTTTTGTTGGCGAAAAAAGAATCTCAAAAACGAAAGAGACTGTAACCAACTGCAAGACAATGTTTTTAATCAAAAGTAAAACTTCTAAATTAATGTATCATGTTCGGCCAAGGTATCCAAACCAATTAAAAAAGGTATTTACACAATAATGGCCGCTAGCTGTTTTCATTTGATCCATGATGATTTCTCCTCCGAGTTCCGATAATAGGGTAAAGTAATGTAAAGGAAATAACATTTGCCATGAACTAATATTAGGGAGAACATTGGAAAAAAAAGAGACTGTCACTTTAAGATACCTTCGCCCTGTGTTGACACAGATATATCCTTGGTTCAAGAACAGGATCACTTAGCAGGATGTAGTGTTTGTCTGTGTTTGTTCAATTTACACGACATCCACATTAACGTGTCCTTATTTTCTCAACACTACCTTGGTGTCACATCGGCCTTGTTTGCGCTTATTATAAAATGAAGAATATATGTTTTACATATCTTTCAATTACTAGTTTATATGGTTACAATTGGTGATATAGCGGTATATAAGATTAAAGTACATGTACACTTGCCGTGCCATTATATATTCCCAATCTAAAATAGATAAGTTTATACACTTGTGACGTCATCCTATTGTTTTCACGCTCAAATATGTGAGGATGCATTACACATGTGACGTCATCCTATTGTTCCCATGCTTATTATATTTAATTAATGGATACTTTAAAATGCTAAAGTTTATATTAGCCACGGGTTTTTTGTATCAAATGTGTTAAAAAGCAATAGTTCGAGTATAATGTAAACAAATTAATGACTTCGTAACGCTCCTTTCCTTAAAGAGAACCTGGGTCTTGGCTCCATTATATTGAAGCCATGAGCCTTTACTTGAAAGAGATTTTCTCTTGTCACCGAATATCATATTAACCTTAGTCCTCATTGTTTAAATATTCCTTAAGACGATTTTGCAAACTTTTTAAAGGGTCTATATATCTTGTATTTGCATCGAAGATAGTTAGATAAACGGTTACACGATTTAAAAGTTGTTAGCACTAGATTTGGCTAGAAGAGACCAGATCGTTTTAACATTTCTTTAACATTATACAGAACATAAATTTGACATTTATCTATGTTGAATGAGATAAAGAGAACATCAGAGGACAAGGTTGTAGACAACAATTAAGATCTCGCTTGAGCGGCCTGCACTAAGAGAGCCAAACAATGGTTTCATTTTGTCATGAATACTTTAACATAAAGATGGTTACGTCAATTTGAAGGTCATAGCAATCGACTACCTTTTGTGAAAATATAAAATTGTTGGTGGAAATATTAAGATTGAGCAATCCGATGACCAGTGAGTTTGACCCAGATTCAACAAGTTACGAAATGATCGTACATATTTACCTTTCATTACTTATATAACGTCTATATTTACTTGACCTGACATTCTACTATTTGACAAGAGGGTTGTTTCGTAAGATTTACTTCTCCATTCGATTTGACAAAAATACTCTTTCGTTACTTTTTTGAAGTTTTAATACTTTTTAATAAATGCTTTTAATCAACATTCATATCTTAAAATTCTATAAATAAGGTTAAATCTGACGGTTATTTGTTAAAATGGACACCTAGTGATATACGTCGTATCTTATTTTTCTTTCATTCGCTTAAAACACCAATAAAGATTAACGTCCAAAACATCCCACATATTAGTAAGTCCATAAATCC
This sequence comes from Steromphala cineraria, assembly GCA_916613615.1. Taxonomy (NCBI): domain Eukaryota; kingdom Metazoa; phylum Mollusca; class Gastropoda; order Trochida; family Trochidae; genus Steromphala; species Steromphala cineraria. Next base: position 60,929,078 of record OU744734.1, on the reverse strand, counting down.
ACATGAAATGACATGACCTATATTTGGTCGATTAGCAGAAATTGATCATGTTTAACCTTTATTCAAAGTTTTCTTACATATGAGGAGAATAATTCACTATATTTGACAATACAGATTGCTATATATGTATTTATACATTTCAGAAACAAAGATGTCCGATGAGCCATATGTTTTCTGGAATACAGGACATGTTTTAACAATTTACTCACAAGTCAATTACAATTTTCTATGATTTATCGTTTGTGTTGAGGGGCACACACAGAGAGAATGCATTCGTCCTATATAAGTTGTTCATCTAATTATGAGTTTGTCTTTCAGGATGAAGATTCTTGTTGTACTCGTATTGGGCGCAGCACACGTTGTACAAGGTGAGGTCACGTGATATATACTACACAAAACAAGTTAAGGGTCAAAACTATGCTACTCTATGACATTTTCATAGATGGAACCATGTGAGTGTAGGCTGGATCCAAACAGAAAAATGTTACACGGAGATTGAGTTGCAGCCAAAGACTGCAAACCTCCTCTGTTGGACCACCCTGTAGCTACACAAACCTCCTCTGTTGGACCACCCTGTAGCTACACAAACCTCCTCTGTTGGACCACCCTGTAGCTACACAAACCTCCTCTGTTGGACCACCCTGTAGCTACACAAACCTCCTCTGTTGGACCACCCTGTAGCTACACAAACCTCCTCTGTTGGACCACCCTGTAGCTACACAAACCTCCTCTGTTGGACAACCCTGTAAAACCTCCTCTGTTGGACCACCCTGTAGCTACACAAACCTCCTCTGTTGGACAACCCTGTAAAACCTCCTCTGTTGGACCACGCTGTAGCTACACAAACCTCCTCTGTTGGACCACCCTGTAGCCACACAAACCTCCTCTGTTGGACCACCCTGTAGCTACACAAACCTCCTCTGTTGGACCACCCTGTAGCTACACAAACCTCCTCTGTTGGACCACCCTGTAGCTACACAAACCTCCTCTGTTGGACAACCCTGTAAAACCTCCTCTGTTGGACCACCCTGTAGCTACACAAACCTCCTCTGTTGGACCACCCTGTAGCTACACAAACCTCCTCTGTTGGACCACCCTGTAGCTACACAAACCTCCTCTGTTGGACAACCCTGTAAAACCTCCTCTGTTGGACCACCCTGTAGCGAACCAAACCTCCTCTGTTGGACCACCCTGTAGCTACACAAACCTCCTCTGTTGGACCACCCTGTAGCTACACAAACCTCCTCTGTTGGACCACCCTGTAGCTACACAAACCTCCTCTGTTGGACCACCCTGTAGCTACACAAACCTCCTCTGTTGGACCACCCTGTAGCTACACAAACCTCCTCTGTTGGACCACCCTGTAGCTACACAAACCTCCTCTGTTGGACAACCCTGTAAAACCTCCTCTGTTGGACCACCCTGTAGCTACACAAACCTCCTCTGTTGGACAACCCTGTAAAACCTCCTCTGTTGGACCACGCTGTAGCTACACAAACCTCCTCTGTTGGACCACCCTGTAGCCACACAAACCTCCTCTGTTGGACCACCCTGTAGCTACACAAACCTCCTCTGTTGGACCACCCTGTAGCTACACAAACCTCCTCTGTTGGACCACCCTGTAGCTACACAAACCTCCTCTGTTGGACAACCCTGTAAAACCTCCTCTGTTGGACCACCCTGTAGCTACACAAACCTCCTCTGTTGGACCACCCTGTAGCTACACAAACCTCCTCTGTTGGACCACCCTGTAGCTACACAAACCTCCTCTGTTGGACAACCCTGTAAAACCTCCTCTGTTGGACTACCCTGTAGCGAACCAAACCTCCTCTGTTGGACCACCCTGTAGCTACACAAACCTCCTCTGTTGGACCACCCTGTAGCTACACAAACCTCCTCTGTTGGACCACCCTGTAGCTACACAAACCTCCTCTGTTGGACCACCCTGTAGCTACACAAACCTCCTCTGTTGGACCACCCTGTAGCTACACAAACCTCCTCTGTTGGACAACCCTGTAAAACCTCCTCTGTTGGACCACCCTGTAGCTACACAAACCTCCTCTGTTGGACAACCCTGTAGCTACACAAACCTCCTCTGTTGGACCACCCTGTAGCTACACAAACCTCCTCTGTTGGACCACCCTGTAGCTACACAAACCTCCTCTGTTGGACCACCCTGTAGCTACACAAACCTCCTCTGTTGGACCACCCTGTAGCTACACAAACCTCCTCTGTTGGACCACCCTGTAGCTACACAAACCTCCTCTGTTGGACAACCCTGTAGCTACACAAACCTCCTCTGTTGGACCACCCTGTAGCTACACAAACCTCCTCTGTTGGACCACCCTGTAGCTACACAAACCTCCTCTGTTGGACCACCCTGTAGCTACACAAACCTCCTCTGTTGGACAACCCTGTAAAACCTCCTCTGTTGGACCACCCTGTAGCTACACAAACCTCCTCTGTTGGACAACCCTGTAAAACCTCCTCTGTTGGACCACCCTGTAGCTACACAAACCTCCTCTGTTGGACCACCCTGTAGCCACACAAACCTCCTCTGTTGGACCACCCTGTAGCTACACAAACCTCCTCTGTTGGACCACCCTGTAGCTACACAAACCTCCTCTGTTGGACCACCCTGTAGCTACACAAACCTCCTCTGTTGGACAACCCTGTAAAACCTCCTCTGTTGGACCACCCTGTAGCTACACAAACCTCCTCTGTTGGACCACCCTGTAGCTACACAAACCTCCTCTGTTGGACCACCCTGTAGCTACACAAACCTCCTCTGTTGGACCACCCTGTAGCTACACAAACCTCCTCTGTTGGACAACCCTGTAAAACCTCCTCTGTTGGACCACCCTGTAGCTACACAAACCTCCTCTGTTGGACAACCCTGTAAAACCTCCTCTGTTGGACCACCCTGTAGCTACACAAACCTCCTCTGTTGGACCACCCTGTAGCCACACAAACCTCCTCTGTTGGACCACCCTGTAGCTACACAAACCTCCTCTGTTGGACCACCCTGTAGCTACACAAACCTCCTCTGTTGGACCACCCTGTAGCTACACAAACCTCCTCTGTTGGACAACCCTGTAAAACCTCCTCTGTTGGACCACCCTGTAGCTACACAAACCTCCTCTGTTGGACCACCCTGTAGCTACACAAACCTCCTCTGTTGGACCACCCTGTAGCTACACAAACCTCCTCTGTTGGACAACCCTGTAAAACCTCCTCTGTTGGACCACCCTGTAGCGAACCAAACCTCCTCTGTTGGACCACCCTGTAGCTACACAAACCTCCTCTGTTGGACCACCCTGTAGCTACACAAACCTCCTCTGTTGGACCACCCTGTAGCTACACAAACCTCCTCTGTTGGACCACCCTGTAGCTACACAAACCTCCTCTGTTGGACCACCCTGTAGCTACACAAACCTCCTCTGTTGGACAACCCTGTAAAACCTCCTCTGTTGGACCACCCTGTAGCTACACAAACCTCCTCTGTTGGACAACCCTGTAGCTACACAAACCTCCTCTGTTGGACCACCCTGTAGCTACACAAACCTCCTCTGTTGGACCACCCTGTAGCTACACAAACCTCCTCTGTTGGACCACCCTGTAGCTACACAAACCTCCTCTGTTGGACCACCCTGTAGCTACACAAACCTCCTCTGTTGGACCACCCTGTAGCTACACAAACCTCCTCTGTTGGACAACCCTGTAGCTACACAAACCTCCTCTGTTGGACCACCCTGTAGCTACACAAACCTCCTATGTTGGACAACCCTGTAAAACCTCCTCTGTTGGACCACCCTGTAGCTACACAAACCTCCTCTGTTGGACAACCCTGTAGCTACACAAACCTCCTCTGTTGGACAACCCTGTAGCTACACAAACCTCCTCTGTTGGACCACCCTGTAGCTACACAAACCTCCTCTGTTGGACCACCCTGTAGCTACACAAACCTCCTCTGTTGGACCACCCTGTAGCTACACAAACCTCCTATGTTGGACAACCCTGTAAAACCTCCTCTGTTGGACCACCCTGTAGCTACACAAACCTCCTCTGTTGGACAACCCTGTAGCTACACAAACCTCCTCTGTTGGACCACCCTGTAGCTACACAATGCTTTCTTCCTTTATCAAGATTGTTTTGCAAACGTCTGACCATGACGAAATTTCAACCATCGTGATAGAGTTTTTTTTGCTCAAGTAACTTGTTTATGAAAAAGGCATAATGCAGGTGTAAAGACATAACCAACTGATAATGATGCAACCACATTGCGTTTTGGCGACAGTTTCATGAATTTCTAGAGATATCAATATCTTTTGCTATTAACATGCTTTTTATACAGTTAGTTTCTTGTAAAAACATACTGAACCAATTTCAACAAGATTTCGGTTTCGCATAGAACAAGTCAGGTAGAAAATAGGTTTGACCCATACTCGTATCTTTTGAGTAGTATACCTAAAACTGCGAACAGTTACAGAAACGCTACTCAGATCGCTATTTGTGACTTTGTGACTATTGACGTAGTATGCTACTCTGTGACTAAGTTTACGTTGTTAGTTTCCGTTTCTTGCCGATATAGTTCCTCAGGACAAGACTGGTCTGACATTTCGACTGGACTGTAATCGTATTTTTAATGTTTAAACATGGGGCTAACATCAAAAGATGATTTTTTTGTGCGTTCACCTATCACAGCAATGGCCGCTGGATAATATATTTATATGGTTCCCTTTGTTCTTTTCTCAATTGCGGATTCTTATTGGTTATAACCAGGTCAGTCTGCACGTGACCAGCTCCTGTCAGTCGCAGACGACTTTCAGCAATGGCGTTTTCAGGAAAATCCGGAAACATCAACATCACGTGGTCACAGCGAGTACAACGACAAACTCAGTAGCTTCGACTTCAACAGATATCCTGAATACAAGGTTAGGAGGGTGATAACAATATGACAAAGGATGAAATGATAAGCTCACATGTGAATGTTGAATAGAAATATGAATATTCCATGCCGCGGAGCATACGCTTCCAGTAGTCAATGAAGCTAATAATCACTACAATTGAAAGGAGATAAATCATATGCTCATGGGTATATTTTGAAATCGAAGTTAATCTCCTATGCCGCTGAGCGTACACCTTACATTCAATGGAGCTACTGATAACCCTAAGACTTAAACATGTATTGTCAATTGGAAAATATAGAAAAGATAATCTATAAATCACATGTTCATGTGAAGATATTGAATTAAAGACTCCTACTCTCCTATGCCGCTTCAAGGGTACACCTCCAATAGTCAATGAAGATTTTCTCTTCGGCTAACATGTATTTTTGACAGAACAGATATGCACTATTTTCGATATAAAAACGTGTCAACCTAAAGGTATCCATCCCGATATGAATAATTATAATATTTGCTTTTTGCAAAATTATAGCTGTAGGAAAGGCAATGGATTTTCGAAGAACAGAACACCTCAGATACAAGGTCAAGATTAAACAGAGTAAAAGTCATCGTTGGTACTTTCAGCCATTAAAGACAACGTAGGCCTTAATCTCTCTTACTTAAACATTAACCCGATATGAGTACTGAAACAGATTAAACAAAATGATGGATCGCATCATAGTGTAGTGAGAGTCTGGACTTACAGCCCGATACGTGACGATGATCAGAATGCGGTACTTATAACTCCTAACATCAACTACGATCTGTGTGTTCTCAGATAGAAGTGGACAAACTGTACAACAGACTGATGGCGATAACCGAAAGTGACCTGTCCAGAACTGACCGGTCAACCTACGACATGCTGAAGAGTCATCTCGGTGTCTGGAGAGACAACTACCAGTGGAGGGAGTGAGTAGGAAAATAGCATCTAGTAATTATCGAAAGTATATACCTTCGATACCGACCCTACAGCGCTAATAAAATGAAAGTTTGCAACTCCAATGAAATTCTGTATCAACAAAAACACCACTTCCAAGAAGACTCATCTCATCCGACTTCTGAAATTGTTGCTACGGGTCTGAATGAAAAAAAACACGATGTCTTTCACGAATTGCAAATGTATAGCCTCAGTTTAAGCTACAAGAACCAAAATCCTGTCCGTTTCCTAGCGAAAACAAGCATAAATAAGTTAAGAAAATTTGAGCAAGTACTGATCCCTGGCACATACTTACTCAAGCTATAGCATCCATCTTATCAATAGGTAGCTGCGTACCTTAACTGTGTTCACTTACCTGTGTATCCTAGTGCAAATGTCATTTTATTTGGTATGTCTTTGCAAGAACGAAACGAAACGGAATGTTGAATTTTCAATACATAAGTTAAGATTCAGTTTGCGTTAGCATATTCGTATGTCATACGACCAGATTTCAAAATATCGAAATCACTATTTTTTATTTTATTTTTCTACAGAATCCCTTATAAGTGACCAACAACTTTTGATCTCAGTTATATGTGTTCCTTTGCATTAAGGCAATGTAATTTTGCTGATTGTTTTCTCATAAAGTTTATGCGAAAATATTTCAATTGAAATTAACGAAAATCTGAACTTCACAAATATGACCAATTCTGTCAATTTTGCCAAATATCGAAATTCAGAAACAGTGACGAGACGATCCCGAAATATGGGATGGAAATGGTTATTTTATACATGGAAAATTGGACGTCAAAACGAAACCCAAATAACACAATATTTTCTTTAAGTTATACACTTTCCTCTCCTTTCTTCAGCTACAAGAACCTCAACTCAATCAGTTTTCTGGAGGGAATACAAAAAGATGTGCTCCGCTTTCCATCAGATGTTCCCATGAACACTCGAGGAGATGTTGAGAATTATCTCACCCGTCTCAAAAACTGGCCAAAACAGGTAATAATTATTTCGTGTACAGCCAACATTGAAAGCGGATCCTTATTGAGATACTAAAAAATCATATGGATAAACATTATGAACAGCTTAATGATATTAACACATTTATGCTACAAGACAAATGATTTGTAGTTTTGATAAAATTGCAAATATTGATGGAAATATTGTACAAAGAAGATATGTATCATTTATGTAAGTTTTATTTGGTGAACCTTTTCTTTTGAGTCTTGCTTCTCCTCAAAATTATTTCAAATTGGGTTTCTTTATTTGTCCCATTCCATTGAAATTGCAACCGTGGTATTGAAAAGAAAGACAAGCAGAAGAGTGTTTGATTAACGTCATTGACTGACCTCATTTCTCTCAAATAAGTTGTTTTCTAGCAAAGAGCTTATAACCGATTGCATATAATTGAACTATATATACACGATGCTATACTTTTTTCTTACTTTTTACTTACAAACAAATATTCATAAAATATATTAATGAACAGTTATCATATCCAACTATTTGCATATATATTTCGCATTTAATCCAATAGGCTGGGATATAGCTGACGTTCTGCTTGTTGTTCTGCTGCTTCACAGCTGATTGTTGATGTGTATGGATACAAATGTATTGTTATTTACATCTCACCGTTATTTATTATTATTGAGTTGATCTGACCTGGCTCCAGGTGTTGTTCTACTGCTTCACAGCTGATTGTTGATGTGTATGGATACAAATGTATTGTTGTTTACATCTCACAGTTATTTATTATTATTGAGTTGATCTGACCTGGCTCCAGGTGTTGTTCTACTGCTTCACAGCTGCTTGTTGATGTGTATGGATACAAATGTATTGTTGTTTACATCTCACAGTTATTTATTATTATTGAGTTGATCTGACCTGGCTCCAGGTGTTGTTCTACTGCTTCACAGCTGATTGTTGATGTGTATGGATACAAATGTATTGTTGTTTACATCTCACAGTTATTTATTATTATTGAGTTGATCTGACCTGGCTCCAGGTGTTGTTCTACTGCTTCACAGATGCTTGTTGATGTGTATGGATACAAATGTATTGTTGTTTACATCTCACAGTTATTTATTATTATTGAGTTGATCTGACCTGGCTCCAGGTGTTGTTCTACTGCTTCACAGATGCTTGTTGATGTGTATGGATACAAATGTATTGTTGTTTACATCTCACAGTTATTTATTATTATTGAGTTGATCTGACCTGGCTCCAGGTGTTGTTCTACTGCTTCACAGATGCTTGTTGATGTGTATGGATACAAATGTATTGTTGTTTACATCTCACAGTTATTTATTATTATTGAGTTGATCTGACCTGGCTCCAGGTGTTGTTCTACTGCTTCACAGCTGATTGTTGATGTGTATGGATACAAATGTATTGTTGTTTACATCTCACGGTTATTTATTATTATTGAGTTGATCTGACCTGGCTCCAGGTGTTGTTCTACTGCTTCACAGCTGATTGTTGATGTGTATGGATACAAATGTATTGTTATTTACATCTCACCGTTATTTATTATTATTGAGTTGATCTGACCTGGCTCCAGGTGTTGTTCTACTGCTTCACAGCTGATTGTTGATGTGTATGGATACAAATGTATTGTTATTTACATCTCACGGTTATTTATTATTATTGAGTTGATCTGACCTGGCTCCAGGTGTTGTTCTACTGCTTCACAGCTGATTGTTGATGTGTATTGATACAAATGTATTGTTATTTACATCTCACCGTTATTTATTATTATTGAGTTGATCTGACCTGGCTCCAGGTGTTGTTCTACTGCTTCACAGCTGATTGTTGATGTGTATGGATACAAATGTATTGTTGTTTACATCTCACAGTTATTTATTATTATTGAGTTGATCTGACCTGGCTCCAGGTGGATGAGACAAAGGCAAGTCTACTCCGAGCCATGGCCAACGGAACAGCCAATCACAACGTGTCTATGGTGAGTTCTCCATCACCTCTTTTATTAATCATCATGATGTTATAGGGATAACACGCCGAGTTATGATTCATAAGGATTTGATGTAATTCAATAGCGGATGCAGGTTAGGCAATCTTAAAGGGCCTAGTTATTACTTACTTAAACAGTCCATCGAACTTATTTTGTCTCGTCATCTGATTGCAATGGGACACCGCTTCTCAGCTGGTACTGTTGCAGCTGGATACATGTAATGGTACGGCATGAGAGGGAATAGTCCCAGAATATAAGATAAAATATATCGACCGCCAGCCAATCAATCGAAAACGAGATATAAACATTCTCTTATCTTAATTGATTTTATGAATTTTGCAAAAAGTTTCATTAATAGATAGTAAGTGATGACATGAACATTGAAGAAAAACTTACAGATGCAAATTCAGATTTCCATTCCTACTAACGCATTTTTCAATAATGCGTTTCAAAGTAAATAGTTCGGTAGTAAAATTATTCACCAATCTTCAGACACCCAAAAAAAACAATTCTGTTTATTAACAACAAAATACCATATTCAATTTTGAGGTTTACCACCCTTTTAAACATGCCATCAGCCTTTTTTTGTGGATCCCTAACTTCCTTCTAATGTAAACTAAATTGTTTGTAACATTTTGTTATCCCTATACGATCATGGAAATATGCATTTTTTTTATCATTTATGCTTCAAAAAATATTAACGTTCAAAGCTCCCTTGCGTGACCCAGCAAATAATACGCCCATCTTTATTTAAAGCAATAAACCAACGTGGGAATGCCCTTTCGTTTATTACAAATGTCATCATTAATGATGTTCTACATTTGTATTGGTCGGTAGCTAATGATTGTTTAATATCCAAGGAATGCTAAAATACCTCTACAAGTATTACACTCTGCTAGTGCATCTTTAATAAGGAAAACTCGCTTTTGAAACCCAGAGAACAATTTGTCACGACAAAACATAAAGGTTGTTGCTCATGGCAAGCAGTTTAATATGGTCGAATAATGTATTTGGTCGATTAAATATCGATATTTAAGAGTGATATTCGCTTCATTGAGAGACAAAAACAAAAACTAATAATCAGATTAGAAACAATTCACTAGTATATGTACAATAAAATCCACCCTGTTGAGACATATTCGCTGTGTACGTAATGTTGCTCATTAATGTGTCTACAAAACGAAAAATGAGTAATCCTGCTAATAATCATTGTTTTTGTTGTCCTGATGTTATTTATTCAAGATTTATTTCATTGGTGTTTTAAAACTAAGAACCGTCTCCCCGGAGCCTTCGTCAAACTGTTCAACTACACGGATGTGAAGACAACCTCTCTGTACAAACCTTTCACTGACAGCGTGGAGGCGAACAAGATTGACTACACAGATGAAGAGAAGTAAGAATCATCTTGTCACCTTGTCACGGTTTCCTTGTCACGGTTTCTCGATTAAATACTTACATACTAATAGTAAGAATCACCTTAAGTACCCCCTTTCACGGTTTCTCGATTGTATATATATAATACGTACAAAATAATATGGATATAAAAAAAGAAATACAAATTATCCCTTGAACTATGAGTTGTGAACCTTGAAACCTTGAATATCTCCCATCTTTAAAGGGCCAGTAGCACGTTTTAGAGGGAATATATGGCGAGGTCTTGAAAATGAAAATTAATGGTTCCAATTGAAAGACCAAACTGAATTAAAAGTGTTCACACAAAATGGCCGCCAATGGATTTTATGTGGATCTTTATACTTTGTTCCCTGACTATCGATGATTGGTTTGTGTTATAAGATTTTTAACATTATCCAAATAATACATTTAGCATTAACGTACAATTATCAGTGGAAATTTAAAATATAAAATACTGCCCCTTTAAAATGATATTTAATAATCAAGGCACTTATAGTAGTTTCTGTATCTATTTATTCAGGAATAAATAAAATAGATATAAGATAAGGCAGAATATGATTTATGAGGGTATACATCTTAAATGTTATCGATTGTCCGAGGTCATGCTAAAACAATTGATTCTGAGCACCTTTTGTACTCAGAAAGGGTGCAACATGCACTAAGGTCAACTGCTATGTCTTACTGTACAAAAGAAGTTGTTCGCGTAGACCGACTTGGGATACAGCCAATCAAATCATTTTCTCGTTGAATGTTATCGAGAAGGTGACGAGGAAATGATTTCATTGGCTGTATCTCAAGTCGGGCCGCGCGAGCTAATGTAATTTCTGAATCCAGTGTACAGATTAGTGGAGTAAGTGTAACGTTCGTACCCTGAGACAGGATGATTAAAGACAATGCTTTGCCGCCATGACGCTGTTCTATTTTTCTATATTCTACTGGCGCCGGCGGCTGCTACTCCTATATCTGACAGTAGATTTTGAAAATGTTTTTAAAATTTCGATGCTACGGTATTAAAAACAATGTTTTATCCGTCGCCTTTACATACTTAATAATTTAAACGACACTCGTGCTTTAATATCAGTACATCTCTCGCTTTCGCTCGGAAAATACTCACATTTAGGCACCCGTGTCGTAAACATAGTATGTCACTGATACTCATATATTATCCTCTATGCCGCAGTATACTTTAAAGGGACCTTTAGAGCGGGGGTATTTTTTGTGGAAACGAAATTCAATTGGAATTCTGTTTACAATTATATATGATTTTTACATGATGATTTTTACACTTAATTTCAAATATGTTTGTGAGGTTAGCACTACCGTTGTACAAAATTAAACAATTTGACAAAGAATAAAGTGTATCGCTCAAAAAATAAAAACACCGTGAAATGAATCCAATCATCGAAACTACGATCGTGGAATGCATGACTACGACAAAATGCTGTCGTAACTGATAACTTTTATTATGAATTATTTGTAATATGCTCCTCTTCTATCATACAAGTAGTTATTTCTTAATTGTGTTAATGATTAAGTATCTTACAGCACATTTGTTTTCTCGCAATCCTAACATTTCAAGATGGCGGATGAAAGCCATTCGATTGGTGCCTTCAAGATAATGGACTTTTCAAGACAATGATCGAGTACATTTGATTTTATCTCTTCTTACAGGCAAAACGTGCTGGACAAGGCATCATCATACATCACTACTTTATTCAGTTCAATTAGGACTCTGGACACGTTTTTAAAAGAGGTATGAACTCTGTTGGCACTAGACCCTGAAATAAATTTCCTTCCAGTCGTAGATCGGAGAAGATAGACAAACAATACAAAATACAGTTTAACTACAATGAATATGTTTATAGGTGTCAATTCTTTTGTGTTATCTTTGATATGCGTTTGCTTTCTTTTCAGGGGTGATAATTTTACGTCTAACATTTAGGGGTGTACATTATTATCGCAATATATCGCAGTATACATTGTACAATACAGATATCGAAAAAATATTTTTCGTTTGTTCTAAGGCATAGTTACATGCTTAACATATAAGAACATTATTTTGGAGTACATTAGTGTTTTTGGATGCATTTTCTAAGAAAGCATATCTTGTTTTAATCATAGTTTTCGAAAGATGTTAGACCCATTTTATCAAATGAATAATGTTTTAACTGTGTAAATAAGTACTCGTGTATGAAGTTATATGCAATGTTTATTCAATAAATTACAACATTATATACATTACAATGTATTGCAATATGAAAGTTAATACGATGGTCAGTATTCAGTATTGGTTACTGAAGCTTTTTGAAGAGGCTTGGGGTCAATTTGTCTAATTCTCTGATTACAACCAATTCTGCCAGGTACAGTGTGGTGCACTAAGTATTCGGACGGTGACGTTCTTTCCATACACTTGCGTCTTAAATCAGAGTAGCTTATATAATGTTCATGCATTCAATTTTCTTCGGATCCTGTACAATTTTTGTCATATTTGTAATAAGTCATCTTAGCTACATCTTCTTGATTTCTGTTAAATTAAGTATCTGTTATCTTAGGAATGACAGCAATTTAATCTAATTATACGTAGTTTATAATGGTGATCTTTGGGACACGGTTCCAATTTTTGTACATACATCGGTAAATCTGGCGACATAACATAAACATTCATCAAATAATTAAACAGTAATTATGAACTTTAACGTGAGACGATTTCAATTCAACCTGCAAAGTATACAATGAATAAACGCGATTTTTTTTCATGAAAATTATCTAAGCTACACTAATTCAACACGCAAGTCTATGGGATAATCGTCACTGTCCGAATACTTATTGCATGGTTCTGTAGTTCTGTATATGGCAATGTACGTAGGTTCAGAATTTTAGAAGGGAATCAAACGTAAGTATGGACAGGGGCGAATACAAGATCTTCGTTTAGGAGGCATGTACCAAGAACAACTATTGAATTTACTACTGGATCAAACGATATTTCTGAAAATGTTTACTGAAGATTATTTCTCTGACTTACACTCTTGGTGTAATGTAACCATCAATGAATCCCCTAGAATCCCAAGAATCCCCTAGAATCCCCTAGAATCCCTAGAATCCCCTAGAATCTCCAGAATCCCTAGAATCCACTAGAATGCCCAAGAATCCCCTAGAATCCCCTATGTTTCATATGTCATATTACTGAAAAAAGTTTTCACTTAAACGAACCAAACAGGTTACGAACAGTCAACTGAGAAATATCCCCTTTTGCTTGACCTAGTCTCAAGACGTTTATTTATATGGTATATATGATTGAACAGAAGCGGGACATAGTATGAAATAGTATTTTATTTCATTTTATTATATGAATTAGGACTTCGTACCCCGGCCTCAATACGGCGTCAAATCGTTCCCTCGAGGCGAGGAGTTCTACAGAGCTATTGTCAAATGGTACCTCGCTCTGGACCTTACACCTCAGGAGATACACGACATGGGACTCGCTGAGGTCGACAGGATCTCTACACTCATGAGGGCGGTGAGTCAATCTCATTAACATAGGATCGTTATTATATCAAGGTCTGTTAGTATAGAATTTTATCAAAGAAACAAGGTATCACGTGTCAATTGAAAATCAAGAAGTTGTCTAGAATTATGTTTTATACCCATTGCAATGGCTCTAAGAGATTTACTGTTACCCCGATAATCTATTCTCGGTTGTTTGTTTTTAATGTGACGTCACTTATTATTGATTATCTTGTGATAATATACATATATCGTTCTGAGAATCTTAGATGTATGCTGGGTTTATGGCTTCTCCTTCAAAGGAATACAATTTGATGACGATAATCAAAGAACGTGATAAATGTTTTGTTAGCAAAACTGCCATCCTGTTTCCGTCCTTTCCGAGGCTGTATAAATGTATATAAGCTATGAGGCTCAAAGTAAGGAGACAGTTTAACGTTAGTCTTCATTTATATTTAAGATCATATGCTTTAATTAATTTAATAAAATGAATGTTTGCTGTCTCTAGATAATGACCAAACAGGAAGTGAACTCGTCTACCAGTATCAAGGACTATTTTGCATCTCTCCGGGCCAAACCTGGCTTCACTCACGACACCGAGGTAAGTATGATACATATATGCGATGAGGACTTCAAAAAAGTAATCAAACCCACGCATCAAACTTTTTGTCAGATCTTGACAAAGGAGAACAAATATAACTTTTTTCCTGAGCCTAGGAAAACATTGAAACATCAACTTTTCAAATGCAACCAGTTTCTGTAATGCTTCAATATTTCCCTCTCTCCAGTGGTATTGAGTCTCAGGAAATTGATGACTCTTTCTAAGCATTAAAAACATTTGAATGGATTTGCGGAAATTAAAAATGCAGACATTCAAAACAACAGTAGTTCTTGCACTAAATGATCAATAGTATAATATATTTTATAACGAGGCATGTACCCGTTCTTCAGGTTCGTGTTTCAGGCATGTGGTTACCATCAATGTCGGTTTCAGCCACACATATTAGACTAGTGCTTTAGTATATTGCATAGCATCTACATGTATGAATAAATAACTGAACCAATGACCTTCTGTTAAAACCCAAGAACTCCGTATATGTTTGATTGTCTTGATTTTCTTCCATTACCCACAAGGCTGAGCTTCTGGACGGGTACCGGAACCAGATCAAACAGATAGATGGCGTGCTGGGTTCTCTCTTTCACGAGCTGCCTGGCCTGCCTCTTGTGTGAGTTACCACCTTTTGTATCATTTTTTGAAAATGAAATCATGTTATCACCTTGAATCACCTTATCTATCATGAATAAATCACCTTTGATGCCGTTGCTCTATCATAGAGGGATAACTTTGGTAGATTAAGTGTACGCACGAAAACGAATATATAAAAAAAATGCAACTTACTTTTGAATGTTTTTAATGCAACACTCAAACAATATACCGTTGTCAGCTACGCGGATCCAACAACCAGTCTCATGTGAATAAAAAGCCTCCCACGAAAATGGCCGCATTTTTGCTTAAAACTAAATGTTTTTGTCTACGACTTCGCATTATTTGGTTTCATTAGTGAATTGTTACATCATGGGAAGGCGATCAAGTGTCTGCAACTGACATTAATAGGGAGTATTGGGGGAAATACAAAAATATGCTTCTGCCCATTAGAATGATTTATCGTTTCTCACAACCTTGGTGAACGCCAGTGCACAATAAAAAATCCTTTAATGGCCCATATGATCTAGGTATTTGTACTTGCTGACACTTTACTGTTTAGATAATGATAAGAGTGTTTTACTGCTTTCTTCCACGATGTTGGGCGATGCTTGTTGATGTATTTGTTAAGCTTCCCATCGCAAGGTACAACTCGAACAGGTCTCCCACTGGTTAGTTTAAGCTTGCTATTTAGCACCAAAATTCGTGATTCGAGTGCAGCGCCCTTCTACGACGGATAGTTCACTTTTCTTTAGACTTCTTATTGGACTTTCGTCTGCTCTTGGGGAGATGCCTCAAGGCTTAAAATACCGGTGTCTAAAATACCCGGTAATATCCCTTATCCCCATTAGGGTAGACCGGGGCAGGTTGGGCCATTAAAACTTATTGTTGCTGTATTTCTAAATATTACCGAAATATTATCATAAAGTTGGGTCAAAAGCTTATTTTGTTCAATATAGAATTAATAAACATTTCTTGGAATTCTTTGCGAGTATTTCGTGAAATCAAATTTTAGACATCTAAAACAATTGCCAAACCTACCCCGGTCCTGGGGCAGGTTAGGCTTAGTACTGTATGTACAACAGGTACGCCTCTATGTAATGTACAAGATTAGCATATATATGAAATCAATTGAAATAAAACAGTACAGGATGTTTCTTTTTGTGTGATATGTTGCCCCTAAGGGTGACAAGTTGTTTTTATTCTTTTTAATCAATCTATTTGCGTTATTATCAGTTGATTTTCTTAGTACAATATAACTAGATAGATCTGTATTGTCTAAACAATAGCTGCCAACAATGCAACTGAAAAGTTCAATAGTTATATGGACGAGATTATGGTACCAAAAATCTTCTTTCGTTAAAAAACAGGGGAGTTTTGATGATTTTCTTATAGACACGTGCGTCTCCTGTTTCAAATGAGGTTCTATAGGAAGTTTAGGGTATTTACAAATTAGGAACGTGTGTCATATTTACTTGTGTCGCTATATTTTGGGATGTGGTTTTAACTAATTCTACCATGAAAAACTCATACAATGTTTCTACCTTTTATTACAAATACATGTAAAGCAAATTACACAATCATCATACATCAATACATTAACCCTCTGTCCTCTTCTTTAAATCTGCTTAACTTAACCCCTGATTGCTTACTTAAATCTAATATTCTTATTCCTTATTCCCTACCTAACTTCATACTGCCGAAAAGCATGCTATACGATACCCATACGGTTCCCTCTAAGAAGCCGCTCCGGCCCAGCCGAAGACGCCGGTCAAGGGTTAAGCAGGCAGTTGGTACTTCTGAGAACTCCGGGACTAACTCCCTGAAACTACTGTGCAGCTTCTTTTTGCTGTACTCAACTGTCACTCATTCTTTGGGGTGGGTCTCACTTTTAGCCAATCGCTCTGGTTTTGCCAACCCTTAACTTTTAACCTTCAACCTCGACTTTCTACCCTTCTACCTTTAACCTTCGAACTTTCAACCCTTAACTCGATTCCCCCCTAATCGATTCTTACTTTTGCACAAACAAGCTCCTTCAAACTAATCCCCTGTGGGCTGCTCTTACTCTTAAACCGTAAACCCACGCCTTACTGTGACATCTTTCGTGTAGTATTACCCCTTATTCCGGACATTCTGGCTTCTTCCCGATTCCTATTACCCGACAGAATGCTCGCCCTGTCTTCTGTCATTAACTCTCTCACAATCTATTACTCCAGATTGTTCCTAAATTATTTAGTCTGATTGTCCTGTCTGAAATAACTGCCTTTGAGCTATCCTGTAACACGCAACACAGCATCTGTGAATATTTCGTCCTTTAACATTTCTGAATATTTCACCCCCTAACTTTTCTGAATATTTCGCCATATAACATTTCCCCCCTCCGAATATGAGTCGTCCTCGACTCATCGGAGAAGACAACATCCTACCAATCAAACCATCCAATACTGGGTACACCATGGTAGAACAATTGCCACCTTATGTCACCGTGATCCAAACCATGGTTCACCTAAGAACCTTGGACACGAATTTAGAATATCATACTGCGACCCAATATTGTTTGGAGATGCAAACACATTTACTAACATCCTAACTCTGAAAAAGAAACATGCAATATCGATCGTATGGAAACCTGCCATCAAGAAAAACAACACATTTAGAGTTCATAAAATCCTGGCATAGCACCGTGACATCGTTAGTGACATCGTTAGAGTTCGTAATGCCATAGTCTTCCTTGTTGTGTATAGTTGAGGTATAGCACGGAATATCATAAATATATTAAAGTTCATCGTGCAAAATCCGCCATGGAAGTCCATCACATGAATGTCAAGTCACCAACAAGTCACATCTCAAAGGATAAGAAATGTTCATCGAACCCTGAGGATACCATATGGAAAGTTCAGCTTCTGGTCAATGTTCCCTTCACGCACATTCACATGCGAATGTCACAGCACTGGTTCACGGTGTACAGTCACATTAACAAGTGTCCGCACTTCTGAATGTATATAGCACAAGCACGTTAACAAGTGTCTTTGCAGTATCAGTTCCTTGCCTTTGTGGCTGTCATAGACCACCCCTGATTGACGACAGGGCGACCCTTCGACTCGTCGACAGTTCCTCGGACTCGTCTCCTCAGACGCGTATCCCTCGACACGCCCCTTCAGACACGTCCCCTCGGTTTCATTTTGACTTCGCTGCAGTCACGGCTACTGGACCTGTAGTTTCCCAGTTATCCGGTGACCTCCGGACCGTACTATCGCAGCTACTACTGTCACTTCAAGTGGATGACCGTGACCAGTCCGTGCATCCGAGCTGAGTACCAGTATACCTCCCCACGGGAACGACCATATCCTCCTTGGACAATCCATGCCTATAACACTTGAGAAAAGTACGACAGAACATCGCAAGAACAATATGACTATATCACTATCAAGTTGCATGACCTGATTATCATCAACGAACATTATTCATACATCATATAAATATGCCTCCTACTACATTCACTGTTCAGGTGTTTCTTATAAAATTGCTGAGAATTATCTCCCTTAGATTAACCTGACATTAACTCGCTATATTCTCCCAAATAGAGAACCTTGGCTGCTTTCTCACAGACCAACACTGAAAGAACTGTGTGACTTTCCGTACATAATCAATTTTCATGTACGAAACGTTCCTTTGTATATACATATAGAGCATCAGCGAACCACCTGCCCAGCTCCAAGAAAAACACCAATGTACAATATAAAATGTGTTTGCATTTATTTTCTAAAAAAAATAACCATCATACATAATTATAAACTAAATACATTGCCCCACATGTAAACATAACGTTCTTTTTGTTGCCATTTTATTGATATGAACAACATCAACCTAATTTCTCCACAATCCGACCCGTAGTCTCCCAAAGAACCTGCTTTTAATGAGTCTTAAGGTTTCACCCTTAGGATAGTCATTATCCTGTAGAATAATAAGTAAATGGACAATGTGTTCTCCAATCAAGGACAACCCTTTATTCTTTGTTTTTTTTTTTTTTTGATTAACGAAACAGTCACCTCCAAACTATGGAAAGGACAAATATCAAAGTCGTGGCAAATGTAGTCGCCCGTAAGCACACTATCATTATAAAACTGCCGACTTCAAGGTCATGAAGGATACAGCCGTCAGAAGAAGGCCCTACGCGAATCTAACCCGGAAAATTTGCTCCAGTTAACCGAACACATTACTACGAAAGACCTTTCAGTGTAAGGTCAATATTATGTAAATACCTTTGTTTATTATCATACCGCCTAACAATTTCATGGACTCTCCACAAAAAACCAATGAACTACACCGGAAAAGATCGTTCCCCACTAATTCAATATGTATATCTGACATAATTACCTAAGAGGGACTATGAGGAAGCGATCTGACGACAAATCGGAAAGTTGCAGCTAAAACTGGCTTTGAAGAAAAGAAATAACTGAAAAGTGTGATATCATGTGATTTTTTTTATATTAATGATATTACTATGATTAATATTATTATTATTACTTTTTTTATTATATTCGAAAGACACCAAAGAAATTAGTCGCCTCATACGACAAGCAAATTGACGTCTCATTTCTCTTAGGCCGCCAATGCGCTGTGGGACTATTCTAACCAGACTGCAGGACGCTATACCTTACAGCCACCCCCGGAACCCACACGGGGCAAGAAGACCGCCACAAGAAGAAGAAGAATAAGAACCGCATGACAACATCTGAATGATAATTTATATTTATTTTTTTTTTTCGAAGCATCAAAGATTTAGTCGCCTTTTACGACAGGCATATTGACGTCATCTTGACTGTGACGCCAATAAACCGAAGTGCTATTCTATCCCAGGGTATGTTAACCCTCCCCGACACCACACGGGGTAGTCCACCTCCAAGAATTATATAAATTATGTTTAAGACTACGTTGTTTATTATTATCAACATGGTTATGACTACCGCCCTAAACCTGCCTACCAGGTAGGTCAGAGTATACATAAGGCTCCCAGCGAGCTCCTGACCGATAGACTGTTCTTCTTGTAACTTAGCAAGCCAGACACAACTTGCAAACAAGAGATAAGACCTAGACAGCTACTATTGACTAGTAACATAACAATGCCCTTTTGTTTGTTTACCCTTATGATCTCTTGTTTCGTATTTTAATCAACCAATTATAAACATCACGCTACTCTCGCCCGAAGACAGAGTGACACCTGATGTCTGAGTACCTGCACCATGCCAGTACGCATCAACTGTTCTTTGTGCTTGACCAGTTCTCCTCCCAAGACCTACTCCTTCAAATGCGGATAGACCTTTCCACTTATACTGCCCACAAGAACACATAAATCAAGAATACAAAAACAACTCGCCACTACTACTGTCACGTAACATGACCAAGACCTTTTTATACTACCCTCACAACCTAGGAATGAGTCTTTGAGGATCTCCCAATATATACTGGATATGTAACCTCAACATGAAAGAGAGTACAAGTTTATGATAATCATACTATCATTTTCCTTAGCGCAGTATCGCAACAAACCTCTATACTATGTAACACCACACAAGACAAGAAAAGACCCGCACTATCACTGTCCATTATGATATCCTTAGACGTGTATAGTGTATCATCTCCCCACAAGAGAAAACATCAATATTATTCAAAATGTATTGGGTACGCCACTCCATTGTGTTTAAATAAAATAAAAGCGGAAGCTCCACCCTGTATCAACTTCCTTACTCTACGCGCTGTGGACCAAGAAACTTGTATCTCTGTTGGAATAGCCATTACTCTTCCGGCTACCTTTACTCTCAAATTCGCGCACTCATAGTAAAAGAAATACCTGGAACGTCGCCGTACCACAGTCATATTCCTTACTGTTGAACCCGCCGTAATCTGTATGTCTCGTGGACAGACCGACAGTGACGTAACTAGTATCTCCTCACACTTTAAGGAAGAGTACAGATGGATACATAAATCCGTATTAAAAAGAGAACAACGTCTTGACCTTCGATATACTAAAATGATAAACACAGCTATCATTGCCCCTATTAAGACTACGTGTAAACCTACGCTCGTGTTCACTATAGCATGAAGTGCACTCGTACTCTGTACCTTCGACGACGGTGCTCTCCAGACCTGACTGTTCACAGGTTGAGGCTGAACGAGTAATGCGACAATCAACAACAGTCTCTTCAACTTGATAATGACCCAATAATTCCTTCAATTAACTCGATTTTCCAATGAATCAACTACTTATTATTACTTCTAAAAAAAAATCGTAACCAACCCTTTCTCCAAAAAGATCCCGCTTCACAGGGAAGCTTTACTAGAATTATCGATCCGCGACGGTCTGCTCGCCTCACAACATTACCTAACCTGTCTACCAAACTGCCTCAGACCGATCGATAAACAATACCGACTGCCCGTTCATTGACAATACCCCCAGAAACAAAATGAAAAATTCCCCGCTATTTTAGTTCTATGAATCTATCTCAAAGCTAAATAGTTTGAGATACCCCGCATCTCCACCATGTCATATTTACTTGTGTCGCTATATTTTGGGATGTGGTTTTAACTAATTCTACCATGAAAAACTCATACAATGTTTCTACCTTTTATTACAAATACATGTAAAGCAAATTACACAATCATCATACATCAATACATTAACCCTCTGTCCTCTTCTTTAAATCTGCTTAACTTAACCCCTGATTGCTTACTTAAATCTAATATTCTTATTCCTTATTCCCTACCTAACTTCATACTGCCGAAAAGCATGCTATACGATACCCATACGGTTCCCTCTAAGAAGCCGCTCCGGCCCAGCCGAAGACGCCGGTCAAGGGTTAAGCAGGCAGTTGGTACTTCTGAGAACTCCGGGACTAACTCCCTGAAACTACTGTGCAGCTTCTTTTTGCTGTACTCAACTGTCACTCATTCTTTGGGGTGGGTCTCACTTTTAGCCAATCGCTCTGGTTTTGCCAACCCTTAACTTTTAACCTTCAACCTCGACTTTCTACCCTTCTACCTTTAACCTTCGAACTTTCAACCCTTAACTCGATTCCCCCCTAATCGATTCTTACTTTTGCACAAACAAGCTCCTTCAAACTAATCCCCTGTGGGCTGCTCTTACTCTTAAACC
The DNA here is from genome assembly GCA_916613615.1 of Steromphala cineraria. Classification (NCBI taxonomy): domain Eukaryota; kingdom Metazoa; phylum Mollusca; class Gastropoda; order Trochida; family Trochidae; genus Steromphala; species Steromphala cineraria. Next base: position 60,906,962 of record OU744734.1, on the reverse strand, counting down.
GTAAACCCACGCCTTACTGTGACATCTTTCGTGTAGTATTACCCCTTATTCCGGACATTCTGGCTTCTTCCCGATTCCTATTACCCGACAGAATGCTCGCCCTGTCTTCTGTCATTAACTCTCTCACAATCTATTACTCCAGATTGTTCCTAAATTATTTAGTCTGATTGTCCTGTCTGAAATAACTGCCTTTGAGCTATCCTGTAACACGCAACACAGCATCTGTGAATATTTCACCCCCTAACTTTTCTGAATATTTCGCCATATAACACGTGTTTCAAACGGAGATAAAGTTTATTGTAAAAGAGAAAAATGAGTTGGCCCAACCTACCCCGTGGCCCGACGTGCCCAGGTCTCACCTACATATTGAAATGTGCTGAAGAACTGTGTTGTGACCTTGACACTTCATCCACATTTCAATCAGTACAACCAGATGTACAAATAATTAGTACCGATAATTACTTCCTCTAACATGTGAAGGTTGATATTGACATTGACCTTGACCTTACAGCGTGAAGCCCATGGAGAACGACGGGCCAGGCGGGAGCTATGACAGGGGGACACCGGACGGCAGCAAACCAGGGATCTTCTGGGCTAACGGACTCAGGCCGAAAGAAATGTTGGTATTAGTCATGACATAATTGCTTCATTTTTTTAAATGTCGATGAACCTTTGCTTGTATGTGTGTAGATAGGGATATTATGGTATTTACCACAAACTCGATGAAAGTTAGTACAGTTGCGTATCTAAAGTATGTTCACTTACCTGCGTTTTTACATTCTCTCCCCACAGAGGCAACTCAGTGCTAACTCAGGTATGACTGAGCTGCCTCTGTGGGGAGAGAATGGCGTTTTTAGTGCGAATATCATGTAATTTCGAATGTCTTTGGGGCATCCTAGCAATGCCAAAACGAAACGGATAATGTTGAAATTTGAGTACATAAGTCAACATTCAGTTTGCGTTAACATATTCGTATGTCATACCTTAAATATAACCGCAACTAATTTTACAGGGCATTTGAATGACCAGGAGTCAACATTTCGTTAACACTATTCTGAATTCTGAAATCTGAATTTCATAAATATGTCCCCATCTGTCTATTTAATCATGCCAAATATCTAAATTCAGTACCAGTGGCACAACGATCCCGAAATATGGTGTAGGAATGATCATTGTACTAATGGATAATTGGTTGTCTCCTGTAGGTGCTCCTGGAGTTATTTTATGGACGTCAAAATGAAGCCCAATTTACATGATATTTGCACTAAGATACACAAGCGAGTGAACAAACTTAAGATACGCGGCTGCTTGATTATAGTTATATTCGTAGATATACATTTAACGTTATCGTATGCTTAAAAATGTTGGTAAAGAGAATTTAAGATATGATATAAGAAAAGAACATAATAGGTGTGAAGCACGCTGTCAATTGCAACGATTAGTTGCTTCAACATTTTATCTGTGATTATTAGAAAAGTAATATAACAAATTGATAATATGACATACGATTCAAACCAACATTTTCTACTTCCAACTTGTCATTTATATTTCCATTACTTTCTTCGACTCATGCTAATAAGAAACGGTCTCACTGTGGTGTGGATGGTGTTATACTTCATTCATAACTCGAAACATTCTTTTGCTACCTTATTACACAAATGATCCCAGAACCTTGTTATCGCATCTGACGTCGAATTAAAATGCATGTAACGTTTAACGACTTCAGCCTGAAGCTGGGTATGATGGCGCTGACGATGCACGAGGGCGTCCCGGGTCACCATCTACAGGTAGCAAACCTGGCTGCATTATCTCCCCACAGAGGGAGCTCAAGTAAAACAGGCTTTATGATCCAACCTCTGTTTTCATAAGCCCAGTTCTCTGGTTTCTTCTGCCTCCCCAAGCTGCCAAATTTGCACCAAAAAACTATCAAACAAATGAAAACACTTCTTTTTGGGAATGATGTGTTTTTGTCACCAGGCCTTTGCCATGATTCAGTAGTCAAATGATCACTCACCTTTATATCAGCAAATTTGAATATTACTCATGATCAACCTCAAAACGAGGGAAGATGAGTTTTGCAACGACATTTGAATTTATTCTGTTTACATATGCACTGGTGAATTTATTATATGACAACTGGTATTACTGTGCAAAATGATAACTACACCTTTACAAACTAAGAACGGTACTTATTTAGGTCGTATAACAGACCACATATCCTCCCAACAGAGTCAGATAAAGTCATTCTCAAAGTCTCAGATCCCAAACCAATCTGTCAACCTTTAAAACTCAGTTGATGTCTTATCTCTTTCTCATTTCCTGAAACAGAAAACTACTTGGAATAAGTGTATAGTTCTTTTGTCAGTGCTCATGAGCGCCTTTGAGTGGTAATAAACCAGAAACTGGCGCTTAACAAGTGTTGACATAATGATGATGATGATGATGATGATGATGATGACTTGATCTGCCTCTGTGGGGAGAGAAAGGGCAGACCATAGCATACGAATTAGTTAATAAACATAATGAAACTAAAAGACTAATAATCTTTATATAATTAATGATAATGATAACAATATTATGGTCCTAATCTTTCCTGTTGAACTTGTAATGATTCATTAAGCACGTGTGTGATGTTCCAGATCAGTATAGCAATGACGTCCAGTATGCCGGCCTTCAGACGAAGTATTGTGTACGATGCATATTACGAAGCTCCGGTCGGCTTCCCTGCGTTCAACGCCTTCAGTGAGGTATGCACCATCAGTGTGACTAATCTTGCCTACATTCTGCCGCTGTACAGCTCAAACAAAAGCACGGGCAAACATCTATTGAAAGCAAATTATTTTCCATTTGATATGTTTTGCATACCTTAGAATATTCATCCGAATAGCATTTGAAGTTTTATTTGAAAATGATTAATTTCACATAATGACGATTCTGTATGTCATCGTATATAAATATATGAAATATAAATAATATTGAAAACAAGTTCTTATTATGGAGTTAGATGTTCACATGCCAACATGTCTCCGACAAGCATATTTTATCAACAGTGGCATGAAATAATGAATACCATTAATCTTTAGACTATTTTGTCAGGTAATATGAGTATTTGGTGTAATGAATATGGCTCAATATATCATTGTTTTTTCTGAAGTTTATGTTATCCATCTAGTATCTTTATCAGAAATACTTATTTTTTAAATTTGTTTTATCATCATTGCATAAAAATGATACACTCTAGGGTTGGGCGCTATACGCTGAGAGCTTAGGAGAATACGTCAACTTGTACAAGGATGATTATGAACTGTGAGTTATCCCCCCTTCACGAAGGTCATTTTCTCCCAGTGTTTCTTCGATTCATATTTCCCTATAATCTTAACAATGCTTTCTATTGTTTCTCAAAAAGTGAAGACGGATGATAGCTCAAACATTTTGTATTAATGCTTTGACTGTTACTTTCAATAAATATTAAATCTGACAACAACTAAATATACTTGTCCATTTATGATTAATACATCATGTGCTGATTCTACAAATTCAAACTTCAAGTAAGAAATGACGAAATTTTTATTCTTAAATCGTTTACGTTGATTTCATTACAAGCTATTTCTTTTTATGAAGTTATTTGATATAGGTTTAATAATATAACTCCAAAATTTATCATTTACCTTTTTAAGCTTAAGGTTGGTACTCGAGACATGAAATTAATATAATGTTTTAAGAGACAGTAAACAAAAAAACATCCTAAATGTTGTAGTCATGGTAATGAAGTAAAGCTATTGATCACCATTTTTCATCCTGCCTATTTAAGAATATATAGCAAAACAAACAAGCGGAAATTAATTCATCTGATACATGGTGAGAACTGGGGTGTTTACAAAACATAACAAGCAGCTGACATGGTCGAGCTATATCCCCCGCAAATTGCACAACATGCATATAGGTTTTCCTTATCATATTGCTGATTAATTTTTGTCACACAAAATAACACAATTTTTCCAGGATATGAAGGAAACTGTTCTAATAAAAAATCTAAATGATACCAACTTTATGTTCACTGTTGGGCATAATTCGAGGAAACTGACAAAATGCAAATCAAACAAATAAATTTATGTATTTGGATCTGAAAGATCAATTTGATTATATGTAAACAAACAAATTTTCAAAATTGTTCTTCATGACACACCTTCATATGATTATGTATCTCCATATCAAATTTGATCAATATGTGATGATTAGTTTAGAAGTTGTGGGCCGGACGGGTCTTGTAACAGTTTTCCAACAGAGTCCTAATTTTTTGCCAAAAAAGGCAAAATTTTATAAAAATATTTTCAAAACTTTTCTTCATGACACACCTTCATATGTCTATGTATCTCCTTATCAAATTTGATCAGTATGTGATGATTAGTTTAGAAGTTGTGAGCCGGACAGGACTTGTAACAGTTTTCAAACAGAGTCCTCATTTTGCCAAAAAAGGCAAAATTTTATAAAAATATTTTCAATATTGGTCTTCATGACACACCTTCAGATGATTGTGTATCTTCATATCAGATTTGATCCAAAGTTGATGACAAGTTTAGAAGTTGTGAGCCGGACGGATTTTGTAACAGATTTCTTATAAATTTACCACTTTTTCTCCAAAATCTTAATATTTTATGTAGATTTTCAGAAAATTGTTTCTCATGACACATTATTACATGTTTCTTCATATCCATGACAAATTTGAAATGAAATGGTTGCTTGGTTAGAAAGTTATTAGCCGAACACAAAGTGTAATGGACGGACGGACAGACGGACGGACGGACGGAACCCATTTTGATACCCCCCGCAACTTCGTTGTTGCGGGGGATAAAAATGAGAATGTTGATATATCCGTTTACTACGCCTTATTCCTGCATCTGCTGTTTCGTACAATATGGGTTAATCATTAATCAAATCAATATTCACAAAATTTAATTTCAACCGAGCTTACGAAATGTTTTATTTAGGAGTATAGAATGCACGATACTCATCCTCAAAATAAAAAAACCAGAATAGATTTATCTCCTAATTTTTATCTGACAGTATGGGCCGATACAGTTCCGAGATATTCCGAGCTTGCCGACTGGTCGTTGATACGGGAATTCACTACTTTGAGTAAGTATCTCTAATGTGCTCATGATATAATGACATGTGTTACCGAGAAACTCTTGTCATATCGTCTATTAATGAAATGAATTTAACACAATCTAACCTGAAAGATACAGTGAATGGTAACTGAAATGAATCATTCATTATGGTAACATCCATAAACAGATACAGAGATGGCACATAACCCTGCATGACCCAATTAAGCACAAGATAGAAAAATCTGATCATGAGCATTTCGACTTGCATGAATGCAAATAATTACAAAAATACATTTGCCGACGTGAGGTGTTTTTCTCCTTCCATTTGAAAGAGAGAAAACTTAATCTACTCGATAGATAATCCTTACTGTATGTCAGGAATAGTTAACTTTGTGCAATATTTCAGTTGGGACCGAGAACGGGCTATCAACTTTATGCTAAACTATACTGCAAGTTCGAGAGCCACCATAGCAACAGAGATCGATCGCTACATCACGTGGCCAGGACAGGCGCTCACCTACAAGATTGGGGAGATGAAGATCTTAGAGCTCAGAGAGAAAGCAAAGAAGAAGCTAGGTCTGTACCATTATATTTTACGAGGGCTTCGGATCAATCAAAATAAATAGATCAATAGGTTCTATATTCAGTCTGTTGATCTAAGACTGACGGTGAGTGGCTAGGTTGGTTCAGTCGTATTTACGTGTGCTTCAACTACATTAGCACGTGTTGAAAGCTGAACTTATCTTATTCCCGAGATAATTAAAAAAACTTAGTTACTTCTGAATTATCTTTATTGTCGATAGGTTCCAATTTGCTTAAATGCAGTATATACTAAACAAAGCGCACCTCAAATATGACTCAATTGTGACGGAGGTTATGTATGAAGAATTGAAATGAGGGAGAACGTTTATAAATTAGTCATTGGTGTATCAAATGCATCTAATGAAAGTAATCATTATGATAAATGAATTAAAATTAAAATTTCTTTTCAGGTGATAATTTCGACATCCGGGACTTCCATCGCGTGCTGCTAGAGAACGGACGGATGCCTCTGAACCTGATCGAGGACAATGTAGATTACTGGCTGGACAACTTTACACCTGAGACTACTCAAACACCTCCCACGTGCGCCGCGTCCCTTTCCTCCCCAGGGGGTCATGCACGTGCATTCCTCCTCTGTCTGCTGACATTTGTTCCCGTCTTCATCAACAAGCTCCTGGCTTAGTCACAATAGATCTTGTACTTGCGGCAATATTACCGCTTCACTTGGTTTTCATCTATCAACAAGCTTCTAGCTTAGTCACAATAGATCTTGTACTTTCGGCAATATTACCGCTTCACTTGGTGTTTATCTATCAACAAGCTTCTAGCTTAGTCACAATAGATCTTGTACTTTCGGCAATATTACCACTTCACTTGGTGTTTATCTATCAACAAGCTCCTGGCTTAGTCACAATAGATCTTGTACTTGCGGCAATATTACCACTTCACTTGGTTTTTATCTATCAACAAGCTTCTAGCTTAGTCACAATAGATCTTGTACTTTCGGCAATATTACCACTTCACTTGGTTTTTATCTATCAACAAGCTTCTAGCTTAGTCACAATAGATCTTGTACTTTCGGCAATATTACCACTTCACTTGGTTTTTATCTATCAACAAGCTTCTAGCTTAGTCACAATAGATCTTGTACTTTCGGCAATATTACCGCTTCACTTGGTTTTCATCTATCAACAAGCTTCTAGCTTAGTCACAATAGATCTTGTACTTTCGGCAATATTACCACTTCACTTGGTTTTTATCTATCAACAAGCTTCTAGCTTAGTCACAATAGATCTTGTACTTTCGGCAATATTACCGCTTCACTTGGTTTTCATCTATCAACAAGCTTCTAGCTTAGTCGCACAATAATTATCAACTTTTCCACATCGTAGTTTCTGTGTGATCAGTAATGATCACTCATATCAAATGAAAAATCCAAACGGATATTCAGGTGCGAAGTCATATCTTCTCAGACACCTTCCACGTGCGCGGCGTGCGCCTCCTCCGAACGTGCATTTCTCCTCTCTATTCTCTCTATCTTTCTTGTCTTCATTATCAAACTTGTAGTTTAATCAGTCATCCGCTTACAGAGGGAGGGAATCTTTTTCCTCGTTAGAGTCCACCCTAAAAGAGGTTCCACATATGTTCTATCCTACGCCACCAGGGTCTCATATCCGTTAGGCTCCTCCAATTACCTGATCGCCTTCACGGCCTTTCCTCGTTCTGTTAATGATAAGCTTCTCAATGTCGTGTGACATGATGTTATGCAAGGAGGCAAAAGCTAAAAAGGACGAAATCAATTGTCCTCTCATCCGCGAACTGCAAATATGACTAGGCTTAAAGTAGTTTCATTGGCTTAATATGTTCATTGATAAAAAGAAAATGCATTTAAGAGTATGATGTGATTTGAAAAGCCTTTAGGAAACTACCCTCATTGCGCAGGATGACCATTATGCATCATCCTTGCAAGTCAAGTAGAAATCACGGAGAGGGTTCAAATCTACTTAAAATAGATCAAATAGTAGTTGTCGGTTGTATTGAGTAAATGCACCTGAGAAATAAGTTTACATAAACAGAAACTTAATTATGTTACAATTGCTTACAAGTATCAAATACAACTTTTGTTTCACTTGGCTGAAATATAAGTATTTTCTATAAGGAACAAGGACAAACTACAACCACCCGTACGATATAGGCGTATTTGAAACTGACATACATGTAGCTTAGGGATGCTTGATTTGAAAGTAGATTTAAAAAAGATTTTAAGATTTTGCTTTGACAATCGTTTTTTAGTACCTGTCCTCTGTCTATTCAAGCTGATTTGAGTGCCCATACTCAGACGCAATTTATAGCAACTTTTTTTCTTATTTTATTGATGTGTTTGCGATTATGTATACTTTGAGTCCAAATAAATATTTTTACAGTATCTGTAGTTATATCAATATTACAACTTCCACAGAGGACATAATCAAATCTCAGATATGATACGAGCTATACACGAGCTTGAAAGCCATATGCCTGATTGGATGCAATCAAAGTTAGTTGTACAATCAGCGCCGCTGTTTGAATAATATCTATTTTGTCCATTTATTATGTTCGGAAAAACTAGAATATATCGGAATATGCACCGACTTTACTTTATGATTCTCAATGACCGAAATTGGTTACGTTTAATTGCAACTGAATCATGGCGAAGAATTCGTGACAATAAGCAAGCCTTCAATGCGGAAAGTTTTCATTGGCTGGAATATTTCAGAAAGTAATTTCAGTGATTGTTATCCCGCAAGGTCAACATGCCGAAAACAATAGAAAAGGGCTCTTATTAAATAGAAGTTAAATAAAATATTATGACTTGAACATTCTCTGTTGGTTTTGCATTTACTGAACATCTCTGAACACAACAATACTAGATTTTCAAGACAGTGGGTCAGCGTTGACAATGACAGGATATTGTGCAAAATGTAGTGCCAGAACGATAGCCTCTTCCAGTAAATCAGAGTTATCTGCCCATCAGTTGTCTCCCTTGAGACACACCGGAAGTTGGAGCGTCTAACCGTCTAATCATGGCGGAACATCATGACGTTTCAGCGTGGCTGGCAGCCGACGAAAACGAAAAAGTCAATATAACGAAAGTTAAACTGCAAGCTTACCTAAGAGATCGCAATTTACCGACCTCGGGCAACAAGGCTCAGCTGAGCGAGCGTGTGAAAGGTGCCAGTAAGATGGTTTTAATAGATAAAAGTATTTCTAGGAAGGCCGATGAAGAACGTGCTGTATCAAAGTTGATTACACCCTTCGGTGAACTTTTGCCTAGTCCTGAAAGCTTGACTAACTGGACTAGCGACAATACCGTATTTCCCGAGTTCAGCGACAAGGAACTTTATAATTACATGGTGCTTAGTCGTAATACGTACGACCATGGGCCTTTGGCGGCGAAGAAAGAACTCACAAGGGCAAGTCAGTTTTATATAGATGGCCATGTTTCCGGCGTTCAATACCATGGAGTTAATGACGAATCATCACACTGCTTTGTCAGAGGACAATGTTTACCATCGATTCCAGGGGCCTGTTCCAAGAAGAAACCTGCATACAAGATATGGATATGCCTGTCCAAGGTTACTTCACACATCCATTCTGCAAGTTGTGATTGTGTTGCTGGGTATGTATATTATATTGACGAGTTCATAATAGGCCAATAACATTATAATTGACGTAACTATTGTAATATTGATTGTTCTTTCTAGAATATCAACTTTAACTCGATTTATAAATATATTCGCCAAGTATATATATGGTCGTGAGGCCAACATAACAATAAATAAAATTTATTTGCTATTGAAAAGTTGTTATTAGGAAAATAATCTGACCAGCAAGTATAATAGATTTGTCAAACTTCAGTTGAATAAATAAGGAGAAACTAGTTTGTTTAAAGAATGAATGAAACTACACAGAGGCTTAAGATCAGTCATTTCAAATCATTAATTATTTTCATACACAAGATACACATGAAGGAAAAACACTTTTTCCTACCTACCGAGTCGTACCGACCCACATTTTTATGGAATGTGACCTGAAACACATCACTTTTTGTTTTGGCTTTATCAATTTTTTTACTGAATTAAAGATCCTCGATAGGGCAAGTTCAAGCGACGTTAGGGAACTCTATTGTATTTGACTCATAAGTCATTATTCCGTGTCATACTGAAGTACGTGTATCTTATCGAGTGAGGAAGCAATTTTATATTAATTACGAGTGATAAACTATCCAAATATAAATTTTCTGCCTCACGCGATAAACAGGGCAATTGCATTGTTCGATGACGTCAGAGCATTGTTAGTACATGTATTTCGAATGTTATTTTTCTTAATAGTGACAAATGTCACTGATAGATTCCGGTATTAATATTAACTAGAAAAGTATATCTTCGCAACACTAATGTGAATATATAATTTCTACAAGTTGAGTGATCACAGTTATAAGATCATGAGGTCAACTGGTGGACTTATTTGTTAGCAAAGAGAGTAATAAGTTTTTTATATTTGACAGGAAAGGAGAGTCATGCAATCATATTGCTGCCCTGTGCTATGCCCTTGCCGACAATACCCAAAAACGAAAGGAAGGGAAGCTGGCTCCCACAGCACAGGCTTGCGGATGGATAAAGCCAAGAGCAAGGTCTCAACCCCCTAGGAGGGCTGAACATATGAACTCCGACAGTACCAGTGTTGTTGTACAGGAGAGTCATTCAGAGAGCAAGATACAGGCTTTTCGTGAAAAGGTGACCAAGTACATTCCCAATGCTGCATGGCTGAAGAACTTCATTCCTGACGATGAGCATACGTTTTCTTCCACTGAAGCTGACACCCCTGTACTTCTTCCGCAGCTCCATCACATAGATATGTGCTTGCATGATTCTGTTGATCTGAAAAACCCACGCTGTGTAGATATATTCAGCAATTATTTCAAGTCACTCTCTGTTTCTCATGATGAATGCACACAGATCTATGATGCCACACGTGGACAGAGTAGTAACGAGAGCTGGATGACAGCCAGAACTGGCCGATTGACCTCGTCTTTCTTTGGACATATCACCAGAAGGAAGCCTTCAACCCCTCCAGAAAACCTGCTCAAAACAGTATTACACTATAATGTTCCATATCAAGGGAAGGCAATGAAGCATGGGTTGAGATATGAATTAATAGCAAGGGACAATTACCTTCACTTCATGAGAAAAGAGCATCCTCCATATCAGGTCAGGGAGACCAGTCTGTGTGTTAACCCTCTGTACCCTCACCTGGGTGCTAGCCCGGATGGAATGTGCTCCTGTGACCACTGTGGTGCAGAGGGACTAGTCGAAATCAAGTGCCCCTTCAGTTTTAGAGATGTGCACCCAACTGATATAGCTAAAATGGACCATACTAACTTTTTTTGTTGCCTTGACGCTAACGGAAAGGTTGGTTTGAAGAGAACACATCTCTACTATTATCAGATCCAAGGGCAGATGAGCATATCTAGCAGACAATGGTGTGACTTTGTTGTGTGGACATTCAAGGGAATGGTGGTTGAAAGGATCACTTTTGATTGTCATGTTTGGCAACATATGCTGGAGAAGTTGAACAACTTCTATGTTAATGCAGTGATACCTGAACTCTTCTCCCAGAGAGTCAAGAGGGGTAAAAAGCTTTACTGAACTTTGTGATCACCCCATTTAGAGCTTCATCAAATGCTAGTTCCTTGTAAGGTGTTTACTTAAAGATGTATTGTTCATGTACAATGTTGTACCATCAATTTTATTGTTATGGTTGTTTAATTGAAATGTCTGTTTTGAAAATCAGACACATGTTATACTTGAATTGCAATCAGAGAAGTAGTTGTAAGTTACTGGTGTTGAATTCATTTTGGGTCTTAGAATTGTAAAAAATGTTTGGTCTCAGTTGCCATTACATTGTCGGCTAGGTTAGAATCCAATTATCGAAATTAAATATCAAGCACGGTCATTGTATTATTTGTACAAAAATTGTTGGACTTCATATTAGAAACCTACTAGTCAGCACAAGACAAAGTTTTGAGGTGTACATTACATATTTATTCAGTTAAAGCTACAGATTCTGAGATAATCATAACCTTAAACATGTTAAAGGGACAGTAGCATCTTTAGGGCTTTAATAAATTGATTAAGTGTGTTTGAGAAATTATGTTACCAAGTGTAAAACATCAGCCTCTCTTTGGAAAATCAGCCACTTTTTTATGTTAATAACAGTGATATATATATATATGTAAAATAAATTTGATCAATTGAAGATTTTATTCTTTGTGTTGCCTTATCACTAATGTGAACAGAATAATAATTTGATAAATCAATTGCTTTACTGGTACTGAAAGATACAAATAGTCTGAATATGTTCATGCACACTTGAAGAAATAACTTATTAAAAAGTGATATAAAATGATGTGATGGGTGCTCATCTAGTAATGATTAAAAGCATTGACCTTTTTAATTACAAAAGACATATCACTGATTCACAAGTAAATCTCTGTGCACACATGAAATATTCAACAGAATTCAGATTTTATGCTTTTTCATTTCATACAACATGATCACAGCAGTTCTTGACAGTTATTAATGTTGAATAAGTGGAGACTGGAGATTACACAGTGCTGCACAAACATAAAATATCTTTGAAACCTGATCACTCATGCTAAGTGGAATAACCCCTTGCAATATCCGGAAGTTCTTTATCCTTTCCATGGCCCTTTCCACATGAATCCGCAAATTAGCAATCCTTCTTGTGCTTTCAACTTCTCTTGCTGTAAATTTACAATTCTTCTGTTTCCTTGGAGGAATTATCAACTGAACATTTCTTGGAATGAGCAAATCTGCTATCTGAAAACCTTTATCTGCCATTACGGCATCACCACAGTCCAAACCCTTAAAAAAACCACTCATCTCTGTAATCTGCTTGTCTGAAATGTTTCCTCCCCAAAGGCTACTAACATAAGTAATGGCACCTGATGGACTTATGCCTACTAAAACCTTCCAGGTCATGTGACTCTTGTAATCAGAATACATTAAAGTTTTATTTATTAGTGATTTGGGTGTTTCTGTAAACACTTCAGTACAATCTATTATGACCCTAGTAGTTGGATATCTAGATCTGAATGATTCAGGCATATTGTGTCGAACTGCTTCCTGTGTCGGCCAGTAGATAAGAAAACTTAACTTATTATACATTTTATCTATCCAACAATTGAAGACTGAGCTGATAGTTGAGGAAGAAACTCTAAAACGTCTAGCCAAATCTAGAACAAGTAGCCCTAAGCGAAGTCTCATGAGGACCATGAAGAATTCATCTTTAAGACTGAGTTTGTGAGGCCTTCCACGTCTACCAGATGATTCATCTTCAGTTAGGTCTTCAAACAGTACATTGTATGTGTCCTTATCCTTGAGGCCAGTATAAAACATCATTTCGGCATCGGTGAGGTCATCAACTGTAAGCCATGGTCTATCAGAGTTGATATCATGGATATCCTCAGTCTGAGTTCCAGTCGATACATAGGAGGGCAAGCGCAAATCAGTTTGGGAGTCTGCATCTGCTGTAGATGGTGCTGCATATACTTCTTGATGTCTGAATGTTGTGAGAGTGCTGGTGTTGACCTGGCCTCCGTAATCATGCATGTGCACAGATACATCTAATCGTGATGCAGATTCCAAATACAAACTTTCAGTCTCGACATCTGCCTCCACATCACTAGACACATCCTCAGGTTGATCATGACCTGACAGCACAATATCCTGGTCTTGTAACTGCAATGAAAACATTAAGATATTCTATAATTCAAATCATATAACAAATTGTAGGTCATGAAAGTCTTGATTGATTAGACTAAATGGTGTTAATTTATATGTTTACCATTAATTGGGGATTAAAACATCTTTGAGTCCTGAGTCACTGACTTTCAAATAATAACCAGTGACTTACACAAATTTTGACCTGGAATGGCAAAACTACATTGTGACTTTATGAAATCTTTCATTTACAAAAAGGACTCAGCAATTTGTAAAATATTTTCATAGCGTAATAATTATTGTTAATTACTGGTACCTTTAGTGATAATTAAATTAATAATTTCATTTATAAGGGTAAAGTACCTTTGATGTCATAATGTCAGCTACATGTACACAATTATATTACATAATAATAAACAGACATATAGTCATATTTCAGTTGATTGAAATTATCAAATGACATTTGTTTAAACATATGTACACATAGTAATTGTCATCAGAAAAACAATGAAAATTTCCAAAATTATTATATTTCTTTACCTGAATTATTTTGCATTATCTGATAATGGTTTAAGAAAATAATATTTATTAATATATTCTCGCAAAAGCTAATTAACAAGTTGGTCTATGGAAATTATGTCACTTGTGAACTTTTACATGGTACTTGAGTGTATGTTGTAAAACAGTTTAAATATTTCAACTTTCTTGCAATATCTGTTATGGAAAATTAAAAATTAGATTAAAATCAACGTATGGCTAGTGACCCTATTATCGTGGTAACCCTATTATCGTGGTAAACTCATTTAAGTCTCCAATGCCTACAAGGAATATTTATATTTGCAAAACACATCATAGATGAATTAACTAGATACTGAGGCATCTAAAAAACATTTGTTCAAATGTTCAGTAGTATCTTTTCACATTTTCAGTGATCTGAAAAAATGAGGAATCATTTTCATTTATGAAATATTAACTGCTTGTGCAATTAATAAAGAAACGATCCTGTCTTCACAAAATATTGTCCGAGAGTTTTTTTATTTTGTATGGGAATAGTTTGATAGATAACAAACAGAAATGTATGAAAGGAAAATGTATTAATGGTTTCAAAGATTTGTAATGAAGAATTACATTTAGTGCGAAAATAAGACACAAACTCTAAAATCATAACCTTTTCGCCAGATAAAAGTAGGTTATTTATGAGCTTAAAATAGATTGCAACATTCTCTTTTCATTTTATAGGTACAACTTATGTGAAAACAATGATCTCACTTTTAAGGAGCAATGAAACTTGAATATTATTTATATGATTTAATTGTAAAAAATGCCATTTTGTTAAGATAGTTTTCAAATCACTTATCAAAAATGGCTGCTCTGTAAAACTGTGACAAGGCGTCTTTTTATTAGAATTTTCTTGTTACAGCTTTGCAAATATTGTGTTTAATATCCTGATATAAAATCAATTTTCATTACATTTGTAAATAATAATCTTACATTGGTGATTTTATCTACAGAGAATAATTTATTTATCATATACTAAATACCTTGATAATAGGGACACTTCGGATAAAATACATCACACAGAGAAGATTTTTTATATCTATGTCTTATCTATATTTTGGAAGGACATATTTGCAGAGTTTAAAAACAAGAAAAATATTTAGATTGTACTTATTTAGAGGAAAATATACATGTGAAACAATAAGACCCACGATAATAGGGACCACCTTCATAAATTCCAGGAACTATTCTGGTCATATTGAAAATTTATGAAAATTTCAAACTAATATTTCTTGAAGATATAGATAGATAGGGTGTAATGTTGGTTACAAATAATTATACCTTAGATATTTTGAAGACCTTGTGTGGAAAAATTGATGGTAGATTGACTTCAGGAGAAGGACCGTTCTTCCCCATAAAATGTTCAGAACACACTCTGGACCATGATTTCACCTTGAAATCCTTCCGGCTAACTCAGGACAGCCAAATATTCCTGACCTTTTTTTCACATGGAAAGCGATGAAGGGTTACACTTCTGCCATCTACAACCTTTCCACTGAAATTATGACAGTTTACAACACAGCAGTATGTTTTCCCTGGCATAGTTAAGCCTGTACACTCATTCGATATTCGCGCTGGAACGCACCGGAAACAGTAACCGGTACTATTTCTTACCTCATCTGGCAGGAGAGTTCCACGCTTTCGCGACTTTCCGGAAGAGGCTATAGGCCTATCTCCTAGGCGCTATCGTTTGATCTCTCAGAAGCCAAGATTGTCAATTCTAAACAGGAGTTGTGGTGTCACATGGCTTTGTTTTTCTCATTCGCAAGTTAATGTTCAGGTTCTCAGATTTTCTTATGTCTCATGCAAATAAAAGAATAAGGTTGTGTTAATTCCTCTTCAGTTTATTTCTATTTGGACGATTCTCCAGCCCTCAGTACATTTCATGTTCTCATACACAATATTCTTATTCCAGGTTCTTAATTCTATTCTCATGTTCTTCATAATGGCTGTCATGTTCACAAGTTATATAGATGCTCATTGAACACTCTTATTGAAGACAATATACTGGAGATTCATACTGAAGAAGTTATTGTAGATGGTATTGAAGACGATATATTGCTTGAAGACGATTAACTGAAAAGTTAATAGAAAACTAAATTAGTTACAATATAAATCTGACATGAAAGAAGTGTCAAAATTACTCAAACAAATTCACTTTCAAAAAGTAAACAAACTTCAAAATACACTATCAAAATTACCTTACAAAATATGATAAAATACTTGAGAATTATTACTATTAAACTTACAAGATATTATCCTACGATATTACAATAAATAATGCAATTTATAAAAGAGCTTTTCTCTTATGTAGACTAAGAAATTCATCATGAAATGAACAAAGATTTTGTCAATAATTTACTTGCAAAATATGAATAACTACTTGCTTGAAATAAGATAAATACTACCAAAAGATGTTTCTACAACATTAATAGTACACACCATTTTTGTTGACCCTTATTCTAATGGTTTTTTCTCATTCAAAATTCACAAATCTCAACCTTCCATTTCAAAAGCACATGTTCAACAACGTCACATAAGATTAGAGTAACCTCCCTTGGGCTAAGTTTCCACTTACAACAAAATTGCCTGAAGCGTTCATAAAATATTTCCAAACAAGGCTTTTGCTCACTACAGGAGTATTACAGATACTAAAAAACAAAGTCGAATTTTTAAGCGTTATCCACAGGCCTGATAATTAATGTGTGGAACCAACGACATATTCTAAATATAGCACTTGTCATTTGCAGAAGCTTTGATGATAAATACATGTTTTCAACGTAACCATTTACACTGGACAAAATACCCTAATTTAATGAGGTATACTGATCAGTATACCCCGAATATACAAAATAGTATACCTCAGTATACTTAGGATTTCCAAAAATTTCCTGGTCAGTATACTCCGAATTTCCAAAACAAGTATACTCTTGTATATTTTTGTATATTCTTGTATATTTTTGTATACTCTTGTATATTTTTGTATACTCTTGTATATTGTTGTTTACTATTGTATATTGTTGTTTACTATTGTATATTTTGTTTACAATTGTATATTATTGTTTATTTTTTTATACTCTTGAATATTTGTGTATATGTATGTAAGTTTTGTGTTGTCTCAACATTTGAATGTATCAAAAGAAAAGAATATCACCTATTGATGGTTTTTCGACGCTTCAGGCATGCAGGAGACAACTGCTATTTTTGATGACTGAATTAGTCTTATAAAGTCTGATATCTTGTAGAATGTTCTTAATTCTCGCAAGATTTAAAATATGTTTATTTTTTAGGTGTCATTTTGATAATTATTTCAAAAGAATAACACTGTGTTTTGTGAATGCGAATGACTGTTTAAGTCTTGTAAAGTCTGATATATTGTAGAATGTTCTTAATTCTCGCAAGATATGATAATTATTTCAAAAGAATATCACTGTCTTATGAATGCTTCGTCCAATCTGATGAATACTTGGCGAACCAAAATAACACTTAACTAACAATACAATAATAATAATATGTATGGTTTTCCAACGCAACAGGGATGCAAAAGAGAAATACTATCTCCTTGATGATTAGTCTTGAAAAGTGTGTTATCCTGTAGAATGTTCCTAATTCTCGCATGATTTGAAATAAATAACAGTGATAGTATGGAAACTATCGTAATATGGTCCATGCCCCTAACACTGCATAATGCGACAGACAGACCCGTTAGAGAAAAATAATCATCAATATTCCTACTAGCAAAAAAGATGCCCATGGCACAGCCTCTTTAAATAACATATAAAACACAACAACATTATGCTATTACATCATTTAATGTACCGGTATATGTACAAAACAAAATATTGGAGTAACGATCGTTCTTTATGATATTGAGAGTTTGATGTTGATATCTACTTAATTGAAGAATTGATGTTCAGAAAGAAAAAACAATATGATTTTCATTTAATTATTTATGTTTGATATAGAAAACTATACATAGTGTTCTTTAGGGTTCTGTGTATATATATATATATCAATAATAATAGTATGTCATCGTATGTTGTCAAGCAAATTGATAAGATGGCCTATTCACTTCTAATTTTTTTATCACTATCAAAAAATGTAAAAGAATAATATTAATAATCCTTCGTCAAATGTAAATTAGGATAATTCAGAAAGAGCACATCATTGGCGCATCATGAAATTGTAGTATGAAGGCCTGTTAAATACAATACATTATATATTTGGTGTCCGGAAAAAAAGTCCTCGGAAAAAAGTACCGGGGAAAAAGTCCTAAATTCAACTAGAAAAAAATGTCCTCCGGAAAAAAAGTCCTATTGTAGATTTTAGGTAACAAAGTATGACAAAATAATAAACTTTTGTTGTAATTTACTTTATTCAGATACAATAATGCAATATTGACTTTCATGGATGCATCTATACACAAAGAACTTAATTAAGCACCGCCCATTTTGTAAAATTAAATTGGGAGCTCTTTGAATATTGTGAAATATTTTATGTATTGACCACTCTAGATATAACAATTGCCATTTTATTCACTATTTAATTGACGTTAAAATCATTAGAATACAAAATAATTGAAAATATGAGAAAAAATGTGAGACCACTGAAATTTGGCGATATATAACTATTGTCATTGGTGAAAAACCACGCATGAAACTTTGGGTTTTTAAAATCAAAAATAACATTTTGGACATTCAATTAGAGAAACCTTTTTTTATCATGCACGATAAAAGCCTAGCAGAACATTGAAATTTCAGTACTTTTTTCAACCATATTTCCGAAAATTTAGAAAAATTTCAATCTGTGAGTAAATCTGAGATTCTTTGTTGGACAAACACTTCTTTTCCCTTTAGATAAGCCATTATCTTAAACAGTCGCCAGTTTTTCTTAGTGAAGCTTTTTTCAAATTTGATATTTTATAATTTTGTGATTTTGAAGGCTCATCACATGAGACTCACATCACATATACTCTTGATTGGTGCTTAATTAATCCTTATTTAATATAACAGTTGATTCAATAGATTGAGATAAACTAACATTTTCTTAATTCTTAAATAATCCAAAAATGCCTCTTAAAGTAAAGTCTTAAAGTTAACTAATCCATATTTAGATATGACAACATCCTTCTTGATATCTCAAGTACAAACAATTCATGTTTTCTTAACAATATCTTTGATGTTAATGTCTATTTAACCTGTTTTGATAGTAATAGGACCTTTTTTCCGGAGGACTTTTTTACCGGTACTTTTTTTCCAAGGACTTTTTTTTCCTATAATCATATATTTTGAGTATCTCAATTGATCTAAAGAAACAATGTTAGGTTCCAAAAAACATCAACATACACTATACATTTAGTGTAAGACAATATTGTATTTTGGTGACGGTTGGGTCGTAGACACTTGCAGAATGGGCAATAAACTAAATCCTGTTTACAATTACAATGACTAATGATTAAATGTCTATTATTATGCTATGGTAAAAAAGGATCCCTTATGGAATGGTGTATGGTGATGGATTTTGATAATCGTTTTGTTACAATACTTCTAGTTATTTATTGTAATGTGTATATATTTCTCAGTGTATTTGTACCATGGGCTGTTTCCAAAATCATACTAAAAACATAATTTAGTTATTATAAATTATATTGTGTTGAAAATATATTTATTTTCAAGTCTACAAACCCACCGTTTTATCTGTCTATGAACCAAAAGTGTCTAAGAAAACACCCCTACCCGTTTTATCTACGATAATACTGGTTACCTTGTATGTGAATTCTTTTCAAAACTGAATTTCTAATGCATTGTTTCTAAAATGATCAAAATGTAAATAATTATTTCAATGAATTACTTTGTATAATCTTGTAAACAAAACGTACCTTGTTGAAAATATTCCATTTGTATGTAAGTCCAAGGGTGGTGTACTCCAATAGATATGTCATGTGTTCATCTCATGGCACAGACATTAGATATGATGATCATGTAGTTCAATTTTTCATTTGATCTAGTTTGACATCCTGTTGACCAATGAGTGACTTGTGCCTTGACAACTTGGCATGACCTAGATGCTTTGGCAGACATGCTTATTCTCTATAACAACATCCTTTGGCTAATCCTTGTAATCACATCGTCAAAGAGTGGGCAATCCCCTAAGCCGGACACAACAAATTAAGTTATGTCAAAGCTATTTATTACTACTCATGGGTAATTACCAGACAGTTGTAGCTGCAATATTGAACTTAAA
Source organism: Steromphala cineraria (assembly GCA_916613615.1). NCBI lineage: Eukaryota > Metazoa > Mollusca > Gastropoda > Trochida > Trochidae > Steromphala > Steromphala cineraria. The sequence goes on along the minus strand of OU744734.1, from coordinate 60,886,726 downwards.
CATGTTCAATCTGTTTAATTACAACCAACCTGTGTCATACTTATATTTTTTAACCAATTTTAATATCCTTAAACACTTCGGCCATGCACACTAAAGCTATTATCTATTACTCTTTGAAAAAATATCCCTTCCACTACAACATTTAAAATTCAAAGCTGTTTTATTTATCATCTGTTACCTATTCTAAATTTGATTCACCCATTCATTGGAAATAATTGAGGCAAAGGCCCCACATAGGCGACATCAACCAGAGGTAAAAGCCAACAATCACAAAACATAACATCTACGCAATTAACATAATATCGTACATTCAATTCAGAACAGCCAGACAACCGCACCTTTTCAAGGGCAATATTCTTATTATTAGAAAAACGTGTGGTTTGATGTAAAATAAATTGATCAACAATTTACTTTCATTTAGAAAATGTATTACTTTTTCCTACAAATACTTGTTTATCTATCTCTTTGCTTTGTACAATGAACAAATATCAGTTTGACGACTTTAATACATACATGAAGATTTATATGTCAGATAGAAATCATAGTGGGTAAAAGTACAGATGACAAAGGTGTATTTTTAATTGCGCATTAGGTATTTAAGAGGGTTCAATCATCCTACGCCAACATTTGGTAAATATTGCTGAGTTTTGCATTCAGTCAACGTGTTGGTGGTTAAATGTGTTCACCAATTATCTATGCATTACAGACCGACAGACAGATTGTTAATTAAAGTCTCAGCTCAACGTGAAAATACATACAATACATTTGATAAAACAGTAAAAGTTGAGCCACCCCTATAAGGGATTATGAGAGACTTATGTCATTGAAATATTTACAAGAAGCAAAATAGATGCCTAAAGTTATAGTTATAACATTTATAAAGATAAATCTATTGAGATAAAATCAGGAATTGTATTCGTAAGATTGACGTTTAGAAAGAATTAAATTGCAGGTTTTGGCAGCAGTAAAACAAACATTTGGGCTGGATAAGATAAATTTTTCTTAGCGTTCCAAGTTTTTTTCTCCAATTGTTGGCGTATCAAGAGGTCACCCTTAGAGAGAGTACAAGTCGGATTTATTTTGATTTAAACAGTAAACAACATCGTGATATTTTTCAAAATATATAACATAAAACTGTCTATATACACTACTGAATTACCGATACTGAAGATCATTTTGAGTCAAATATGACAGACCAAAATACAGATGGTTTATTTACGTCACACGCCCATGCATATTCATCAATATAATATATTTTCATTTGTAACAAGTGTACAAATCCATTTAGACAACAATCTTCAATCATACTCCAAGCATTTTACATTTCTTTTCTAGCATGTTAAGCAATACATTCTTAATATATACCAGATCAATCCTTCAACACATATAGATGATATACATGTTTTAGATAAACACATAGGCGACATATTTAATAATTGTGAAATTGTGATTCTTCAAGTGTTATCGAAAGTTGGGAATTACGGAACAATAAGTCAATCTTAGGCCCTGTTAGATTTTTCAGCTCATAAATTTTTTTCAAAACATTGTTTTCTTGAGATGTTTGCTGATATGGGAACACGATTCCCTAGATAATAGAACATCAACAAGATTACATCAATTTATCTACAGGAGTGTGCGATTTGATAAAACATTGTAATATGATCGTTGTAAAACATCATATAAAAGCAACCGCTGGCAATAAGTCACCCAGTTGTTTAATACAGATATGTCAGGTTCTTAATTTATATGTTTGATATTTGTCTAGTTCTTGTGTGTTTTTATGTTTTTACTGGTGATGTATTCAGATAAGCAAAGCTTTGCTTTTTCACTGAGTAGGATTCTTCATTAGATAATATATGCTTAAACCAAAATAATGATATAATAATAATACTTCAATCTCCTTTCTACTAATCTGTTGACAAATCATAGAGACATACTTCCCTGATATACTGAGAATACAAAGTTTTAGGATGTCTGAAAAAAAACATACGAATTACAATTACAAAATCGAACCCACATAAGTGTAAAGAACATTACAAAATATTCCATTTGATTGAAAGGAATAATGAAATCCGCCACAAAAGGTCGACGAGTGGTGGTCCACATAAAACATACGATTTGGATAGCGGTTCATCTCCTGATAAATTAATAAACAATTGATGGTCATTTCTTAAGAGGATTTGTCTTAAAATCTTCTATCTGGGCAGTCTGATTAGATGCAGACACGATAAGTGACGGCGGCGGACATCAAAGACTGCTGAGACTGCACTGGCGCCAGCAAGGGATTGTCTTGCTCTCGGGTATTGTCATATCAAGGCATGCACAGGTCCGCACTGCTGACAATATACATCGATATGGGGGAGGGGTGCAAAAGGGCGGCTTGCCTTTTGATGTTAGTTTACGCGCACATTGACCATTGAGATTATTTGATACACTTTATTCCACTAGTTCATTACGTAAACATATATTATCAAGCTTTTAATAGTCCTTAATAAATAGCATTAAAGTGTGTAATATACGACAAAATATAAGTCAATTACTTTAATCGTAAGTAATAAAGACATCAAGCAGATGTAAATGATAATTCCTAATGATATCTGTATACCATTCATAAATGATACTAACTGATTTTCATAGGTCTCATATTAAATCTGTACCAGATGCAAAGGTAGAGACAGCTTAATATTAATTCGAGGTCAATAGGAATAATTGCAAATATATATTTCAACCAATGTATTTGATATCTGACTCGTTTTATGGTTATTTTTCAAGAGAAGCATTAATATAGGCATTTGCTGCCTGCTTCTACCGTTTTAACCTTTTTTTATGTATTAATTTATTCTGAATGTTGTGTAATGTTTTATGGAAAGAGTTTAAATTAGTTGTTAATCGTTTTATGGACACGATTTAAACATAGTGTTTTAAGCATTTCAGATATAATCCTAAGAAAAACATAGTTTCAAATTGATTCAGAATTAATGTAGAAAGTATTTATGCTAACCGTATGTAATGTAATTACTTCCACATATTTTCTTTAATTTATTGAATATATGTTACAGTATATCGTTGTAAAATACGAGTACTTTTTATGTAATAATTTTAATTCTATAATAAAAAAGATGTATATCACACACGCCTTCATGAATACAGAAACCCTCATCATGCGGTTCCAAATTACTTTGTATTTTCAAATAAAAGAATAAGTTTCCAAACATAGCCATTGTGTAAAAGTTCATATGAATCGTTTCATTGTGTATAACAATATCGACATAATATTTATAATTTTGTTTTAATGAGTGATTGGCATAACAAAATATGTAGATTTCTCTTGAAAAGTTGTCAAAGATGATAAAAAACCTTTAACTGTTCAGATCCACTGACACTGAAAACGATAGCTGTGGAATATCCTCTGCCATGGCGATGACAATTGTGAAGAAGCTGTAGGTAAATGTTTTTCTCAAAAAGTAACTGACGGTGATATAGCTTTTAATTGTATAAACATATTTTTCGTGAATATTTTGTTATCATTTGTTTTCCTTATAATCAATACTTTTTGACAGGTATATCTTCGAGGTAGTGTTTTGTTATTCTTCTTTACAATACCCAGAGAAACATCTTTAAAAACATAATTTTCTAAACTGTTGCTTATGAAAGCATTAACACTTGATACACAGTCGGTCTTATTGATCATCACACTAGGAAATGTTATTAACATAATAGAGATGAAATCTTTTGGTTTGTAAATTGTCATAACAAACGATTCGGTTTTGCAAACAAGATCTTGTTGGTATTTCATATTTTATTAACTATATTCGCACTGTCAAACTAGATGCTGTATTCTACATGTATGGACCTTTAAAATTCATATCGTCATGTGCAGTTGTTATTATGATAAAATATACTTATATCAAACATTCATATGCCTTAGTATTAAATTGTCTTTTCTGCTTTGATATTTGAATATCAAAAGGAAAGACAAGAACCAAATCTTTCAACATGAATTTATTTTCAGCTAAAAAAATCACATATATTTTTAGGTCTACTACTGCAAAATCCAATGCATATTATGTAATGGGTTTAAACAACGGGTAACCAGCTTACTATTTATCGATTGGTTACTCGTTATCACGTGCCGTACCGGGAGTTACCATTGTTAGTATAATTGGTCAGTGAACACTCACGTGATTTATGGTATTGAAATATAATCAACCGTCATTGATGAACTCAATACAATCCGGTGATTGGCAACCCAGCTGAAGAACTCTCTGAAAAGCTCATTGACTCTGTTCAGGTAAGCAATATTTCTTTACATTTAATGCTTCCCATTTCATTCCTTGATTTTGAGAATCATTAGGTTTTAACAAAAAAAGTGTATATAATAACTTATAAAGGGAGGACTGTTATTGTTGTATCAACTGAGTAGTCGCTTATCACGTATACTTTGCATGTGAGTTTAACAAATCTTTTTTAAAGCTTAACCTAACAAGTAGCAAGCTGGTATAATCGATAGGCATGAATAAACTGTAGGATTTAAGTAATGATGCAGGAGTTTAGGGAGACAAGGCTTTAAGCAACAGTGATCATAGGATGTAATGGCAACTTTGAGGGTTAACAACAGTTCAGTGGTTGTTGTTGATAGTCATGATCAAAGTGCTGTTTCTCTAAATTAAAAGTTCAAATAACCACTAACATATTTCTCTCTTTTCTTATATTAAAGCCTGATTACAATATTGTATAGTTCGTCAAAGGTCGCTACTCAAATATATTCAGTTTGGTAATGAAAGCCGTTTTAATGGCACTTTTGATGGACCTATTTTGCCACAAACCAGTGAATGCATGACTGCCGGTCACTGGTCACACCCCTTTTTTCTGACGCCAGAAACAGAATCGGCTTCGTTATCTATACATCTATATAACAACAATACCACACAACATTTTCAGAAAATGTTTTACACTCAGTTATATCAATCATTTGACGATGTAATATTACTAAGCATATGGTGTAAAAAAGATATCCACATCAATGGTAATCATTTAGGCAGTAGTTCAGTTGAAATAATGACACGTTAATCTGTACAGTCTGTTTATTACGTATAGTTTTATGACCTCAAACCCAGGTTTTTTTTACAACCGATAATTATGCTGTCTTAATGAAAGGCTAATTAAAGGTGGACAAATTAACACAAATCAAGCCAAGTTTTTATTTTGTTGAAAAATGTTTGAACTAAAAGCTAGAAGTGATAGAGTCGAGGTTAGTGGATGTTTAAATAATGACACAAGTTATCTCAATAGGCTAAAATATGGCAAGTTGATTTTAATCCTGGTAAGGCTGATGCAATTCTATTCTCACGTAAAAGTAGTCAAACGCCAAACTAGTCTTATAATATAAGGAGTAGATGTTAATGAAGTTGATCAACATAAGCATTGAGGAATAATTTTATAATCAGACTGTAAATTAATTCTCATCTTTCTGAAAATTGAAAGGGTAGGTCCCTTAGTAAATGCCTTCATAGACATAAGTGTAGATTGTCGAGGAAGTCATTACTGCAAAAGTACAAATCTTACATATTGCCAATTTTTGATTGATTTTGAATTGATTGATGTTCGCCAATTGGGATAACTGTACAAAGAACAAGAGAATTATCGTAAGTTTGCATTAAGTTGCTTTGCGACCGTACTGAGGGACAGAGGAACAAGTCCTAAAATACACACGCTAGCAATTTAAGAACAAACACGTGCAATTGATTTCTTTGGACAATAGTCTTCATGTAGCCACATCCTATTTTTATAACCTATTGAATAACTGGCTAGTCCATGTCCCTCGCTTGCGTTTTTCATTCATATTTGAATTTAATGCACAATAATCTCTTTGCATGTGTTATTCTGTCCCGTAAAGTTTGGATGCTGTTAAAACTTTTGCATTCTTAAATTATTTTTCAAAGAGATTTAAATACGTAAAAAGTATTATAAAGGTTAATTTGCGTACATGTATGTAATAATGTGACATTCTACATGTACGACATATTAATTCTCTTTTGTTTACAAATAGGCTTGTTTGTGTCAACAAGTCAAATAGAGTCAAATAGAGTTACATTTTGTTTTTACGTTTTGTTGAATGCCTAACACCGTTTTGGAACCGACAGTATTAATACAAGATACATTTTATAGACAGACAGACAGATATGATATATAAAATATCTGTCCCTCTGTCTACATTTTTATATCATATTTAGAATATTCATTCAGGGCAATATGTTCAAGCTATGAAGTTACAGGACTTGCTCACCAGAAATATAGACCACGCCCATCACGGGTGAACAGATTTACGATAAAAATACAAGTGACCGTTTATTCATATGTCAATAAACTATAGATGAACGAATCACCTTAAATTACCAACAATAATGGTGAAAATTACAAGATGACGTCTCTGAATTCTCTGTTAGATATCCCTATTCACACCTCCTCCCCGACTGATCTACATGAAACAATAAAACAATCAGAACTTTATGGTAGACTAGACAGTTTCCTTTCATCCCGTCTCGGGAGATGAGGGGTACTGTGAGCTAATTGGCGTCGCTAGAGCGGGCAGTTACGCTGACAAGGGGCCTAGGCGTTGAGCCGTGAAGCATGTCCAGGGGTTAATGAGTTAAAAAGTTACAGGCATTTATCATGTTGTTTGTTTAAGATTGTCGGTGTTTATTAATTTATTTAGATGAATGATATATTATGTTAAACAATCATTCGTTATTGTGTTGGCGTTTGTATAGATAACTATATAATATTCACCATGACATGTTCTACATCTTGTATTTTGGAGCGGTATTACCATAAGCTTTTAGATTTACCAATCCAATACTTCATTTAAATAAATATGTTTAAACCATTTACAATGAAACTTATTCCATGCACCAAGTAAAGATACAGGTTAATAGAATGACATGAATCATGACGTTAGTTAAAATCCATTTTATCCTTTGTTGTAATCCAAATAAGTAACCAATGTAAGGAATCATGGGTTTTCACAACACAGACACAAGATTACACATAAGTCAGAATTCACACGTTACATACACATTAACAAAAGAAGAGTGCATCCATATCTCGCATGGGCAATTCTGGCATAAATGCACGCAATAATGAGCCATGTTATGGATCATAATAAAATGTTATTGGTTTTTGTTTGTTTAGCATTATTGAGTGTTGTACTTTCTGTTGTAGTTATCAACAAGGACTTGTGTTGAACATTGATAATATCTTTTAAATTTGGATGAAAGTCTCTCACAGATATCTACAAGGTTAATAAATGCTTCTTCTTCTTGAAGATGTACTTAACAAGAAACAAAGGTTAGAGGTATAACACATTTTAAACACTAATGATATGTAACGATACTATACCTTAAGATATTAAATAAATTAGATAATAAGAATAGAGACATTAAAGAACAAACCTTAAATAAATTCAAACACCAACAAAACTATCAAACACCTTGTTTTAGGATTTTTAGAATTTATTAGTAGAGCCGGCAATTCTTTAATGCCATTCAATTTTGAGAAATATTTTCTAGTTAATATGCACTTTGTTAGTTTGTTATATTCATATTTCCTACATCTGTTTTAAACCAAAAAGTGTTGCTTTACACAAAACTTATGCGATATACAATCTAAGGAAATATAAGTCTAATATAATAAAAAACAAATACATTGCTAAGGAATATTTATGACAATGTTAAAGTTTGCATCAGAAATAATCATGAAATTTCGGATTCTTTTATCTGCAATGCTGGTCTGAGACAAGGTTGTATTTTGAGCCCATTCCTGTTTTCGATGTTTATAAATGAATTTGCATTGATAATCCATAGTGGTGGCTCTCATGGAGTTCAGTTACACCCTTATTTAACCGAATTGTTCTTACTATTGTTTGCTGACGATATGATTTTATTTTCAACAACCATTGTTGGACTACAGCGGCATATAAACGCATTAGAACATTATTGTGAAAATACAGGCTTAAGTATCAATATGGAGAAAACTAAAGTTGTAGTATTCAAAAATGGAGGTAAGCTATCTAAAACCGAAAAGTGGTATTATAAAGGCCACCAGCTTTGTGTAACGAAATCATATAAGTATCTTGGAGTTTATTTTTCAAATCGCCTTTGCTTTTCAGATCATTCAAAATATTGTTCTACACAAGCCAAAAAAGTACTAATTGGTGTTTTAAAAAGTATTTCAAAACTTGTGGATATTGATTGTAATTCTTTTTTCAAAATATTTGATTCAAAAATTGTTCCTATTTTATTGTATGGCGCAGAGGTATGGGGATTCAAACATTTTGAAGTTATTGAGAAAATACACTTATACGCTTGTAAAAAATTCCTAGGAGTAAAGATTAACACTCCGAGCAATATGGTGTATGGTGAATGTGGCAGATTCCCAATTCACATATTCGCAAAAGTGAAAATAATAAAATTTTGGATACGTCTTTTGAATATGCCCTCATATAGATACCCTAGACAATGCTATGACATGATGTTGATGTATGATAAGAATGGAAAGACAAATTGGGTATCCAACATTCGTAAATTATTAAATAATGTTGGTTTTGGTGACATATGGCTGAGCCAAAAAGTTGATTTTAATTCCAATTTTGTTAATATTTTTATGCAAAGACTGAAAGATATATTTACACAAGAATGGTGTATGTCACTATCACTTTCAAACAAATGTTTTTACTACAGGATGTTTAAGCCACATATATACAGAGAAAATTATCTGAGTTCATTAAATATAAGAAAATTTCGAAATGCATTATCTCGCTTTAGATGCTCATCCCACGACCTAGCAATTGAATCAGGTAGATATAATAATATACCGCCAGAAACTAGAATTTGTAAATTATGTAATCTTAATTGTGTAGAAGACGAATATCATTTTGTTTTAATTTGCCCATTATATGCTGACCTCAGAACAACTAACATTCCTAGATACTATTATGAACATCCAAATAAAATCAAATTCTCATTACTTTTAGGAACTGACAATAATAATCTAATTCGAAAGCTATCAACTTTCATTTATCAAGGAATGTCATTAAGAAAGAATAAATTATAAGTATGATGTGATATTGTATTAAATTTTAGATAATATGTGTTTTGTCTGATATGATGTGGTATATGCTAGAATATAATATGTTGTAATTGTAATAATTAATTGTGTGTAAATTGATGTTATAATTCGTTCATGTTTTGTACTATAGGCCTGTGGCCTCTTAGTATTGAATAAAGAACTATTAATAAAAAACAAATGCAACAAGCATAAGAGAAGCTCACTAACACTTAGTCAACTCTTAGAAAACAAAGAGACACCTAGCGGGCGAGGAGACAGGTTGCGTGTTACGGGAGCTCCGTAAACTTTGAAGATTTTCCTTGAATTATTTTGGGAAATTCGCCCAAAACCCCGACAACAAATGCACTCCATGCATAAGAGAGACAATGGCGTGTGACCTGTGTGCATATAGAAGTCGAATTGGCTGTTTTCAAGTCAAATTCATCTCCTTCATGTCTAGGAGAGCACAACGAATGGCCGCCATGTATCAGCGCGTGTTGCACGTGCAATCTTGGTGCACGAGGACTGGTCTCCAACTGTGTTTATTTACATCTCTGTTGCTCATACTCACCAGCAACGACGTGGAAAAGAACCCGGGGCCACCGAAAAGGCAAACCACACTTGTAGATAATGAGGTATGTCTCGCAGAACTTTTTAAAGAAATAAAGGACATGCGAAAAGAAATGAATATCAACTTTGAAAAAGTATCACTGAAAGTAACAACGCTCGAAAAAGATGTCCTGAATTTGACAGAAGAAAACGCTGAATTGAGGAAGACAGTATGTTCTCTATCAGAAAAGGTCGAAATGATAGAAAACCGATCCCGAATGAATAACTTAATCTTCCATAATGTTCCAGAGGCACCAGTAGAATCTGAAAATGACACGGAAGAGAAAGTACGGGAAGTAATCAGTGACAAGTTGGAACTCGAAGACGAAATCGACATAACGAACGTGAGACGAATATCATCCAAGTCTACAGGAGCTCGTCCTATTCTCGTCACCTTGAAGGACATCAAACAGAAGGCATCCATACTGAAATCTACAGGAAAACTGAGGGGTCAATCTGTGAATATTGCCGAAGACTTCACTCAGAAAACCAGGGAAACTCGACGAAAATTGAAGGATTTCATGGACAAGGCTAGAGAAACAGGCAAATACGCAGCTCTCCGGCATGACAAACTTCAGATTGACAACAAAATCTTCAAACTGGACGAAACGGGCAACGACATCAAATCGATCAAGACCTTACCATGGAAAAACAGAAAATAGGGATGTGGCCAAAGCCCCGGACTAACCCATAGTAGTGTGAGTAAATTTGCAATTTGGAATATTGAAGGTCTAAAACGTAATATGAACAGTGAACATTTTTGTAACTTTATAAACGGCTTTCATGTTATTGCACTAGTCGAAACATGGGCGAGTGATTCAGATACATTTAACTTTCCTGGATATGTGCAGTTCAGTAAAATCAGACAGAAAAAAGTGGGAGCCATAAGAAATTCAGGCGGTATCTTGATACTCATAAAGGATTCTCTAGCAGCCAACGTTAAAGAACTGTCATCAAACTCATGTAATATATTATGGTTAAAATTTGATATCTATAACAAACCACTCCTAGTGTGTACTGTTTATTTCTCGCCTGAAAGATCGAGTGAACATTCTGATGAAGAAATATTCGACATTTTGGAAGAAAATCTCATTAAATTTATTGGTAAATGGCCTGACTCTGACATTATAATACAGGGAGATTTTAATGCAAGGACCGGTAACGGTTCACATGCAGATTTTATCGTCAATGATGATCCAACACATCTTCCTGTAGATGACGATGTTCACTATGTGGCCGATGACAGTTTCACCCCTAGAGTTTCACAAGACAGTTTCATAAATAGGCGTGGCAACTCCCTATTAACCTTCTGTAAATCAACTGGGCTACGTATCTGCAATGGTCGATTATTTGGAGATAATGGTGTTGGAAAAATTACATGTATTGCCAACGATGGCAAGAGTGTCGTAGACTATGTCCTTTGTAACAATAGCTGCATCGAAAACTTCTCACAATTTGACATACTCAGTGAAATCGACTCGACTCATATGCCGATATCATTCTCGCTTGATATGAACAATACATCAGTCAATCATAATGTCAATTGCAGCCTGAATACTCAACAACGTTTTATCTGGAACGAGAATGACAGAACTTCCTACATCTCTGCGTGGAATAATCTCCCAATCAATCATAAACATGACTTTGATAAATATGTTGAAGAATGTGACGTTAATAAAGCGGCTGAAAGTTTTCATAGAACTATTGAAACATGTGCCATTAATTTCAGAAAACAGAAAAAATCCGGCTACAGCAACTGTAAGGGAGACAACTGGTTTGACTGGGAATGCAAATCGGCACGAACCCTCGCCCGCCGACAACTTCGTGCATTCCATGCCAGCAACGAGGAATGTGATCGTCGTCTCTATTCTGAATCAAGGAAATACTATAAAGACCTGTGTCGTGTAAAATCATTGAACTCATTTAGAAATTATGTGAATAAACTTGAAAGTGCTCTTTTATGTAAAAACAGTAAATTATTTTGGTCACATGTAAAATTTGGCCAACCAAGACGTTCTGTTAATATTACTAAGACTGAGTGGATGAATCACTTTGAACAACTGTTTCAGGGAACAAATATATCACCAAATGAACTTGATTTTTATGCATCTGTGAATGACTTTGTCTGTTCTATCTCCGACGACCTTATAAATAATACTATTGACAATGAAAATGATCTTGATAAAGATATAACACTCGCTGAAATTCAACAGGCGATCTGCAGCATGAAGTCTGGGAAAACACCAGGATACAGTGGAGTTCCAATTGAATTCTTTAAAAATGCCCCAATCTTATGTTTGAATATGCTTTGTAATCTGTATAATGTGGTTCTTTCAACTGGTATTTACCCGCAACAATGGACACTTGGTGTAATTATCCCTATCCACAAGAAAGGCTCCCCCAATGACCCCGCCAATTATAGACCAATTACTCTTTTGGAAATAAGTGGTAAAATATTCTCCAAAATACTTTGCAATAGACTCAACTGTTGGGCAAATGATGAGGATTTTATTACTCCAGAACAAGCTGGTTTTCGAAAAGCTTTTCAAACCACAGATAATGTTTTTGTGATTGACACTATTATTAATAAGTATTTATCTTTATATAAAGGAAGGTTATATTGTGCCTTTGTGGATCTTAAGGCTGCATTTGATTCTGTGTCTAGGGTATCACTTTTTTATAAGCTTTGGGTAGGTAATGTTAAAGGAAGGACATTCAGATTAATTCGTAATATGTATGAGAATGTTAGATCATGTATCTCGCTTGAACAGGGCTGCACTTCATTCTTCGATTGTTTATTTGGTGTCCGTCAAGGTTGCCAGTTGTCTCCCTTCCTGTTCTCTTTCTATGTGAATGATCTTGTCAAGTTTTTGAGTGCAGATGGTCAAAGATGTATTGATATTGGTATCTTGAATATGTTTATTCTTCTCTTCGCTGACGATATTATTTTATTTGATAGTACTGTTATTGGGCTCCAGAAAAGGTTAAATAAATTGGCATCTTATTGTGATAAGTGGCAATTACGGATAAACTTGGATAAGACAAAGGTAATTGTATTCCGTAAAGGCGGTAGGTTGAAAAAGTATGAAAAGTTTTTTTTGCACGGTAATGCCTTGGAGATTGTATCTACATATAAATATCTGGGAGTTCATTTGTCTAGTTCAGGTTCGTGGTATACTAGTCAAAAGGTCTTATCGCAGCAGGGTTGGAAAGTTATCCTCATGTTAAAACAACGAATTCAGAATTTTGATAATTTACCTATTAATGTTCTCTTACACATTTTCGACATAAAGATTTTACCTATTTTACTTCACGGATCTGAGGTAACGGGTTTCCACCCTTCACCAAATATAATGAATATTCATGATAAATTTTGTAAAATGATCCTTCATTTGAGGAGAAGTGTTCCTAATATCGTGGCTAGAGGTGAATTGGGTAGATTTTCACTCAAAGTTAATCAATATGTCAAAATTATAAAGTATTGGATAAGATTATTGTCTCAGAGTGATAATTTTATTCTTAAACATGTCTACTTATATCAGTATAATCTTGCGGAAAGAGGAATTGATTGTTGGGCTTTTAAAGTTAAAACATTACTTTTTCGATATGGTTTTGGAAATATATGGAATTCTCAATATTTGGAAGAAGGCAGTAAGTTCATAGCTGGGTTTAGACAGCGGTGTGTCGACATTGATAATCAGTCGTATTCAGAGGCCTTGGGTAAGTTTTCAAGTTTAGTATTTTATAGAAGTATTAAATTTAATAATGTCTTTGAGCAGTATTTATCATGTGTAGATATTCAAGTTTATCGGATTTCGTTGTCGCAATTTCGTTGCTCTGGACATAGGCTCATGATATCAGAGGGTAGAAAGTGTAATATCCCAAGAAAGGAGAGATTATGTCCCCTGTGTATAATTCCTGTTATGGAAGATGAATTGCATGCCTCACTCATTTGTCCATTCTACAACGATCTTAGACAATCTATATTACCTGAGTACTTCTGGAAATACCCGTCAGAAAGAAAGTGTGTCCAGTTATTTTCATCAACAAATTCTGTTGTTTTAAAGAGTTTAAGTAAATATATTTTCTTAGCCCAGAAAAAGAGACAACAATTCCTCAACCCCTTACCTTTGACTGTATAATTTATAACTATCAAATTAAACTTCTAATGTATGTTATCTATACAAGCTCCATGTGGTGCTCACATATGTTTATATATGTCATGTACAATGTATGATGGGCCGGTGGCCCCATTACCCGAATAAACCATCATTCACTTAGTCAACTCTTTGAGTATTCGGCCTCCACCCAAACCTAATTCCAATCCCCCGGTGCGACTGCAATTAACACTACCGGTAATCGCCTAATTGCAATTAGTGATGTGGTTAATGAGGCCTGTTAATGAGATCGAGCCATCAGGTGTTAAATGTGTATTCAAGCGTGACGGGCAGAATTTATATAGTTCATTTAAAGCTATTGCCTCTCAAAAGATGGCCTTTTTAACTTGGGAATGCTGTAAAACATTACATACAATTGATGTTTATTTTGTGTTTTTTTTTTTAAATTAGCGATTGGAACTTGGTATGTAGAAAGAGAGTTGTTTCCCCTAAGTCGGCAGCGCTCTCTCGGATGGCAAACTGAAACTAGATTAAAGAAATGTAAAACTTTAGAAGATCAATGTAATAGTAGACTAGACCACTATGGGTCTTGGGAATTGTAAAAATATTTGTTAATATTACATCAATTTCACTTCATAATTAACATTCTGGCCACTTGGCTCGTACGGCTGTTAAAACAGTGATTTGCAAATATAATGTTTGTCACATTCTATAACATTATCAACAAGACTTCTGATGATAGTTCATGTAATCCAATCGGCAATTTATTAGAAAGCATCTCACGTTTTGTGGTGTAAATAAATGTTTCTCATTGTTATGATTCTACAAATTGGTATTGATCATTAGTAGTTTAGATTTCCTTAGTTTGACTTACCACAAGTAAGATATGTGTATGTTTCAAGACAGGTGATATAATTTTAACAATAGAATTTCATTTAAATTATTATCACTATACCATGTTATATAAACGCAATGGTGTCACAGTGCTGTGACATCACCACATTAGAGTTTTCAGACAGGAGATGTGTTGAGAGAAGTTAAATGTCATGGAAACTTTGTATAAAAGTCAAACTATTTGTAACTTTCATCGACTCGTGTTGACATATTTGATGTATGTACATGTATGTTTCTGTGTATGTATGTTTCTATGTGTGTATGTACTGATATATGCATGTATGTGTATGTATGGGTTGGTTTGTATGTATCTATTATGTATATGTGTATATTTGTGTCTATCTGTTCTGATGTCTATGTTTCGCATTGAGTGAATTTATTTAAACAATTTATATACATGTATGTAACGTAAACTGTGTCTTTTAGATACTTTTACTGCATATATTATGTATTAATCAAGGTGTTATTTATGCCTCCAGGCCTGGCGTTTGTATTAAACTGTACCCTAAATGTTACTTTAAGCAATGTTACAAATGACACTTTAGTAAACTATTTTATTATTAATGATTCAAAGTTTCTAGGCCTATTTCTTCTGAAGTGAGAATTAATTAAGCCAGGGAGCATTGAGTCCTGATTTGGGTTCACAGGACCACAGACATTCATAAATCAAAGTGACTGTATCTAAAATTCTGTACGGTTTAAAACTGAAGTCAATTTACAGACAGAACTAGAATCTTGCCAATGTAGTACTAAAATGTTGATTTAAATGAGTTAATCCTTCCATAAGTCTTCCATAATTATTTACAAACGAAATTAATCATTGAAGGGGCCCTAGCACATTATATTGAAAACACAAGGTGATGTCAGGAATCTGAAAATTGAAATTCCATCTGGTTCCGATTGAAAGACAGTGTATTTAAACTAAATGAAGCAGTTATAACTCAAATATATAATATAAAATACAACCAAACATCTTTTTTTACACAAAATGAATGAAAGGGTTTACACAAAAATGGTCACAAAAAGACTTCATGTGAATCTTTATAATTTGTTCTCTGACTTTTGAATATTGTATTGAGTTATGAGATTTTTGCTACTTTAAAAATAATGCATTCTTACATAAAAATAATAGAATTAGCTCAAAAAGGAGAATATTGAACATGACATAGTCTTTGTTCACTGTCACTGTCTCTGGATGTTAATTTATGGTACCCAAAATATAGCAAATTCATTTGACTCAAATATAAATGATACAACTGATTACTTGAACGAGTCTTTTTGGTAAAAGTTAACTGCTTTTGAATTCATTGTTGAAAATGCGGCAGGATAAAGGTATTATATGTTAATTTGTATGGATAATAATGGGTTAATATTTACTTATGAATATTTATGACTACTTAATAAGTTTCTAACTTTTCTTTCCATGCGAATATCTTGAAGAAAGAAACCTGTACAAGAAATTGAACGACCCGGACAATGAATTGCATCTGTCAGCAAAGAGGATAAGAGCAAAGCAGAAGGTCTTCAACTATTGTGGCCTACTGGACTGAAAACGAGGGTGAGATCAACTTGGAGTCTCTCTCATGTCAAGGTGATGTCTTTATCTACACAATGCATACCATAACAGTTGACAAGAAGGAGAGGTCAGTGCATCAAGAAGAAGTTTGAAGAGGAATTAGCAATATGGGACACAGTGGTTGTCCAGGAGACAGATTCATATCCTGCTGATAGTTAGTGAGTAACAAGGAAACAACTCATTTTATTATGAATCGTGTTGCAATGAAGAAAGTTTGTGTCACTTATACATTGAACGGGTATACCAATGTCTCTGATTAATTCTTAGGTCAATTTGGTGGAAGTTTTTTTTGCTCCTGGGATAAATGTCAACGGGTTTCTTGTTATAGGAAACTGTTTCAGAGACATGAACACATGTTCTCTGTGGGTTTCTAGACAACGCAATAATACGTCGGGTAATGGAGTTCATGAGACGTTAAATGACGTAATCCGGTAGTCGTCTCCACTCTTCATGAATCATATTGTCAAGCTCATTTATGGTCTGAGGTGGCTTGCATCCTTGCCTTACTTATTTGGCAACGTAGTCCCCAGGGACAATATCTTGGCGACATTTCTCTTCGGCCGCGGCTAGACGTTGACTTGACGTTTTGCTGGCAAGGATATCACAGTCAGTCTGGCAGTGCCGGTCTGATAATATTATCTAGGTGTAAACACGGTCCGTGTCAGAATGTTGCTAGACCTCAACCAATCACATTCCCTTACACAACACAGCTATAGCGCGTGCTTCCTTGTCAACCACAGCGTGTCCTGATGTTAAGGGTGAACTAGGAATGTTTGCGGCTAATGTAATTCTGCATTTTTCCAACCTGACACATCAAACAAGTTGTATCTGCTAGCACTTATATTACTGTATGCTTTTACTGATACAAACATGCTTGTGATGTTTAATGTTGAGTCATTCCTATGTTGTTGAGCAACAACCAATGAACAGACCCTGATGACCAGAAGCTAGCTATAAAACGTGCTCCCTTCTTGGTCCGTATCAACCATGGCGTGGTCTTACTTTAAGGGTGTGATTGGACTGCTGGCCTTTTATACATCTCTACAGAACTGCTTATGTAAGTCCTTTCTCTTGATACTCAATAGCTTCTTTGGGATGTGCCATGATTGTGGTCAGATGTTCTTTTGATCATTTATAGTTTATGTGTATGTTCGTCCTAATTAGCAACTATTAGTTTTTGTGAAGTTTTCACTGCCGCCGCCGCCGACGCCGACGCCGCCGCCGCACTTGTATTACAAGCTACAACCTTTTCCACTAACCTTTCCAGAACTCTTATTCATATCTTACACAAGAAAAAAAATATGGTTTTACAAGAGCGTAAAACTATCGTATACCTGAGATCAACAAGGGATAAACAAGCTTGTAAACCTGAGATAAACAAAGTTTTAATTTTGTTTACCTGAGATAAACAAAATTAAAACTTTGTTTACCTCGGGTAAACAAAATTAAAACTTTGGTTACCTCGGGTAAACAAAATTAAAACTTTGGTAACCTCGGGTAAACAAAATTAAAACTTTGTTTATCTCAGTTAAATACATACACTGACTTCCAAAAGAAACTTTGCATCATTTTGTAATGATTCTGATTGAAGAATGAAAAAAGATAGAAATTTAAAACAAAGTACCTCTTATTAATCAATCATTTGTTTAAACAATCAGTGAATCCAAATTAAAGGTGGGGTATCCAGTTTTGCACTGATTTGATCTGAAGTGGGCAGGGGTCAAAATGTTGGTTGTTCAGGCGTTCGTTGAAATGATGTTTTCGCAATAATTTCGTTCAAGTACGAAAATGTGCTACTTTAGTACCAGGTTTGAGCAGCCCGAGTGTTATAACTTCCAAATCTGCCATGAGTAACAAAACAGGTCAAACGTTAAATTACGTCTTCTGTCAGCAGGTTCAACTTCACATTTCGTCTGCATCGAAGCTTTTCCATTAATGGGAACGTGTGGACACAAGTCTTACTTGTCATATTAACACATCTTTGAGTCGTACAAATGGTAACCAGCCTTAAGAGCTCAACCATCGCAATTAAATCTTGTTATTGCATGCCAATTCTGACGCTATAACATCGAATGAAATTGTCACGTGTCGATGTTCAGTGACCAATAGCTATCAACTTAGCAGTCGATGAGCTCTGATTAGATCTGTCCAAGTTCATAAAGTGCACGAGAACATAACAACATGCCGACCTTTGATTTTCACTATCTCTGACATCACTAAGAGACAACGTTGGCGGTGGTCTAACGTCACAGATATCGGCTCTCAGGCAGTGAAAAACAATGGTTTTTTTTTGTGTTTCAGGGTTGTCAGCAATCCTCACAACCTCTCTGTAAAGCCGTATCAAGTTACCATTAGAAATGAAGGAACGCTACCGATTCTTGTAAAATTGGCTGTTTTTTACCAATTTTGTAAAATTTCAGAGGGGATTCGCTATACTTTGCTATACAGTTTACAGGTTTTAAGGTGGTTTTTTCACTATTGGAGTGACAAACAATTATTACGACAGTTATTAAACTTTTTCGTCACGTGACTTAGATCCAGCGGAAACGTCACGTGATTATGACATTTTTGCCATTTCTGCAAAAATGCATGAATATTGCTCAATTAAATGTTTTAAACTTGAACGTTTGGGTTTCAACCATGTAATTGCCAACGTAAATGAAAATGCAAATATGAGATCGTTTTCGAAATTTCCGTTTTAAAATTGCAAAGTTTCTTTTGGTATTCAGTGTATATTTTTACCATTGTAACTGTCGTAAGTAATTAATGTGACTCGCTTATTATAGATTATTCAACACATGGATGAATATCACCCAAAAGAAAGTGTTTTAAACTGAGTAATGAAATTTATTTCACTTACACATCAGGTGGAATCATTGGACATGTTTCCTTTACCACTTCGATAAGAAGTTTTATGCCGAAGTGTGAATTTATACACCATTTTAAGCGTCATTTAACAACACTATTATCGCTTTGTTACCCTATTAACAATTGCTTACTTAAAATAATAATTCTCAATTATTTAAGAAAATTAGTTGCAATGGCCATTTTCAATTTCAAAGAAATAAGAAGCAGGTACATCCAAAGTATCTGAGCATAAGAACATGTTACTTGCAAAATGGTTTGCTGTTCCGATATATTAAATTCTGAACCCGTCACGGAACACGGAAACACTCTGTTGTTAATGTCTAGCAAACGTTTCACAAGGGCCTTTATTTTTCAGAGATACTTTATGTACAAGTAACCCCTTGTGTATAGAAATCCATATATTTCAATATAGAATGTATTTATATTTAGAAACATATCAAATCTAGGTTTCTTCTTTTCTCTATTTTTTTCTACCACTTCAAGAAAAACAGATCTAAGATATATTTTTTTAATTCATATGATATAAAAGCCATATCATTATATTTTAGCTTTTTGTCAAACGTCTACGATTGTGACACATAAAAGATATGCTGAATAAAAATAGATTGAGCTTGATGTTCAACAGGAATTGTGAATCTAGCGTTTAAGTCGAAAGAGAAAGTAAACTTTATATTAACGTTGTAATTGTCCATTTAATAAATAAGAATATGATAACGAGGATATTCTGATTTACTCTTTTGCAAGTTTGATCAATTACTTCAACTGAACAGACACTGCCCTGGGCTTTAAAAGTGTTTAAATGGTAAAAACTCAAAGTTATTGATAAACTATCGCACAGTTAGAGAACATAAAACAAAGATTTGTCAAAATATCTAACGGTCTAACGAGATGTGATGAGTCGATTAACTTTTGATTATCGGTAAGACCAATGTGTATATTTTGTTAATTCAAGCTCGTCACTGAAGTAGATTGAGAATAACATTGCTTCTTTATAGCAGACTGAACAAGTGGTGTGTAACATCCTTTGATGTGTAATAAACCATGTATGTGATTATGTAAGACCTGTATAATCGTTTCCTATTCTGAGGAGAGCTGTGCTTTATTGCTCTGGGTGGTTGATTCATTACATAACACGATTGTTGACAAGAAAAAAATCATGTCCGTTTGCTCATGCAACTTATTCTTGGAATTTGACATTGCGGCCACAGAATTATTACTCCTAAGACTGACAGATTAAAAAGGGACGTGGCCTAAATGTGAAAATTACCCCAAAAACATGTTTGTTGTTATTTCGTTCTTGGACGACGATTAAAGAGATAAGTAGATGCTTCGCATATAGAGAAATTATGAACCACTTATGAACCCGCTGATTAGCCAACCCAAACCTCTTGCCAGCGACGAGAAGCTTGGTTCGCTAGGAGAGGCTAATTAGCCAGGTTCGATTCCGATGAGACTCATTTTTAATTTGAACGCTGTCCCGCTATCAAGGTAATAAAAGTCGGTAAACAAGGTAGAGTAGAATTTTTGTATTTTTGGAAATAACCGTATGTAAAACTCTGTTCGTTACATATTTTGCTTATATGTTAAACTAAAGCCTGTAGTTTCTTCTATGAGTTTACGCTAGTATGTATTTAGCTTGAAATACCTGTATATTCGTAATAATTTGTTTGTAACAGCTGCCGACGCTAATGTTATGTTCATGTTTGACTTTATGTAAGTTTAAAAGTTTTATGTAGATCAGCCGCCATTGAGTTTTAGAGAAACGATTTGGGCTGCTATTCAGATCATATAAAGTTCTGAAAATTCCCATAACCACAAACATATTTCACTATTTTTTCTGGAATATAGAAAACCTGATTACAATATTATATAGTGCGTTAAAGGTCGCTACTCAAATATGTTTAGTTTGGTAATGAAAGCCGTTTTTTGAAAGCCACTTTTGATGGGCCGCTTAGACCTATCTGACAACAAACAAGTGAATGCATGACTGGTCACGCCCCCATTTTGTGACGTTATAAACAGAATCGGCCTAGTCTATCAGAAGAAGAAGAAGAAGAAAAATATTTTATTTAAGTGTCACACGCTGAAATATACATTAAAATACCATTGGGTATAAATCACATTTTTAAAACAGCGTCCGGCCATGTGGCCTACGAGACACAATATAACTTTTTAAATCTTTGTAAAAACATACAAGTACATACATACACATACATACAATTCCCTTACACACTCACGCGCACACACACAAGCGCACACCCATACAAACCCATTCAATCTTGATCCCCCCCACTATACATCTATAGTAACAATACCACAGGAAATAAACCTATTAATTAACGATTTTCAGAAAATATTTTCCACTCAGTTAGATAAATCATTTAACGACGTAACATTACTAAGCATTTGGTGTAAAAAAAAGATAGACAAGACAGACAGACAAATGTTTATTTATGTCTCACCACTGTAAAACATGTAGAATACGTATACAATAAAACACAATCATGTAAAAACGAGAAGAGTATTTACAGTGCCATTCTTATAAAAGAATTATGAGAGACAATTATCTAAATAAAATACTACTTCGTTTAGCTAAAATACTATGGCAGGTTTTGGCTGATATAAATACTAAATCTGCATTATGTAAAATGGTGGCCAATTTAAAATCTTCGCTTGATACACTAAAGTTTAAAACCGTAGATGTACATTGAGAGATAAGATGTTCACGTATATCATCATAATTTGGGCAATGTAAAAGGACATGGGCTTCGTCTTCTATCTTATCTTGGCATGAGAAACAAAAGCGGGAATCAGCAGGAATACTTTCATATCTTCCCGTCTCGATCTTCAAGGGGGCGACTCCACATCGGAATTTGGCTAATGCTGATCTGTGCAATTTCGGAATTTGTCTTGTTAGATATGGTTCGCTGTGATATTTCGATTTAAACATTCTGTAAGTCCTTAGTTTATTCCTTCCCTGTCGACCCCCTTCAGCGTGTAGTTTTGATGTCCATCTATCCAGATATTCATTCATTAGTTTTTGTTCGACAGCGGTAGTGAATTTACGTTTATTCATTAAAATATCATCGCCTTCACTTCCTTGAATTGCTAGTGACGTCCACTTGCTGCGCACTTTGGTGTTCCAGTTTCTTGTTTGACCATTCGCCCATTTGAAGACATTCTTATTTAGTCGATCCGGCATATTATGAAGTCGGCACCATTGTCTTGCTACAGCGGACCATTGTCTTACATATGGTGGTTTCCATCCCATGTCACCATTGATGCATATGGCAGCATTTGGGGCATATTTTCCTAGTCCCATGAAAAAGCGCTGTGCTCTGTTTTGGACTGCATTCACCGCGGATATGTCGTATGTTCCCCAGATCGGAGCTCCATAGCTCAACGTAGACCATACCATGGTATCATACAATTTACTAAAGGATCTATATGGCATTCCACCCATCAGATTTGGAAATCAACAATCCTAGGGCTCTTCCAGCAGATTTGGCAGCATTCTTACCCATAGCGTGGTAATCCAAATGTTCTGTCAGGAGGACGCCAAGATACATATATGACTGTACATAATCTATTGTATGATTACCGATTCTAAATTGTTGTTGAGATCGCTGTGTTGTTTGGGTCCTAAAATGCACAATTTTTGATTTCTTAGGATTAACTTTAAGTGAGTTTTTAACACACCAATTCCCGAGTGCATCAAGAAGCAGTTTGAGATCATCTTCTGTCTCGGCCACAAGGGCTATATCGTCAGCATATGCTAAAGCTGCCACATATGTGTCATCAATTAGAATTCCAACGCCGAGACCGTTAAACATCTGAAGTAAATCATTTATGTATAAGTTAAATAATAAAGGTGAAAGCAAGCAGCCTTGCTTGAGACCACGATTCACATTAAACCAGGATGAGTACAGTCCGTTTACTCTTACACAGCATTTTACCTGGCTATACAAGGATTTAACCGCTGAGAGGATTTTCCCATGAATTCCACTTTCTACTTGTCTATTCCACATGACTCCCCTATCAATAGAGTCATAGGCCTTTTGAAAGTCAATAAAGGCAACAAACGTGGATTTTCTTCTTCCTTTCCGGGTTTCAATCATAGAGGTAGGCGTATGTATATGGTCAAGGGTAGAACGTTTTTTACGGAATCCATTCTGTGAATCATGAAGAACATGGTTGCTCTCCGCCCAGTCCTGAAGTCTATTGTTAAGGATGCTGCAGTAAAGCTTGTACATCGCTGTAGTTAAGGTAATTCCTCTATAGGAAAGGGGGTCTCTTGGATCCAAGGTCGAGCATTTTGGAATGGGATTAATGATCCCCTTCGTCCATGTATTAGGAATTCTACCGGTATCAAAACACACATTAAAGAGCTTATGTAAAACAGCTTTAACAGATTCCCCTTTAAGCACCTTATGCCATCTACACCTGATGCTTTACCATTGTGAGAAATTGCAGTGTTAATTTCAAACATGGATATTTTATCATCTTGTAAATGCATATCTCGCCTGATGCGTGCGGAAGATGTAGCATAACTAATGGTAGACAGTTTTAACTAAGTTTTAATTTTGTTTAACTGAGGTAAACAAGGTAAACAAGGTTTTGATTTTTGTTTACCTGGGGTAAAACTCTTGTAAAACCATATATTTTTCTTGTGAATTACTACTCATACCTCGGGGGAACGATTTTGACACGTTCACTTTCAAGGTCAAAGGTCAAGGTCACGAGCTATGTAATCACTCCAATAATTCCTTGTAAACACGATAACTTGAAAAGTATTTGTGCTATGAAGATCTAACTTGGTATATATCATCTTTTGAAAAGTTTATCGCAATTCCTTGTAAACACAATCATTTGAAAACTTTTTGTGCTGTGAAGTTTAGATTTTGTATATATGATCTCTTGAGAAGTACAAAATTTTCAAAACGTTTTGACATGAACTGTCGAAGGTCAAGGTCACAGAAAGGTCAACGTATATGGAGAAAATGGATTAAATGGAGAAAATGCCTAATTTGGTGAGGCCTGTAAAAGGCGGAACAGGGTAAGGCGAAGCCCCAAGTTTCGGGGCTGCTCTGCTTTTGCGGTGTCCCGCAAACGCTAATCTAGTTATTTATCAGATAATTAGATATTTGGCAATATCAATATAATACATTAACCATAAACGTACAATTATAAGTGAAAAAATGAAAATATAAAATTTTCAAAAGACGTGCCACTGCCCCTTCAACTAAGAAACGCATAGGATATTTTTAACTTGTGTAGAAACAAATATAAACGTACACTTTCAGATTTCCTGAACGTAATTATTACATGATTTTTTACAGATTCCGTGCAAAACCCAGGAGATGTAAGCCAATACGTCTGTTTGAGAGGCATTGAAAACAGTTTTGCAAACATTTTCAGAAGAAAGTCTGTAATGTAGAAAACAATATATTGAAAGAGCATTGTCGACTGAATGATTTGTAAAGAAAGAGTGGCGACTGTAAAGTGCGGATAGATATATTTTACCTAGCTTCACGTAAAATCTCACAGTATTGAAACACCAAAAAACCGGAGGCAATAATTGTTTGAAACATTTGAAAAACTTGACTGATTGAGGTCAACCAAATAAAAACAGAACTAGAACGTCGGTGTTTGATTGGAGGAGGGGTGAATACTACAGGTATAACAAATTATCGCCGGGAAGTTATAAAACCAGACGTAAGGGTTAAATAAGCCAGGTCCGCTAATAGCGTTTACATCTTTGCGTAAGAAGATTGTTTAAGCGAAGTTGTTAATTGTTTAAATTTACAAATCAGACAATAAAGGTATATAGCAATCCGGCGTTAAATCCTAACGATCAACGTAATCTTTCATTTTACTTTTCTGTCCACATTATCATGGCTTTACAAAGTGTGCGAGTCTCAAAGCAATAAGAGTTTTATCCTAGGCCGATTTATCGTTTTAGTGGGACCAGTGACGTTAAGGGCCAAAATGACTTGCCGCAAAAGTCTATAATAAGGGATAACAGTAAAGAAAGTATTGGATTTTGATTTCTTATCTTCTTCTTGAATTAGCATAATACAAATTATCTCGACTTGCACAGCAATGTCGGCTTACCATTGGTCAAAACCGGTCACCTGCTGTAGGTATATTTAGCTATGTTAAACTGGGCCACGCGCTTCCCTAGTAACAAGCAACGACGGGGCGTCAAGAGTTATCTCCCTTGCCCTTTGTTCGGTAAACAAGGCTACGCTACGCTCGATTGCTGTAACGTCATGTATGCTTGGTGAATTGCCCTGTACATTCTTTAGTCAGCTTTATGTAATAACTTTACTGGTATAAGTAAAATGTTTTTCAAATAAAAGATTGGAACTGCTAAAATACATTAGAAAGTCGTACGGTATCCCAACGGCATGTTGACCCTCTCGCTCGCAGCGAGGTTGTCTTATCAGCGAGCTCAAGATTCAAATTATACAAACAGAAAGCCGATCTATGAACACCAGTTAAGTTAAAAGTCACCACTTTTTGTATATTGTTCTCTCAAACCAACCTGTATATTCTGCTATGATGCCTGTCGTTTCTATAACTCCAACACTATCAAACTCGCTCGGCCCTACTCGACTGTCCGCCATGACAGTAACGGGGGCTTCTACGACCGCTTCAAATCGAATGTGGTGCGAATGCACGAGGTCACGTGACCAAACAATCAAAATATAGGAATGCCCGCATTGCTCAGTATTTTGATTTTTTTCCGTTAATTCTAAATTTCCGTCTAGTACCGTGCGCTTCGCTCCGGTACTAGACCATACTTTTGGTCATTAACACGGTGGTTTAAAAATCATATTTGTAAATACCTAAATAAAATAGTAACACTGATCTGATCAGACGCCATTTTGGCAAATCTCATCTTTCAAGCCAGATTTAAAGCATTTAGAAAAGGTGCTCGTCGAGATAAATTCGTTACCATGTGTCCGCGAGTTTGATATGGAGATTTATCATGTGTCCGAGTTTGATATTTAACTCGGACACATGATAAATCTCCATATCAAACTCACGAACACATGGTAACTTATAATAAACACAATTTGAAGAGAAAAGTGCTTGTGAAACTTTTGTTCCAGTAATATTTATTAATTAAACCAAGGATCTCAATTCTGTTGTCTTCATCGATGAGAAAAGAGAGCCTAAAAAGAGCTAATTACTGCGAAAGATATTTAGTTGCTAAAACTATTCTGTGTACTAACTAGCCAATCCAGTACTAATGATTTATAAACAAAAATACATGAAAGGCCACAAGGTGATCGGTAACTGCAATGATTATCTGAAGTGGTTTCTGATACCAGAAGCGTATAATTTGTTGAACTTTTAAAATGTCTAGCCGTTCACTTTACACCATAAAATTCGATGTAGCCAATTCATGAACTTAAGATTTACCTTGTCTAAAACATTGATGTTTGAATAATCTAAGACTTCCACAGCATAAAGCATTATTGAGATAATCACTACACCAAAAGGAAAGCGGTTAATCTAGGTTTCGGGCTTTAAAAACATTATACATGCCATTTGTATTATCAAACAATCTGTTAGTTCAAGCGAATGATAAAATGTGGGTTCAATCTCCTCAATCACTTTATTTCAGAACTCATGTTTCAAATATATGTGAGACGTTCTTTATGGCTATTCTTGAGTTCGGCAACTTTGCAGTAGAGAACTCTTCTACCCGCAGTAAGGCTAGTTTGGGTGCCATGCTACACTGAATTTCAGCGAAGTACCACCAATGCTTCGCTAGTTCCAGCTGATTCAGATTTTGCACTTTGTAGCGCCTCTTGAGTAAATGGTTTTTGACATGTTTAAAATTATTGATTAAGATAGCTATCCTTTAAGTTTCACAACACCAAAATACAAGGATTACTATACTTTTGACTCGGTATCTATATCATATAACAGGTGCAGGCCCTACAACAGCTGTAGATCCATGCACGAACCACAAAACCTTGTCACAAGACAGCCGTGTAATAACTCACTCATCGACCCCGACTGATATCGAAGAATGTGATCCCTACCTGGTACCCGGCTGGTACCGCATTGATGGGAACGTAGCCTCCGACCTTTTGTCCAAATGTCCAGATCTTGGTCAGTGTGGTACCTTGTTCCCTGTATGGCTCAACGGTAGGTGAAATCCGCAAAATATTTTGAAACTCATCTGGGACATAAGAATAAAGCAGCTGATTAAGAAATTCCATTTTTCTTAAATTTCTATCTGTCTTTGATTCAAACCGTTGCTCATGGACTTTATAAATTTCTGTTGAGGAGACAAAAGTATTAAGATCAGTACCTTCGTTGTTCCTTGTAAGAATCTTGAAGCGACAATGTTCCCTTCTACCTGTCTTTGCTACGAAACTGTTTAACATTGATCATTTAAGTTCCTGGAGAAGAGAAAACTATGTTTAGAGCGGCGCCTTCGTTGTTCCATTTACAAGTAATAACCTTGATACAGTGACGGCAATGTTTCAGTTTAAATGAGTCAAAAACTTCTTAAGAAAATAATTTTACGCGTAATTGCGACGTATAATAATTTTGCTTTTACTTAAGCTTTTACTTAACGGATGAAGCAAATAAGATTCTCCGGCGTTTTCCAAGTTGTTATTTGTTTGAAAGAACTTCAAGAATACTAATCTTATTCCGTATCTTGTAATTTCCAAATTCAGAATTTAGACATGTTTTCAAACCTTAGGTATTTTCATTTGTAAATAATGTACTATTCAATTTGCCGAAGGTTCAACCCCCAATGAGTCTGATGGAATAGTGGATCGGACTGCCTGCAAGCGAGGATTATCAGACGCGGCCTGCTGTGAAACTCCAATCAACATCCAGTTAAAGAACTGCGGGTCATTCAGAGTAACGTTTCTGAAACCTTTGGATAATTGTCCCGGAAAATATTGCTTTGGTTTGTTTTGATGTACAATACCATATTCTCTTCTGAACGTTTTACCTCAGATAGATTAAATCAATATCATATCCACACTTTTTAAGTTTGTAAAGACACCAAGTATTGCCAATATTCTAAATGGCTTCAGTATAGTCTCCAAAACCTCTCACGGCGACAGAAAGGACTGAAAGCATATTTCCTAGTTTAAGTTTTATCCTTCATTGAAAAACATGATCAATATCCTACTGGATTAAATGTCGGCTATTGATTGAAAGTAGCCAAATTTGCTGATAATTTTTTTCAGAATTCAAAGAGCCATGTCCCCCTGGTCAAAGCTCTGAAACGGGATACATGCCCTGTACCTGTAAGTTTTTACTTCATAACTTGCCATAATTTCAGAAATGTTAGATTAGAACAGAAATGCAGCAAAACAAATTGCAGTAGATGCAGTTTTCGAATGTTGTAAATACTCGTAGTGTTCGAATGTTGTAAATACTCGTAGTGTTCGAATGTTGTAAATACTCGTAGTGTTCCAATGGTTATATACAGAGTTAGGAATGTTATTAATACTCGTAGTGTTCCAATGCTTTTATACAGAGTTAGGAATGTTGTAAATACTCGTAGTGTTCTAATGTTGTAAATACTCGTAGTGTTCTAATGCTTATATACAGAGTTAGGAATGTTGTCAATACTCGTAGTGTTCGAATGTTGTAAATACTCGTAGTGTTCCAATGCTTATATACAGAGTTAGGAATGTTGTAAATACTCGTAGTGTTCTAATGTTGTAAATACTCGTAGTTTTCTAATGTTGTAAATACTCGTAGTGTTCTAATGTTGTAAATACTCGTAGTGTTCTAATGCTTATATACAGAGTTAGGAATGTTGTAAATACTCGTAGTGTTCTAATGTTGTAAATACTCGTGGTGTTCAAATGCTTATTTACAGAGTTAGGAATGTTGTAAATACTCGTAGTGTTCTAATGTTGTAAATACCTGTAGTGTTCTAATGTTGTAAATACTCGTAGTGTTCTAATGTTGTAAATACTCGTAGTGTTCTAATGCTTATTTACAGAGTTAGGAATGTTGTAAATACTCGTAGTGTTCTAATGCTTATTTACAGAGTTAGGAATGTTGTAAATACTCGTAGTGTTCTAATGCTTATATACAGAGTTAGGAATGTTGTAAATACTCGTAGTGTTCTAATGTTGTAAATACTCGTAGTGTTCTAATGCTTATTTACAGAGTTAGGAATGTTGTAAATATTCGTAGTGTTCTAATGTTGTAAATACTCGTAGTGTTCCAATGCTTATATACAGAGTTAGGAATGTTGTAAATATTCGTAGTGTTCTAATGTTGTAAATACTCGTAGTGTTCTAATGCTTATTTACAGAGTTAGGAATGTTGTAAATACTCGTAGTGTTCTAATGGTGTAAATACTCGTAGTGTTCTAATGCTTATTTACAGAGTTAGGAATGTTGTAAATACTCGTAGTGTTCTAATGTTGTAAATACTCGTAGTGTTCTAATGTTGTAAATACTCGTAGTGTTCTAATGTTGTAAATACTCGTAGTGTTCTAATGCTTATATACAGAGTTAGGAATGTTGTAAATACTCGTAGTGTTCTAATGTTGTAAATACTCGTGGTGTTCCAATGCTTATTTACAGAGTTAGGAATGTTGTAAATACTCGTAGTGTTCTAATGTTGTAAATACCTGTAGTGTTCTAATGTTGTAAATACTCGTAGTGTTCTAATGTTGTAAATACTCGTAGTGTTCTAATGCTTATTTACAGAGTTAGGAATGTTGTAAATACTCGTAGTGTTCTAATGCTTATTTACAGAGTTAGGAATGTTGTAAATACTCGTAGTGTTCTAATGCTTATATACAGAGTTAGGAATGTTGTAAATACTCGTAGTGTTCTAATGTTGTAAATACTTGTAGTGTTCTAATGTTGTAAATACTTGTAGTGTTCAAATGTTGTAAATACTCGTAGTGTTCCAATGCTTATATACAGAGTTAGGAATGTTGTAAATACTCGTAGTGTTCCAATGCTTATATACAGAGTTAGGAATGTTGTAAATACTCGTAGTGTTCTAATGTTGTAAATACTTGTAGTGTTCTAATGTTGTAAATACTCGTAGTGTTCTAATGTTGTAAATACTCGTAGTGTTCTAATGCTTATTTACAGAGTTAGGAATGTTGTAAATACTCGTAGTGTTCTAATGTTGTAAATACTTGTAGTGTTCTAATGTTGTAAATACTCGTAGTGTTCTAATGTTGTAAATACTCGTAGTGTTCTAATGCTTATTTACAGAGTTAGAAACGTTGTAAATACTCGTAGTGTCCTAATGTTGTAAATACTCGTAGTGTTCTAATGTTGTAAATACTCGTAGTGTTCCAATGCTTATATACAGAGTTAGGAATGTTGTAAATACTCGTAGTGTTCTAATGTTGTAAATACTCGTAGTGTTCCAATGCTTATATACAGAGTTAGGAATGTTGTAAATACGTGTAGTGTCCTAATGTTGTAAATACTCGTAGTGTTCTAATGTTGTAAATACTCGTAGTGTTCTAATGCTTATTTACGGAGTTACGAAAAGTGGTGTTTACAAGGAGTAAAGATAAAGTGTTCAACGTACTATAACTATCTCAGAATACTATTTTAAACCCTACTCTCATGGACCAAGGGTTTGGAAACAATAACTGGTATAACAACCAAAGCAACCAAGACCCTATTTGCTATCACGAGATTGTCCTTTAAATATCCAAATATTTCAGCAAGTGTTCTTTTCAAACTCTTTGATATTAAATTAAGCCAATATTACTTTACGGTGCAGAAGTCTGGGCATTTAATGATAGAGAAGTAATTAATAGATTTCATAATAATTTCTGTATAATTTGTATTAGGTGTAGTAAAAAATGTTTCTAGCAAGAGTAGACGACCATGTTAAATGTATTCGATATTGGTGTAAGTTATTGTGTATGTCTACTGATAGATATCCATAACATGAAAGATATATACAACAGTGGTAGATGTACTTGGGCATCATATGTTAGAATATATATAACAAATATGGATCTGGTTTTGTGTTGCTAAGTCATGAAATTGGAAATATTGATACCTTTGTCCATAATTATAAACAAAGACTTCAGGATTGTATTATGTTCAGCACAATTAACAGTTCAACGCATTTATATCCTAACAAATTATTATGTGCAGCCGTTGTAATGTTGAAGATAAACTTAGAGTTTTTATTTGTTTGTGATGGCCTACCTACTGAAATAAACTTAATGCTTAGTTGTCAGTATCTTTGTTGCAAAAAAAGAGTATATTGTTGTCCAACTAAGATGAGGAAGAAGGAATAAACTTCGTCATTATAAAAAAAATTGGTGATAAAAGAATTGTATTGGTTAATTTGGCCTGCAACGGATATAGCGTCCGCTGTTCCATCCGTTAACTTTTAACACTTTCAACTGTGTCCAGTGGCAGTTAATTTGGCGGCAAGTGCCACTTAAACCGAGCGTTAAAGGGGCAGTGGCACGTTTCTTTGTTCATTTCATATTTTAAAAGTTTAACTGATAATCGTATGTTAACGCTAAATGTATTATTTTGATAGTGTCATAAATCTCATGCTTCCAGCCAATCAGACAAAGCCATAGAGGACAAAGAATGAAGGTTCACATATAATTCATTGGCGGCCATTTTGTGTGAACACCTTTAATTCATTTTGTGTAAGAAAATGGAATCGCATGGATAAAATGTACATTATATATTTGAATTATTACTGTTTCATTTAATCTAAATGCATCGTCTGTTAATTGGAACCATTAATTTTCATTGAAATGTTATGTACAGACTCAATTGCAAACGAGGATTATAATGTATGGATTTGCTAAACTTTTATGAACTTGTATCCCTGAACAACGGTCATGTTTTCGGTAACGTCCTTAAACCCATTTTCGAGTTTTCCAAATCAAAAAGACCAAGTAAGGTGACTCCTGTGCAGAATACTCCTCAGGTAATACTTAGGGATAGTAGATTGTGTGACCCTTTAGCTCTTTGTAAGGGTCTTTTAATAACCCTATTAGATATGCTTCTCCAGAAGCACAAGACCTTTTAAAGCTAAAGTTTTCTGTACAGAACAATTTGTAAATGGAGACGGCAATCTTAACATATTGTTACTCAAAAAGGAAACACACTGGACATGCCCTAAATTAGATTTGAATATGAAGCCTGATAAGCTACATTGCCAATGGCTCTATTTGTGTTTTTATATTCAATTTCAGCAATATATACCCATTTAGATACGAATGCAAAGGCAGAAGTCAAACCATTCATAAACAAAGTAATTGAAGCCACTCAACAAAAGGATCAACGTTTGTTCTTTCACTGCAAACGATTATCTGATGGGTCAAAGTCAACGTATTTCTTCGATGTCAACTGGTACATCGATGGAAAACTTGTGAAGACATTCTCAAAAGTGCCATCCAATCGTTATGATAGTGACACTACCTTGGATGAAGATGCTTCATGGCGACTTCCTATGCTGGTCAGTTGATGCTATGTTAATATGTATTAGCACACTAGTAATGATTATGTTACATGGTTGTGAATCTATCGTTGTAAAGCGATTCGTACCGATTTAATACGGAATTTGTTATTGTTATACAAGTTTATGTTATAACAACAACATCAACCTTTTATCAACGGTTTTTGAATTATTTTCAAAATAGATTCCATTCAGTTTTTACGCCATTCACGTTCATGCAATCACAAATCGATTTAATTGCAATACGGATTTTTGGAATTACCCGCTTAAGCATATCACGCGACATTTTAGATGGCCACCAAACTCAGGATGAACTAAGCATGAGGACACACACAGTGCATTTTAAGAAACCGACATAGGGGTGGCAACAACTAAATTGTAAATGATGTAACCATGCAGATCTGTTATAAATCTCAAACAAATGATAACACCATCCTGAATTCTAGAAGAGAACTATACTTGCAACCGTTACATTACTCTTCACCATCTGTCAGCTTGCTGCATATATAATTGTAAATTAATTATGTACATTCTAAGGAGAGGGTATTTTAAGTTGGAAAATGTGTTCAAACAAGTGAATAAAATATGTTTAAACCAAAACAGAACTGCATATAAATCGTAGTTCATTCTCCCAACTTTTTACATCCATTGCCTTTATGCTCTGACATCCTCTCTAACTAACTAACCCCTGCAATAGTATCAGCCGATGCTGAAAGCACCATTTGTTCCATTTTCTACTAAATGGAGTCCTACTTGTAATGTACGAATATGTTAAAAATATGCTTGTTTCGACTTCAATGTACCTACGGTACTGTTGGTCACGCCCTTGGAAGGGGAGATCAACCTGAAAAATTAATCACACTGTAGATCATGCCTTTCATCTCAACGTCGCTACAACAAGGGCAGTAACAACAACTACAATTTCGAAACGCTGCATTGTCATTGTTGTTACGCACGTTCGGTGACGGTATCCTTAGATTAACGATGATTATTTGCGAAGGTGGTGTTGTGACGTTTGTTACTACGTTACTAAATAATGTGTACTATCACTAGAATATGATTTGTTTTTGCTGATAAGTGGGTCACTGACACGCTGTGTGTCTAAGCAGTCTATATGTTATTCACGAAAAGTTAAACACATTTGTTTGAAAGCCGATATTGTTATCTGAATATTGTTATATTTTTTGGTGTTTAGGCACGATTAAAACAAGTTGACATTGCTTCGATCACAAAACTGTTTCTAAAGAAAGAATGCGTGACGGATGTACCCCTATGAAGTTTGTTTACGAATGTTTAATCGATTGAAAATAAACCGCTGAAAACTCCGGAGTTAAGGACTCGCCTGACATGCATGAAGTTTTAAGAAAATAGTTTGTGCTTTGACGTTATTTTTAAACAAATTTAATCTGACAGTTTTATTGCGTCTATAACACCCTTCAATTTATGATAACCATACCTCTTCTGCTACATCTACATTTAAATTATCACATTTAAACATTAGGAGATAAACATACTGTGTTTGGAAAACAGCGGCATATAACGGAATTATTATAGCTCTTAATTTAATTTAAAGTCGAACGCGTAGCTTGAGGCTTTTTTATATTATTTCGTGACGCTTGTTAGCGTTTTCAAAATGTTAAGTTCTGCGTGTCATATATCCTCAAACTTGACGTCGGTATAATTGCATTGGTGTTGTAAATAGATTTAAGGTATGTGTATGCCGCATTTCGATTCATATTCGTATGATATTCTAGCCGCTTAAACTTTGTCGAGCCCGTTTTGGTCTAACGCTACAGAATGACGGACCATGTCAACGGGAAATCTGAACTGTTGTCGGTGTCGTGTATTTTACCGGTTCTGACAGACTGCAAGCGTTAAACATGTTTGAATAAATTCTATGAAAATGTACATACAATGCAATATTTGCATATTTTGTGCAAATTTTCGACACAACAGCAATATTTTAGAACTACTTGTTACTAGGCAACAAATGAATTATTGCGCATTAGATGAAGTAAAGAGAGCACCGTATAACCAAATTATATGCCCTCTGATTTTTTACAGCAGCCAATCAGAAACGAGTATTTTGCACATTTATGGTAGAATTTAGGTTTATTCATTTGTTACACAAAGATTATGATTACATTAAAAGTTTAGATTATGCAAGATACTCATGGTTTCAAAAATAGTTGCCATAGTTTCAAATTCGCAAATGAAATTTTTATCCAGAATAAATGAACTTTGATTAAAACTTCCATCTTGTCAAACTAAAAAATGAATTGAAGAGCAGAGAGCAATCAATAATGATACTTAAGCTTCCTTCTGAAATAAAGTGAATGACTTCAAAAACGTCTTTGATAATCTAATTCTGATATCTTTGTAACGTATGATTACCGAAAATGACGAGTGTATGCCGTAAAGCGTAGGATAGAATGATTTATCTACAACAATACACAGACGTGAAGATAACAGCATATATCAGAGCAATAATTAAATGACTAATTTTTTCAATATTCGGACTTTCATATGCAATTTCAAGGTATGAAATCTATTTACCCCATCAAAGTGCATATATGTGCAACAGGAGATTGATTAAAACCGCTAAGAAAACTGTTTAAGGCACAAATCGATCAGCTTTCATCCGATATTTTAAAATGTTAGCATTGCGAGAAAAAGAATTAGCTGTATTATAGTAATTCATGAACTAAATTAAGAAAAAACTACCTGATTGAAAGAAGAAGATCATATTTACAAATAATTCATAATAAAAGTTATCAGTTACGACAACAACATTCAACGATCGCAGCTTCGATGAAAGGCTTCATTACACGATGTTTTTCTTTTTTGAGCGATACACTTTACAGCTGCGTACCTTAAGTTTGTTCACATGCTTGTGTATCAGTGCAAATATCATATAATTTGGGGTTCCTTTGAACGTCAATGATTTAACCCCAGGAGCACTGACAATGGATCACCAATTGTCCAGGTGTAAATAATAATTCCAAAAACAGTATTTCGGGATCAACTCGTTACTGGTGCTGAATTTCGATAATTGACATGGTTAAATAGACAGATGGGGTCATATATGTGAAATTCAGATGTTCTTAAATTTCGATTTAAATATTCCATATAAATTTTATAAAAAAACTTTAAGCATATTTACATTGCCTTAGTGCAAAGAAACAAATATGACTTAGGTTTAAAACTGTTGATCACTTATGAAGGATTTTGTAGAGAAAAATAAAAAGTTGTGTTTTCGAAATTTTAACCCCTGGTCAGTTCAATGCCCTGTCACATTTGTTATGGTTAACTGTTAGGTATCATGTTAATGAATAATGAATCTTAACTTATGTAGTAAAATTTGAAAATTATTCGTTTCATTTTCGCAATACTAGGAAACCTCAAAGACATTCAAAATTACATGATATTTACACTAGTATACGTGTGAGAAATATCTTTATTCTTACCCGCCCCAGGAATACGAATTCCTGCTCTCACATAAAGGTTTAACCTTAAACTTGTGTGTGTGAGTACCAAGGAGATGTCACTTTCAAACAAACTTTCGCATGCAAAAGAAGGCAACAACACAAAAGTCTGCTCTACATATTTATTCAACACATGTCATATGCTTCAAGAGTCAAAGTTTCATTGGCCACCTCAAGTGGTTCAAACGGTCACAATATAATACTTGATATACTTCAGGATTACGGAGCACTTATAGCCACTCAACAAATTCACTGTATCTTGACAAACTTACTCAAAGGTAACAAGGGTTAACGAGAAGTGCCACAAGTTTCAAAGTATGCTTTCAAAACTGTAAATATATGTCTCAATAAGCTTATTCGCAGTTACAGTTTTCTACCATGTCTTGTCACGTTCCTTCAAGGTGTAAGTGTCTTGACAACTGATACAAAGTGATGATGGTTATAAAGCAAACATGTTACGGGTCTCAAAACGTACTTTCAGTATATCAAAACGGTATATGGTTGCAGTTACCAACGAAAAGTTGTTATGTATCTTAAAGCGTGTCTAGATTTGTGTATCCTGGCAAACATGTACCAAAACAATGACTATTAACACACCATGTTACAATTTCCAAAACAAACCCTCAGCACATATGTGCACCTCGGCACAGTTGTACAAAAATCATAATTCCAAAATATGGTCAGGTCTTGACAAACTTATACAAAGTTTAAAGCTTCAACAAAACATGTCTCAAGTGACTATGAAAAGGTGAAATGCGATACAAGCTGGTACAAAGCTGAGTTTATCAGTACGACATGATATATGTCTCAAGTTACTTATGGAAATGTGAAATGTGATACAGTAAAATGGTACAAAGCTGAGCTTATCAGTACGACATGTTATATGTCTCAAGTTACTTATGGAAATGTGAAATGTGATACAGTAAGATGGTACAAAGCTGAGCTTATCAGTACGACATGTTATATGTCTCAAGTTACTTATGGAAATGTGAAATGTGATACATTAAGATGGTACAAAGCTGAGTTTATCAGTACGACATGTTATATAACTCAAGTTACTATGATAATGTGAAGTATGATATAATGTTGTGATTATTACTGTGACATGTTTAAGTATCTCGAAAAGTGCTATGGAAATGTGAAAGACGAGTCAGGAGAAGAAAAACACTACTCTGGTCAAGAGGCAAGAGCGTTCAGCTCGAAAGGTCTGCACGAACAAGTTTTAGCAAACACTAAAATATGACCACAGTTCATGTCCAACAAAGATGGCGGACCAAACCACACGTGGTCCGAAAGCATGGCTAAACACAACGCTAAGCGTCTAACGCACATTCAAGACACACTGCTTAGCAAACAGTTACATGACTAATGCTAGAAAACGATAAACTAAACGATGTGACTGACAGTACTAAATTACCTGACCAGAAAAATGAGTGCATAAACGAGTAACCGGAGTAACGAACTTCGTGGTGGCCCCATCTCAAACACGTGTGTCAGTCCAAAAGCAGTACCGACCTTATATAGGCGAGTCAGCCCTATTACAGCCTTCATACGCTCGCACGATATAGTCCCTCCAAACACAACGGCAGACTTGACCGATTCCGAGTGATCGTCACGAAATCAGCCGAAATATTCCTATTGTTCAACATCCATACGTGTTGCGCAAGCGCAACCGGAAGCCACACGACTGTCAACAAACCAGACACTTCCGATATGAAGGCATCAGCCCTCTGTGAGTACACAGGTATTACACTGTTCATTACATACGCAGGTAAGTGAACAAACTTTTGGTACGCAGCTGTATTCTGTGTCAAATTGTTAACGCTTGACCAGCTGAAATGTTAACCTCACAAACATATTTAAATTAAGTGTGAAATTATCATGTACATACCATATATATTGTGAATAAGAGAGTTCTTCTGAATTTCGTTTCCACAAAAAATACCCCGCTCGAATGGTCCCATTTATTCAAGTAAAATACTCATCAGGAATGAAATGTTTAATTGTTATGAAAAGTGTGGATCTAATTTCAATAGAAGCGAGTTAAATATTGGATTTTTTGCATTTTATCTCTCTTTAAAATTTAGCGCTCATGTATGAATGACAAGGCATGCTCAAAGCGCCAAGATTTGTATCATAACCCTAGAAGAATGGTATTTTCGGGGCAGCCTTATAAGAAGCATAGTAACAAGCACTCCGCACGGCAGCACAAAGCCGTCTTTCACTGTGTACAGCTGAGTAGCGATCATGATCAAACCTGGGCCGTTAGCGTGAGGGGCAAGCATGCTAACCACTGCATCACCGTACTTCACTTAGCGTGAGGGGCAAGCAAGCTAACCACTGCATCACCGTACTTCACTTAGCGTGAGGGGCAAGCAAGCTAACCACTGCACCACCGTACTTCACTTAGCGTGAGGGGCAAGCATGCTAACCACTGCATCACCGTACTTCACTTAGCGTGAGGGGCAAGCAAGCTAACCACTGCATCACCGTACTTCACTTAGCGTGAGGGGCAAGCATGCTAACCACTGCATCACCGTACTTCACTTAGCGTGAGGGGCAAGCAAGCTAACCACTGCATCACCGTACTTCACTTAGCGTGAGGGGCAAGCAAGCTAACCACTGCATCACCGTACTTCACTTAGCGTGAGGGGCAAGCAAGCTAACCACTGCATCACCGTACTTCACTTAGCGTGAGGGGCAAGCAAGCTAACCACTGCATCACCGTACTTCACTTAGCGTGAGGGGCAAGCAAGCTAACCACTGCATCACCGTACTTCACTTAGCGTGAGGGGCAAGCAAGCTAACCACTGCATCACCGTACTTCACTTAGCGTGAGGGGCAAGCATGCTAACCACTGCTTCACCGTACTTCACTTAGCGTGAGGGGCAAGCATGCTAACCACTGCATCACCGTACTTCACTTAGCGTGAGGGGCAAGCAAGCTAACCACTGCATCACCGTACTTCACTTAGCGTGAGGGGCAAGCAAGCTAACCACTGCATCACCGTACTTCACTTAGCGTGAGGGGCAAGCATGCTAACCACTGCTTCACCGTACTTCACTTAGCGTGAGGGGCAAGCATGCTAACCACTGCATCACCGTACTTCACTTAGCGTGAGGGGCAAGCATGCTAACCACTGCTTCACCGTACTTCACTTAGCGTGAGGGGCAAGCATGCTAACCACTGCATCACCGTACTTCACTTAGCGTGAGGGGCAAGCATGCTAACCACTGCATCACCGTACTTCACTTAGCGCTGTGAATATGTATTATACAGAGAATAACTGATTAGGTGCATACGTGAATTATTGGATGTCAAGTATATCCGAAAATTGATAGCAAAAGCCCCCTAGCACTCACTTCATAAAAATGGTTTCAAACCAACTCAAACGATCACTGACATTATGGGAATCACTATGTACATCTTATATAACGAAGTCTTAAGCTTATTGACCACATTCTACATGCGATAAACCTTTTTCTACAAAAATGATTTTGTGAAGAAATCTATACCGATATTCACAAGCATGAGATCGTATCTAATTCATTTTCTGGTCCTTATCAATAGGTAACACGTTCAGACATTATATATATAGAATGTTTGTGTAAATCAGGAAACCATAGTACATATGTAATGTCTATGGTCCTGATGTCTACAGGAAATGTAGAAGATGTTCTTTTATTTATCTGACAGAAAATGTCTTTGTTATGTTCTACATCATTCTATTTTGCATTCTATCTTGATGAAAACAATAACACAGATTGATAAAGCGTTTTTCAATACAAATGTCATTTGATTGCATGTCCGTTCACTTACTTTTAATGTCCGGAAAGTTACCTTTTTAATTTCATTTTCTTCATATTTGGTTTATGGTTTTAATAAATCTTTGGCGAAGACACTGCTCCAAATGATACGTTTTCGATTTTCAAACAGAAACTACAATATAAGTCTTTGTATAGGTAAACTGCTCCTACCGTGCCCGTTCCTCCAGAGATGGAGTTCCCAGTCCTCCTGTAATGAGCCAACAGTTCTTTGCCGGTATCAAGGTAAGTTGGGTTATTCAACTTTCGCCTGTGCCATTCCACCTTTATCTAATATTTCGTTTATTTTCCCAAAACTTAGCTCTGACATCTTTCAAATCATCCATTTCAAGAAATTCTTATACATTTGCGTTGGCATTTTATGATATACATAGAATAGGAATGGGAGCTTAATTTTGTAAGACCAAGCTTGTTATTCCAGGAGATCTGTCATAACATTTCGGAAAATATCGCACTTGTCCTTGTACATAACCTGTTTGCCTTAGCTCATTGGTGTAAGTAGAACATTTTCCAAAATGCAGACCAGAATGTTTGTATTGAAGGCATCCAAACCGAGAGCAGCACTCGACGAAGCTGAAACTCCGAAACCCAGTATTTAAGGTGTCCATGAATAATTGCGTCTTATTACATGTAAGGATTAAAAGTAAGTATTGCATAATGTCAGGGAAAGAACATAATGCGTCGAGATGCTTTGAACGGTTGGTTGTGTATACAATATGCGTCAAACACAAAGTAACATAAACTAAGTCAACAGTTTGTTGAAGTCTAACTGTCTTATCCTTATTTCGTTCTTTTTGTAACATTCAGATCAACTTTACCTATATTAGTAAAGATTTTGATGTAATGAAAGATTAAGAATGTTGAGTACTACAACTTGTCATAAAAAGCCTGGCACGCCCTGAGTGAGGAGATTAAGTAGGTAGGCGTTAATGTGTCCGGGAAATGTTACAAGTGTGATACAGCTTCACAGGGCTTGTACAGCTGATTAAACATGTTCTCATGAAGCTCGCTCTGTTCCAGGTTTCACCAGCAGGTGTTATAGAAATCGAGGAAGGTTCTACAGGCACTGTGTATTTCCAATCAACTATCCCCGTCCCGTGTATCACAACGCTCCACGGAAGGCCATCAGTGACACTAGATTCTTGTCAAATCAATTTTGAAAATCTTGTGAACGAAACTAATGAACAATGTAAATTTTCTGGTCCTACTATTGCAAACATTAAACTGAGCAAAGACTGCGGATTTGGTTTTAATGGCAGGAATTGGAACTCAAGTCAATCTATGACTGTCAGAGCGATATCAGACGGAACAACAGGGGATCCTAGCAGCCCGGCTCTGATAAGACTTTCCACGTCGACAAAAGCAACATATCCCTTGTGGTCTAACTATAAACTATCGGAAATAAAGGTAGATATTTGGCAATCAATTCTAAGTCACATTTCCACACGGGGTAATCAATCATCCATTTATGTGAGTAATTAGCATTAAGCATTTAATTAGAACTTACATCAACTGCAAAAATACAGTGAGTGCTCTTCTTCTATCAAAATGTATACTTTATCAAGTAGCGGGAGGGCATACCAATATTTGGGCATAGTTGTTTTGATAGGATTTCTTTTTCATATTGCTGATCGATTCGCTAAAGAGCACTTCTTGTTTTTTTCGCAGCCGATATGGGTCAGAATTTTCCTAAATTTTTTATTTTGAAGTAAGAAAGCTGTTGTTGCAAATCGAAAATGCTAATTACTCACAGAAATTGATGAATGATTACTGCATGTGATTTCTTTCAAAGATTTCAAAGAGAAAAAGTGTTCATTTCATAATGGATCGCAGTTCATTATCATTTAAGATTCGATGTCTTTTGGTGTAGGAGTTTGTCCTGAAAAAAATCCAATTCGATCTGAGATTGACAAAGATTTGTTAAATAAAACGTAAATATTAACCAATTTTTTTAAATGAGGATTTATGTAACTCTTTAGATCAGAGCCAAAGATCGCAACCGGAAGTTATTGGGCAAAAGTTGTAAAGCATGAACTGACGTACACATTGCTACGTTCGATGGGATGCGCTATGAGTGAGTCAACGTTCATGGTTCAAAGATTTATCCTTTCTTATAGTAAATTAATCAATCAATCAATCAACTTTATTGTCATAAGTTTACAAATACATGTAAAAACGATATGGGATGATGGGGGTAGTTTACATAATATATATCACATCAGAGACCATGGTTTTATACAATACAAAAAATATTTATTGTTATACTTATCATATAGCATTTGTAGATATTATAATACAGATAAATTTACAAAGATTTCGTAATTGTAATATATTTATATATATATAGTTATAGTTTCAAATAAGATATATTATTATATTATATATAGTATAAAATAATTATTAAAATACATATTCCTAGAAGTATCAAAGTTTGGGTAATGGAATAAATACTGGAAATCGTCTTCGATCTGGGAGGAACAGGATGGACAAAATCTTTCTTTTGAGTTAATGTTCTCCCGGCGACCTGTTTCTATTGGTAATTTATGATTGGCAGTTTTAAATTTAAAATTAGTTTTACAGAGCTTTGTTACTAACTTACGTTGTAAGAATGAACTATTGTAATACGATTTCATACATTCATAAATAAGTCCTTTAGAGGATGATGATATAGAGTGGTTGATATGTTGAAGGAATTGATTTAAAATTCTAAGTTTAACAGCATTTTTGAACCAAGAGATGGAAACTCTATCTGGGGTTCCCATATATTGGACATACCAATTTTATCCAGTGTGTTTTTGAAGAAGAACCACATTGGACACATCCTAAAAACCTTTTTGCATCTTCTTCTCCAGAAGCATAAGACCTAGAAAGCTGAAATGTTTTGTACAGAATCCTCACTAGTTAGAATCATGAATTTTAGCTTTAGTTGCCCTGTGACACATTTCATCCTTTCTCCATCTTTCTGATCTTAAAACACAGCCATTTTCTGAGCTTCGATATGTGATGAGAGTGTATATTTAACATGAAGTGCAACACCGCCTGATTTGCACCCGGATTTTGAGACTTTTCTGTTTTTCAAGGATACATAATAGCCTGGAATATTTACTTTGTTATCGAAGTTCGGTTTCTCGTAGTTCAATTGAATCATATTGTAAAAATTTGTTTAGAAAGGCTGTACAGAGAAGATGTTTTTTATATATGTCTGTTATTTCTTTTGGCTGTGACTTGTTTGTAGTGTTGGAATATTCTTGACACCCCTATTGCATTGGTGATGTGTTGGTTCTTGTTGTGATAAGCTGTTTGCTGTGTGTAGTTGACTCGTAGTAGGCTTGTGAGTGTGCTGGACTTGCATGCGCGAAGAAACGCCGAAGACTGAGGAAGTTTCTCGATGGCTTGGGTGTGTCGTTGGGTGATTTCATTGGACGCTTGGATGTGGTAATGCGTTTACCTTCAATGAATAGCTTATCTCCGAGCATGGTACATTTTTGTTCTCAAATTTTGCTGATTAGAGATCTATGTCTCTGCACAATTATGTCCCCCCCCCCCCCCCCCCAAGGGTCGGGAGACATATTGGTTTTAGCTGAGTTACCGTTGGCGTCGGCGTCGGCGTCGGCGTTCCTATTTCGTTTCCGGAGCATATCTCTAAAGCTATGTGACGATCATCACCAAACTTTGTATACTGTCTCTCTATATCATGTAGATTTGCCTTTTGGAGGTTATACATTTCTAAAAATTAATTAATTTTTTTATTTCCAAGGCAACAATTTGGACTTAGTCTTTTTCAAGGGTAGTGTTCGTTTCCGGAGCAGATCTCTAAAACTACTTGACCGATCGTCACCAAACTTGGTATACTGTCTCTCAATATCTTGTAGATGTGCCTTTTGGAGGTTATAGATTTCAATTTTATTTCATTTCCATGGCAACAATTTTGACTTAGCCTTTTTCAAGGGTTTCAGCATTTGCTACAATTGTGGAGTTGATAGGTTATTTATTCAAGTTGAATTATACAGAGAACATTAATGGTGCTTTATCATAGTATTGTTTTGAGATTGGAGCATTTGAGGAAGGGGGAGACATCTGTTTTTATTGGTAAAAACACTTTCTAGTTTCCTTTCGGTACTGATGGCTCACACCGTGTTGTGTACCTTTAAGAAAGGATGGAGCAGCCTTCATGAATGTTTCGCCATCTTCGTAAAAAGCAAACTTGGCTTCTGTGGGGCGTGGTTTGTTATCATTTCCGTTTCTTACCCTACCGATTCGGTGTGCTCTCTTATTAGGAATATCTTCAATTTCCTCAGTTTTCAATTTGGACTTGATGAAATCTGTAACGACTTGCTCGCAATTATCTTGTTCTTGCTTGCTCACTGAACAATATTCATCTCCTTACTTCTAGTTTTAAGGTCAATAAGCTGTTCATAAATGTGGCCAATCTTTTGTGCAATTTCTCCAATCAGATCAACATTTTCGGAAATGAACGGTTGCATTCCTGGTATGTTTGCTTGTTCATGTTTCGTGTAGGTTGCATTAATTTGGTTTAGTTGGAAACTAAATGACACTAAGTTCATGTTGATTGTGTCAAATATGTCACTCATAAAGTGGACATTTCATTCAATATCTGATATTTTGTATTCTTTTCTTTGAGTTTATGAATGTTACTGTTGAATCTGTCATATGTTAACTGCTTCTATCGCATCTAGTGCGATTATTTTGCTACACTTTTTTGACA
Organism: Steromphala cineraria; assembly: GCA_916613615.1. NCBI lineage: Eukaryota > Metazoa > Mollusca > Gastropoda > Trochida > Trochidae > Steromphala > Steromphala cineraria. The sequence goes on along the minus strand of OU744734.1, from coordinate 60,842,048 downwards.
GCCTTTGCATGAGGTGTGAATGCAAGGTAACCCCGTAAAGCCCCACCCGTGGAGCCCCACTGTTACCCGGCGATGTCACCAAATGCATTTGACCATTGGTGTACCATCAAATTTGAGGTGTTTGGGTTGGAAATGCCGAGCCATCGGGCTGTATAAGGGCTAAAACAATGTTTCTGGTCTTTACATTCAGGCAAAAATGATGCGATGACGCTGATTTTTTTTACTTTCAAATTTATTTTTATTGAACATGAAGAAAAGTAATTAAAAAATATAACCTTTGAATAACTTGTTCACTGCCTCTCTGAAAGCACTAACGGAAAGAAGCGAGTAACATTTAAATGCTTGTGTTTCAATCTTATTTTCTTGCTCCCACCAATAACATTCTCAATTTTGGTAGAAATACTAAATGGGTATCTTCCAAGTTGCAGGTAAACCATGCAATCTGGAGTTGAGGCTTTAACCTTTTAAGTGAGACAGACAGAAAGAAACAGTTCATTTATGTGTCACTCGCCAATTACTTGTTAAAAAGCTTCATAAAATCAAATATAGTCATGCCAATAAAGTCACCCCCTCCTCAATTGTCGAAAGTTGCCTTAAAATTGGTACAAAGCTTTTTGTGTTCAAAGAGATTCAAATATTCACCTAATGCAACTTGTGAACGTGATAAACGAAAAGCAAGTGCTTTTAATTGAACCACAATTTATATGTCGTCCGCTCTTAGTACTAATAGTTAATATCCGCACAATGCCAAAGCCAACGTCCACTGTGCACAATAGGGAACCAAATTATTGGAATGAGTCGAGCTGGCGCAACAAATAACGTCATAAGTCGTCAGCTCCATGTAAGTAAAAGAACTGTTCAGAGGATAAATAAACTGCATCGCACATAGCAGACATTGGCCCCAAAAAAGCCTCCCTGCGAGATTACCGTGTACTATTCCGTTTAGTACGTCGGAACCGCCGTTTATCTCCGGGCTGCGTTCGTTTTGCACAGAGTGTGTCGCACGAGAAATGAAATTCCTAATCGAACAACCATAGTGTCACTCTCGTGTGCACTCTTGAGTCACTCAATGTCCCTCCTGCTAAATCGGGGAGGTAGGTCGTGAGAGTAACGGAAGTACGTCAATTGATACGGTGTTTATAACATACCACAGGCATACTTACTTAAATATAAGTCTGCTTTAACACATTAGCAACATGCCAATGTGAGGTTTAGATTTGGTTAAAGGAAAACTTTAACATATCTGTGATTTTGGAGACCATGTGATGTTAAAACTTAATGATAAAATCTTTGTCCAAAATTAAATTTTTCGGCCATATTGTTTACAGCCAGGAAACCAAGTGCGACACTCAGTAGAGAATACAAGTCGTTCGCTCTTAGTGGCATCCGAGCATGCGCGAGATTACACTCGAGTGAGTCAAAACGAACGCAGCCCCGATGTCATTCCGAGACAGATGGGGTCACCATACTAGCTAAGCCCAGGCTTAGCTGTCAAACGGTGAATAGTAGACTGCTTCAGGAGGAGGCTTCATGGCTAGAAGACCATTCCTGACTGAGACGGTTATGTGTTCTTTGAGCCACTCAGCACAGGTACATCAGAGTTCAACATTGGCGTTTTCGTCACTGATGAATCCCTTTTTTTGCTGCATAGGATCGATTGGCGTTTGCGGGTGAGTCGACTTGAATGGGAAAGGTTCCGGGATGACTTTGTGGAGGCATCAACTATAATGGTTAAACTGACCTACTCATACTGCGGGAAAACGTCAATCAGCGGACCGACAGACGTGTTCTTGAACGAATCTGCCTGCCACATGCTCGTCATGTGTATGGCAATTATTTCTTGCTATCAAGGGTTCAAACCACAGGCCTAGATATTTAAAGGCCTCTGCATATTTCAGAAAACTCGTGTTGAGATCTCGCTCTATTCCTGTTACGACATATTGTCTGGTTTTGTCCTTGTTTTAGATTGAATGGAATGCTATATCGCAACTTTTGGGATTCCTGAAAAAGGGATAGCAATTTGACATTGACTTGACTTTCAGTTGTTGGAATCGACCCAGAAACGACCTAATTATGCCTTTTTAAATACACCGCCTAATAAAGCCGGCAACAGAATAAAACGCACTGAAGCGTGACTGCCTCGTGACGTGAATACCCTGTTGTTTTAAAACTCGTTATGTAAAACAACACAAGCTAACAGTAAAGGCCAATGTTTAACTGTCGATTAAACATATTAAACACCATCCAAATATCTCAAACTTTCAATAAATTGGTAGTTAAATTAAACATCATGCAATTTATATTTATGAATATGTAAGACAATGAATAAAAACGATGTTGTGCACATAATGCTACAGCATGGAGCTGGTCTCGCCTCTGCGCAGTGTTGTTATAACAGTTGTACGTTCTTATTGTATACGTAAGTAGCACAACATAATGGACTCGTCCAATTCAGTGAGTGGCGTATCACTTTCCATGGAATGTTTGTCATCCTGTTTTGCCTTACCTATACGAGTCAAACGACAGTAAATGCGACGGAAAGGGAGAGAGATTGAACGACACCAATGGGTACGACTTCAAGATGCATTTATTTAACGGTTAATGGGTTTGAGGTTAAACCCCGTAAAGTTTTCCAGGGCTTGTAGTGTAGATTTATCGGAACAAAAGTGCTGGGTTATCGAGGATGCTATGCATATTGCTTCTGCAGAAAAAAAAACAACATGTTTTTAGAAGCGAAGCTCCAGTAAATTAAATGTCTCCTTAAAATTCATCAAATAGTATATACACAAGATTTCAGCTTTCTGAGCAATTTGCCATTTGAACAGAAGGTGAAAAAGGCACAGCCCTTATTAATGGTCCTAGGGTCAGCAAGGCTGTACATTATAAGCTAGTTCAGAAATCTGTAAACTAATTAAAGCATCTGTAGAAGAAGTCGACAATGCAAAGTTTCAGGCCGGATGACCTAAAAATTTAATAGTAGCCTATATGATAAGGTATTCACAAATTACTTGTTATTGTTCCTTGTTTCGTAACTTTATACCTGCGTTTTTCGCTTTACAGTACCTCTAATCCTGGGTTGTATCTATTGTACAAGCACACAGAGAAGCCAATCGAGGTAAGTATCTACACAGAAGTTATATGAATAGTAGATATAACTTGATTTGTAATAAATAAATGTAGTTGTTGAACACACACACATGTAAACAGCAACATCTAAATAAACAGTGTGCGTGTTATACCAGGTTCTTGTCGAGGCAACATCTAAGTAAACAGTGTGCGTGTTATACCAGGTTCTTGTCGAGGCAACATCTAAGTAAACAGTGTGCGTGTTATACCAGGTTCTTGTCGAGGCAACATCTAAGTAAACAGTGTGCGTGTTATACCAGGTTCTTGTCGAGGCAACATCTGAGTGAACAGTGAGCGTGTTATACCAGGTTCTTGTCTAGGCAACATCCAAGTAAACAGTGAGCGTATTATACCAGGTTCTTGTCGAGGCAACATCTAAGTAAACAGCGTGCGTGTTATACCAGGTTCTTGTCTAGGCAAGATAAAAAGCAGACAATTGCATTCGAACATGTCAAAGAACCACAATGGGTTAGTGATAGATGCGTCACATACCAAACGAGGGAGATATTTCATAGTAACTACATTTCAAAAAGCAACAATTGTAATTGCTAAGAAACAATGTAAACATTATTTACATGAACTTAGTTACACATTTTGATAATTATTATTGGCCACTTAACGTCAAACATTTGATTACACCCAGATTAAATATATAATACATGGATTAATATATATATATACACAAATAACAAACCCTGAATTTGGGTTCAATCTAAAACTACGATTATAAACATCATGACCTTCTAAACACAATACATCATTAGCAATCTAAATAAATTGATATCAATGGTGTTATATTTGGTCATACTTTAAATTGTCTAGTTATGAACATAATGACATATTAAAGCGATAAACACATAAAGTACCATAAATTAATTACTCACACATGTTACCTTTAACAATTCCTCTCATTAAATCTCAACTCACATTCATTGACATAGTGAAGAAATGAATAAATTAATACCCATGTAATCTAACGATAGTAATACGTAATGAAATACAACGAATTCACGAGTTATGAACATAATGACATATTAAAGCGATAAACACATAAGGTACCATAAATTAATTACTCACACATGTTACCCATGTAATCTAACGATAGTAATACGTAATGAAATACAACGAATTCACGAGTTATGAACAAAATGACATATTAAAGCGATAAACACATAAGGTACCATAAATTAATTACTCACACATGTTACCCATGTAATCTAACGATAGTAATACGTAATGAAATACAACGAATTCACGAGTTATGAACATAATGACATATTAAAGCGATAAACAAATAAGGTACCATAAATTAATTACTCACACATGTTACCTTTAACAATTCCTCTCACTAAATCTCAACTCATATTAATTGACATAGTGAAGAAATGAATAAATTAATACCCATGTAATCTAACGATAGTAATACGTAATGAAATACAACGAATTCCGTATTGCACTCCTCAATCCGTATTGCACTCCGTATTGCACTTCTCACGGAACTACTTTCTTAGCGAGGGCGGTGTCATGTCAGCTATTTATAGGAATTTACGGCAGGGGAAACCCCGTATCAATAATGTAAACAACCGCACAAATTTTTATTCAGACGTTCCTGAGTGTTTTTATCAGGATAAATTGACATTGCTCACAATTATAGATAAAAATATTAACAAATTAAATTAAATTACACTTTGCCGATCGCAACGAAAATACCGATCTCAAAAACTACATCGACAAAACCGTCCAGAAAAGTTTAATCACAAAGTTTGCAAATTACCTGAAGGAAAACAATGAAGAGCGAAGAGTTTAGGTATTCCGGCTCCGGATCTTGTGATTCTGATCGCACAAAACCGCTGTCAGTTCTGCCACATGTGCCAGCTCAGTGACATCGTTTCCATGGGGTCAAATTATGACTTCCGGTCTACTCAGCGACAGCAACATTAAGATTACCGTAACTTCAACTTTACCTCACAAACAAATTCAATGAATGTCCCTCCAAAACGTAGACGTGCCATCATTGATAGTGATTCAGATTCTGAGTGAGTACAGTCATTTCCTCTCGTTGGACTGTTCTGTAACGTCATATCTCCATGTTCACACGTTCACGTTTTAATACGTTGTGACTGAACTTTGCCGAATGTCAACTGATGTTATGAATGTTTAAATTGTATTCGAATGAAATGTTGATATACGTGCAAGTGCTATGCAAGTGTCATTAAAGAAATGTCAAGCATATGAACAAATATCTTGCGTCTGTTTATTCATCTCAGTTTTGTGTGCACGTCATAGGTGGAGGAATGTGATGACGTAATATTTCGTGAAAGGGTTAGCGGAGTAATTTATTTAGGTCAAGACAACACGTAAACATTCTTCCGTGTAGCCTACAGATTTATTTGAAGTAAATTTTAAAAATGAAAAAAGGGTATGTAATAAATATAGAACGTCATTCTAGTGCATTTTTTCGTTTGTATTGAACTCGTAGATGTCACAACTCGTTGTTTCTTTGCTCTTTGTGACATCTACTCGTTCAATACAAACGAAAACATGCACTAGAATGACGTTCTATATATATATTACACTCTAAATGAAATATATTAAAAAGTCATACTTTTCACTATGCTACACACTAAATTTATATTGATAATTGCAGTGATTACTAACCTTGCTTAGCTTATCAAAGTTTATCTTAAAATCATCTGTCATTGTGCACTGTTGTACTTTACAAAATCATCCAATAAGTCAAATATGGTAAATTATTTTCTGATTAAAAATTAACCAATGAGAGGACATATTGGGTTGATTGTGATAAAAAAGATTGCATAGTAATGAACTTACTCAACTTCCCTCCTATTTATAGATAAATTCAACCATGTACTATTAAACCTTACCTATGGATACTAGAAATTGATAGCAAATAACGAAAACCATATGAAAAAGAACAGATTAGATTGAAATGAATAAAAACTTTATCATAAAATAAGATTTTACATATTGAAAACATCATGGAGGGAAATTTCAGTGTTATGATAAACCAAATAGGTTTATACCTATCCATACTATAAATAAAGATTTGCTATTTGCCGTATATGTTTAAAAAGGTATGACTTGAATTTCACATGACGACTGTCTCCGTTTAGGTGATGATGATCACGGAGCATAACCCAATATACATTGTGATGGAACTGATCCCTGTGCTGTATCCATTAAGGCAGGGGGTGATATATACATCGTTTATATATGCAATTGAAAATATATTGTCAAACGACTGGGCTGTGAACATGGAAACAACCTTGACGTTAAGGAACAATATCAAGGACAACATGCCAAGGTAAGATTCCTGATATAATCGTTATAAATGAATTAGATGATAGCCCCATAATCATTTATTGTTTCTTATTTTCAAAAACTATTTCTTGTTCATATCAATGTTCTTAAACGGCACAGCAATGTTCATTGATATAGAGACTTTTGCATTGTTTTTGCCGAAAATATCATGTCTATCCAATCGAGTGGAGTGAGAAAGAGATATTTTAACAAATGGCGCAAACAATGAAATGAAATATAATTTTTAGTATCATAACATTTTTAGTATCATAAAACACAGTTCTCAGACCTCGAAAGGCAAAGTTGGTCTTGTGATGAACGACACAGTCCAATTTATCCTTTCCCGGTAAAAAAATAGTTTGATTGAAATAAATTCATATTTAATCGGAAAGAGGTTTTGAAAAATATATGATTTGTTTATTTATATCAGATCCAACAAAAGTTTGGGTTACAACTATAAGCTCCTTATGCATTTTGAAATGTCAGTCAGCAATGTTTACACTGAGTGAAGCTGCTATGTTGGGGTGACAGATCTCTCGCTTCGTAATTGTTTTTGCAATAACACGAGGAATCATTAATTGCAGCAACAAGATATGAACTTCTAATGGTTTTTTAATGTTGAAGGATACATTGGGACTGCAACATTTAAACAAATCACACCGAAAACATCACAAAAGGTCGTTTTTGTCAACCCAGTGCAATGGAAATATGACTTTCTATTGCTTTTCTTGAAATATGGATTATATTTTCACCGTATAATCCTATATTTCATTGCTATTTATATGATAAATGATCAAATTAGTATGTTATTTGATAGTATACAACGCAACAATAGTTTAGACTCACCATCAAATAATGCTATGAAAGTGTATGTATTGGTGGGGATGGTAAAATGGATTTGTGCTTTCTCAAACCTCAACTTATTACCAAAGTGTCATGCATTTGTCATTAATGGATCTTCATGAAAGTTAATTAACAAATGCTCATGAGAAGACCATGGACTTTGTTAAAAAGGCATTTGTTTACGGATCAAATTGGACCAAATTCTAACGAGGACAGTTTTTCATTATTTTGGGCCGAATAAAATGTTCTTTCTTTAAATCATTGTTACGGCGTTTTTTCCGAGACATGAAGAATAGATTCAATAGTTCGTAAGATATTAGCGATACAAAAATAGGACATTAAACTTTTCACTGAGTTTAAACGTTTGTCTTTTAGTATATACTAACCTGACACATAATCTATAAAACATATTTTCCAAGCGTAGTGGTTACAACAATTCCATATAATCTCCAATCAAATGTTCCTATAACAAACATATATATGTACAAAGGTTGTCCTACCAACTGGTACGATAGTCGAGATTGGATACGGAAATAAGGACGAGCTGTTAAACATCCATATTACCCCGTCCCCTGATGACATTGGCAAGGTCACCGGGCTGTGTGACAATCTGAATGGTGTCCGTGATGAATCCAGCATTCTAGCTCAACATCATAGGTAATGACATATCTTACATATTATTCTGTTACACTTTTAAAAGATGCTATAAAACAAGTGAAACCAATGTGACCTTTCATAATTTATAGTGATATTTTTCATTCAACACCCCCACTCTCTGTGTCTGTCTCTCTCTTGCATACAGCCACATCTCAAAAAGCAATGTCAAAAATGTTGGGTTACCAACTTAAATTCAGTGCACATGTACTGTTTTGTCTTCGTGAAAGCCAGCTAACCCATCGGAATCCAAGGTGTTTTTGCTTCTCATCAGGAGTGCTGACAACGTGTAAAAAGTCTATGGTGGGCGTAAATTCTGCCTTGTGCCAGTATATTTGAGGGGAATATTGCTCCCAACCTTCAACAACATGACTAGCGGCGCCTTGCCTGAAGTATCAGACTCTCTTACATAAGAGTTCTAAAGATAGTTATTTAACTGAAGCATTCGTGAAAGGTGTGCTTAAGAGCAATATAGGCCATAGACATATGTGAAACAGAACAGCACATGATAATCACAGGACATCAAATTCCAACATAATCAATGAGATTCTGATGTAAACTGATCAATCTCTTATGTTAAATGTTTTACTGCTTCTAAATCACTTAGAGGACTTTGCTTTATATGTCTTGTTTTGAGTCACAATCTCAGCATCATCGACTTGGCATTATTTTCTTTTACAAATTGTAATTTTTCACCTTTTGAACGTGTATTCAAGAAAATTACGCTTATTAGGTACACAAAAAGTAGAAAATGTCAGCACAGAGAACGAGTGATTGTCGCTGATATACAACAGTCTAATAGCAGGGTCCTTCAGGTGCACAAGACAACATATGACTACAAATTGTGGACGGCTTCAGTATATAGGACACACAGTTGACCACTTCAATCACCACAATCAGCAACAGGCTTGGGTCGTGTGACAACAGTATGTTCACATTGTTAAGACGATTCTGTGCAGCAGGTATCTTGGCCTATCGATGATTGCTCTTCAACATAGGAGGAATTAGTATCTGCGGGCCTGAACTATCACTCTGTATAGCCGTACACCGGAACTAGCGAGGTGTACGGCGGAGAAATGTTGCTAGCTTGGATACAGAATGACAAGCACATACATTTTACTAAATATGAGTGCTAAAATTACCACATGATGTTGATTTTTTGAAAGTTATGAAGTAAAATATTACCTAACTTTAGATTTCGGCTCCTCGCTAGCAACATTTTTCCGCCGTACACCTCGCTAGTTCCGGTGTACGGTTATACACAGTGAATATGGGTTGCTTGCAAATCCCACTTCTTTATATTTTATTCCTAGCGTCTTAAGAAGGCAAAGAGAATGATGGCTTCAAACTGCACACATTACGTTCACGCCTTTAGCGTTTGGTGTTTTTGTTTAGGTAGCCAATTGACACATTTAGTGAAGATTTATTACCGTATGACAATACAACTACTACTACTTCAAGCCCAGAGTTAATGTCACTCTCAATAATTACGAGGACTGGGATACTAAGTCACAGTATTTTGTCCAAGTCTACTGCACGTTGCTGTACCCGCAACTAGGTTCTGCACGTGTTCATGTTGCCACCATCTGGTCATTTACCAACTGACTCGTTGGCTCTTGTAAGTGCACAGGGATGTGTCTTGTACACTAGGGGTTGTGACAACACTGAAAGACTCTGCACAGAAAGTTGACCCCAAGGTTTTTAAACCCGGTCACAGGCGGGGCTCGAACCTGGCACGTCAGGATTGCTAGCCTGGCGCTTTTGCCGACTCGGCCACCTTGTCAATACAGTGATACACAGATGCAGTTGTGCCTTTCTGTCAACAACGTGATGGAATTCCAACATGACAACACGTTACCACAAACTCTCATAGGCTTTCTTTAACAACATAGTGTTCACGAGTTTGCCAAGGCCATCTTGTTAACTATCTAGTGAGGCAACTTCGACGTCGACAGAATCAACCAAACAACATCCGATGTTGGAACATGCTCTCTATCAGGAATAGGCAAGACATTCATTGACTTCATAGAAGGTCATGCCAGATCCTGAGTTGGAGACCTGCTATTGCAACGTTTTTGTTTCTGTTCAAATGACATAGAACTTTCACCAGTAGATAATGAAATATAACAAGAGACGCCAATCTATGGTAGGCGATACGTGACTACAACATTGTCATTATCCAATCAATTCTTGAAATATTTCTGTTCTTCATTGTGACTCAATTTACATTTTAATTGGTATTTCAAAGTTTTGTAATTTGTCTGCTTTATAAGATTTCTAACCTGTGACTTTCTTTTGACCTGCAGTTTTTCTTTGATATAATTATAATTTTGTGTGTAAAGGCTCGGAGATGCTGTCAATAGTGACGTCTTTATAAAGGGTGTATCAAGCAAACATCAAGTCAGTCATCCAATCTGCCTTTGCCCATCACGTGTTCAAAATATAGCGATTCCTCAAATAGCCAACGTTGTTGTATGCAACTGGAAAACTGGTTTGAGTTGTTCTCGTATGAATTGGAATCCAAAACCATGTGAGAATCGGGCCAAGAGGGATGCCCATCTGGATGAAGAAGATTGGGTTCCTGATGAGGTGATTGAAAGAAAACAACCTGTCAGGGTATGAAATACATGCTTTCTTTGTTGAATATAAACTTGTATTTTTTTATCGTGTATTCTAAATTGATGTTGTTGCGTTAATGTGCTCAGAGTCTCCGTCAACATATAACAAATACAATTTTCGATTCAGTTTTGGTGTGAAGTCCAACGTGTTTTGCTTGAAATGCTACTACTCTGAAGGAGAATGTTAGAAAAAATATATATATTTCCATAGAATGAAAGACGCTTTTAGAAACACATTTTAGCGAAAATCATAATGAAGAGTCGTGTTTAATTACTGATTTTGCGATTTAACAATATCACGGACCGACTGCTGTGCCCGTAAGCATAGTTTCCCGATGACTTTAGAACGCTTAGGCCATAACGTAATAGTTGCTTACCGAATGTCTCGAGGAAGAACTGGTTGCGTTTTGAGGCATTTCGGGTTAACATGGTATATTGTGAAGCATGGGGATGTACCAACTCATCAATGGCTAGGTTAGGTGACAACGAGGGGAGAAGGGTTGAAAACCGTCGACAACTTCGAAGCAATTTTCAAGAGCATTTTAACTATGAGCTTATAAAAGGACCCAGGCTGAAATATATGTGGAGGAGAAATTGACTGAGTTAGTGCTCTTTTCACAAAATTCATCGGATATTTCTGTATATTGGACCGTATTGGATATGAGTTATACATGTAGTTTGTTTTAAGTCATTAAACAGGATATGATTCATAAAAGATTTGAGGTGTCGATAACTATATGTTGATAAAATCTTGTTTTTAACTAGTTGAAAAAATTCAGCGGCATTCAGAATTCTCAAATTTGCCTTTACCCTGAAAATCCTTGAACTATTTTCATAATAAATGTTTATTCCAAAGGAAATCCATTTCAGTTTTCAATCGCTGTGTCCTAACAGCAGAATAGTTGGTAAGAGGTAAAACATGTTTGGGTTGCACTGGAAATTGTAGCATCAATACAAGCACTAACAGGCCTCATCAAACCTGCGTTCTTCGGGTTGAATTTCTTATTTCTACATAAGTGATCACAAGGACCTCAAACACACCTAATAAAAACTAAAATTGTAAGATCTTTAAACGCTAGAGACGATTTATGATTCTCTATATGTATGAAGAACTGTTAATCACACATAACAAGCTACATTAACTACGTTAATGAAATAATTAATATATCACTTTCCCTTAATTTTAGGTATCATCATGGTAGTTTGTTATTTTGTGACGGCTAGATATCACTTTTTCACACTTCATTGATCATCAGTAGTTCAAATATCAATATGTTTTGTAGTGATTTTCAAACTAAAACGTTACAGTTTTACTCCTGCATAACAACTTTCCAACTCTCACAGGGTTGTCATCTGAATACTCGTTTTTGCTTGATTCCTGATGTTCAGCTATATTTTAATTTAAAATAGTTCAAATTGATATGGCCGAATGTAATTTTGTTAGGTGCTTACACATTATCATCGCTACCCGATGACACCATTAGGCTTCGGAAAGGATTCTTACACCCGTCCGACGTGTTTTTCCCCTTCATTATTTTGACATTAATTGATGCATTTTTATGCACACTTTGTCCTAAAGAATACTTTTACTTAACAATAAAGACTTTTGTCTCTAACATTCTCCTTGAAAGCAGAAACTGTTATGTTTAACTTAAATACTAAATAAATTTTCGAAATGACTTGATCACTAAGCATTATTGATTCATAAGAATCTCTATTATTTTAACAATTTGGCAAAATATTATTGTTGTTTTCATCCAGAGAGCTGTACGCAGTACCTGGACATTGCCAGCAGCTCGAGGCAAATGCTTGAAGGTGTTTGAACAGTACGCGTCCTTCAACAAGTGTAGGGAACTGACTTGGGTAGATGTAGCCGGGGTCCTCGATGGCTGTGCTGTTGATGTTGTTGTAAGTTCGTACAATGTATGTTTATTAATGGTACTCGAAACAAACACACATGGCGCTCCATGCAAACACACATACTACTAAAAACAAACACGCACCCCCTGCTAACACATGATATTTCATGCATGTAGACTCAGGGAGCTCAATGTAACCACACAGGGCACACTATGCAAATAAACATGGTACTCCTTGAAACACGAGAAAAAATCCTTGAAACACGCCAAATGCAAACATTTAGGGCCCTCTATGCAAACACATAGTCGCTCAATGCAAACACACACAAATCGTACTTCAAACGAACACACATGGTACTCCATGCAAACACACATCGTACTTCAAATAAACACACAGGACACTCTATGCAAACACTCATGGTCTTTCAAATAAACACATATGGTACTGCAAACTAACACACATGTCACTCTATGCAAACACACAATCTACAGAAAACATATGAAACTAAGAGAACTGGATGTTGCTTTCAAAGAAGAGACCAGCCATCTCTTCAAAATTGCATTTCGAAAGTTTTGTGTGAATTTTTACTTAAATGGTGTATCTCTTCTCTTGGTACTCTTTCAGTGAGTGATTATCAGACACGTATCGCACTGATAGTAGGTGCATTGCCTGGGTTGAAATTCAATATTCATGAACAACTACAGAGGGTTGTATGCTTAAAATGCAAGTAGTACCGCACTGGTTACTAGAATTGGTGCACTGAACATATCTCGAGGATGAAGGTCTACATACAGAGGATGAAATCTCAGATTAAGCTTGGGTACATGCAGATCAAACAAATCCTACCCTCAAGATTGGACAGTTCACCATTTCACTGTGAAATCCCAGGCAGCCTTGTTGGCGAGATTCACAGATCATATTGCATGTTCATTTTGTGGAAAATTATTCTTTTGAAGTACATGACACAGCACACGGTTTTCACTGCGGAAATTCCAAAGCAACTGTTCACCCTTTAAGGGTTTAACACAGACAAGGAAACGAAGTTTTCCATGAAGAAGACTTTGGACTAAATGGATATACACGCAGGAAAGATTGTTATGGGATAGGAGAGACAAATAAAAGAACAGTCTTCAAGCAACTCAAAAAAAAAACCAAAAATAAATTACAATCCAAAACAGATGTTTGATTTGTTAGCCATTACCGTTCCTGTTAATAAAAATCGAGATCACATCTGAATTTGTAAACTTGAAAAATGTGCAATATAACTGGCCATAATAACTGTGTCAGAGAGTAATGAATGAACATCAGTAACGTTGAGTTCTAAAGAAACCTGAAACGCATGGATAACACTAGGATGTTACGTTACTCTCGTGATTGATCATGGATGAACAATTTGAAACGTCACGTCTGTAAATGATGACATGATCATTGATGTCCGATTACAATCGAACCCAAAACTTTCAAGACTAAAGGGAAATATGACTCTGTCTTTTGAACATGTCATCTCCAAAGTTAATGATTTCTCTCGAGAGCTACATGTTTCTTATCCAACAATTTAAGGAGTTGGCTCTTGAGCGATTCGGCAGCAGATAACTTGATATAGACTATCAAAAAGATAAGTGGATCCCTATTCGCATAATATATTAAGTGATTGTCATGAATTCACTATTCAACAACCTCCAAAATATCTCAAGCATGGATATGTCAATCAATGTAAAGTGTCGGTAAAATCATTTAGGGTTGCTTTCAAAATTAGGGCAGTGAACGTCAGAGGTCAGGGGTGAAACATCTAGGACATTGAAATCAATAAACAGTGGTAAACACATTGGGGAGACAATGACATAATCAGTCAAACTGTTATCCATACAGGTAGCTTTTCTTATACCTTCATCTCGGCCAAGTCTTCCATTAGCAATACAAGGATTTAAATTCTTACATATATCTAATAGTCTTTGTCCATAATTATTAACATTTTCTTTATCTTCTGAGCCCCTTGTATAAGGTAATTGCAGTTGGTTAAGGACTAACTCTGGATTAATATCAAATATTTCATCATTATTGTTTAGGCCAAACTCTTCATAAATGTAATCATCATACACTTTGTAATCACTTGCAGTTCCTGTTTTAGCATTAAAATCTCCCATGAGCAGGACATAGTCACTTATTGTTAGTTTTTCTAGAATAGTATTTTCAACAATCTGGAAAGTATCCACTGTAGAGTACTTTGACCCTTCTGGGGGAATATAAACAATACCTATATAAATATCTTGGGTAGTATTAAACAAAATTTTCTTAAATTTGGCCCACAAAATGTAGTGATTATCTTCATCCAAACAATCAATATATTCGCTGTACTCATCTCTAACTGCTAAACCAATACCTCCTGATTTCCTTGATGCTTTTTTCTATGTTGGATAAACAGAGTATAACCATCAATATAGATGTCATCTAAGCTGTCAGTTTTTGTTTCTTGTAAACCAATTACATGTTTACTTCTTACCAGGTCTAAAAACTGTTTGTATTCAAGGCGTTTTCTCAATCCACAAACATTAATGCTTAGGAAGTTTATACCTGAAGCTGTATTATTTACATCATCATCGTTATCATTATGATTATCATCACCATTATCATCATCATCATGATCTGTAACATAATCACCATTTGAATCATCATTTGCATCATCCTCATCATCATCATCATCATCATCTTCTTTAACTTCATTTGCAACATCATCATCATAAATATTTTCATATTGGTCACCATCATGATCATCATTCTTAATATGAACAACATTATCATTTGTAGCATCACTACCATGAGCATCAGCATATGTACCAGTACAGATATGAACCTTATCAGAGCTATGGTGTTCACTTACACTTCCATGATTTGTATGGTCAGTTGACTGATCCTCTCTACACCAGCAGGAGTGTTACAGCATCCTACATTAGGGACTATAGTACAGTTGACTCTTTGCTTATCATCACTAGAAACATTTAGATGAAAATGACAGATTGGATCATAATGATTCTCATAGGTTTGAGGGATTCAGTCAGAGAATGGTGTAAATTTACAGAATTTTTCATTGTTATTTACATTTTTTATTTCATTTCTTTTTATATTCATCTTGAGTTTGAAATCTGTTATTGTTCTGATTGTTATCACATGCAGCAGTGCTTGCTTAGTAATTGTTAACATTGATATTATGCTCACATATCTTCTTTCTGTCACAACAGTAAGGCTCCTGCCCACCAGCGCCCCCCTGTGGGTCTGGGAGGGGGATCTATGCTGGGGTACCCTGTAAGGTGGGGGGGGGGGGGGGGGGGGGGTCCACTACAATAGCAGCTTTCTGCCCTCTAGTCCTAGCTGCCTTACAGAGTGGAAGTAGAACACTCTTCCTGTATTCATTGATCTCCTCTGGAAATTGTTCAATGTCCTTTAGGTCCTTCCCACACCTCTTGACAGTCACAAGGTATTTACCTATAATAGGGCGTGGTCTTGAGCTTTCCTTTGGATTTCTAGGTGATTTCTTGGGACCTATTCTGTGGATATGTTTAAATTGAATGTTTTGGTTTTCATGTTTTAGTTCAGTGGATATGAATGTCCTCAACAGTAGTTCACAGTCCTCGAAAGGTTCAGATGAGGTTGATGTGTGTTCGGGAATGTTAGTAAAAATAAGATTATCTCTCACGATCGGCATCTTTGATCAATTAGGGCCTCTTTCAATTTCTTGTGATTTACCTGTTGGTCTGAGAAAGAGTTGATCTGTTTTTTAATTAATCTCAAATCTTCTTCCATTTGGTCCTTACTTTCCTTTAACTCATCATAGCTGGTACTCACGAACGCAGCACTCGCCTCTAGGACTCCCACCCTCTTTCTGACGTCATCAATAGCACCCACTTTCACCTCAAGAGTTGCAATTTTAGTTTTAATGTCACTCATGTCCTTTTTAATATTGTCAAGGTTGCCAAGATTCTTGTCAATCTGTTCAAGTTTTAACATGACTGGTGACATGGTGTCAGGACTCACGGGTAGGGGTTGAGAAAGGCGGTTCAACTGGTATGGAAACTGTTGCTGGGTAAATGGGGGTGTAAATACGTGGTATGGGTTATGAAGGTGACTGTTCTGCTGTATATTTTGTCGAGATTCACCGACTAGGCTAGCTGCTCCCTCGACATAGGGGTTTTGTGGAGTCATATTAAGATGTGATGTATCGTCACCTGTTATCGTGGGGTTGGTCGTTGAAGATGCCTTTTTCTTCCGTTTCTTGCTGGTTTGCTCGGGGTCGGGCGATATAAACTTCTTTCCCATACTGTCAGTGGTGTACTTTTGTATTGATGGTGCTTTAAACTCACTATTTTCTTTGAATATATGTGGCAGTTTCTCAGAGCAGAAAAACACGTCCATTCATGTTGACGCATGCGCAGTATTCCAAATGCGCAGATATTGTCTTTTGTATTTGATTTGTGAGATTGTGTCCATTCCAAATAAAGAAATGAAAACATTTTCAGGGCTTGGAAGACGACCTTCTGTCGTCAAAAGACAAAACGAACTCTGATCCTGTGGTAACTCCATTACCGTCAATAGTATTTTGTTTGTTAACAAAACACCTCTGGTTATTATGCACCAGAAAAGATGATGGTCAAACATCATCGTCACAGACAATGAACTCAGAGGTGAAAGCTGCAAAATCTTCAGCTCATTTTGATCAACGTCTTTATGCATTAGCGTAAAAAAACAATATTATCATATCCATGTTAAATGGCAAGAATTTAGTTTTGACCTACAATGAATTTAATGTGTAGAAGTTTCATTTTTGGTTTCTGTTGTGCTTTCTGTTTTCTGAAGTATTTAAGAGGAATACTTTATTATACGTTAATAACGTGTTCAAACAAAATACCCCTTTCTAAAGTCACCTCCTTACGGTGTGAATCACAGAGAAAATAATCATGATTTGTATCTTATGATTACTACATTGTACTTTCACCACTCGATATTTTGGGACAAATGATATTGATCACCCCCGAATTGTGTTCCTTATCACAGAAAAGTGGTAAAACGGATTGGATTTCGGTAGCTCTTGAATTAATCAAGTCCCAGTGCATCAACATACTGGATGTGGATCTGGATCTCTGGAAGCCCACCTCCCCTGGAGCAGTTCCACAAGGACAGGTCGTCTTCACAGCAGCGAAGTGTCCTCGTGAATGTAGCAATAATGGCTACTGTGTAGAAGGTACAGTAATTTCAACTCTTTTATATTTTTAATTTTGCATATTCACCTCACCGAATGAAGTCTTGCTTAGGCAGAGGAAGAATATGTTAGAATTTCTTATAGTTTACACCATACACCATCTATTAAATGTTTATATATCCTTCGTCTAAATTAGAATTTGTTAGACATATGTTCGTATCACAAACAATATATTTACCTGTATATATTCGCCAGTGAATTGTTTTGTTGATTTGCGTGTTTTTCATTCTACGACAGCTCGTTTAAATTATCTGCAACATAAACGATAACTTAAAGTCATCAAAATTCT
Organism: Steromphala cineraria; assembly: GCA_916613615.1. Lineage (NCBI taxonomy): Eukaryota > Metazoa > Mollusca > Gastropoda > Trochida > Trochidae > Steromphala > Steromphala cineraria. Next base: position 60,824,086 of record OU744734.1, on the reverse strand, counting down.
ATTAATCATAAAGCGTTGCGTTGATTTCACATTATATCCAGTTAAAGAAACATTCTTCACAGTCCGTTTTCTTGTTGTCATCTGTGTTTACACTGTGTGAGTAGACTACCACCAGATGCGTGAACTTAAATCAGGAGGTGAACTCGCCGCCACTTTTTGTTTCCATTGTAATCTTAAAACTATGTTTTATTCTCATAGTTATTGACTATGTTTAATAGTACATATAGGTATAAAAGTACACACGGGTTTAGAAATAGAGAAGAAGTGAAATATGGACACAAGTTCACTGTTCTGCTTTAAAGACAATTTGTTTTCGATTTTCTGTGACTGACATTTAAAGATGCATGCTAGCAAATATTATAACTTGCAGATCGTTCGCTTACAGCTGCGTTCTTTAAGTTTATCCAGTTACCTGCGTATTCTAGTGCAAAATTCATGTAATTTCGATTGCTTCGAGGCATACTAGCCTTTCGAAAACAAAACAGGGTATGCTTAAATTTCACTATATAAGTTATCATTAATTTTACATAAAAATATTCATTTGTCATACCAAACAGTCAACCGTAACACTATTGGTAGGTCTTTGAATTGACGAGGGGTCAACATTTGAAAACACAGTTTCTATTTCTCTCTACAAAATCCTTCCTAAGTGATCAACAGCTTAAGGTCTAACTCATATTTGTTTCTTTCAACTTGAGCATAATCATTCATCATAACGAATCTGCATCAACGTAATTGTGCTGATTTTGTGTTTTCGTAGAGAGTCTATTTTGAATATTGACCCCATCTGCCCATACAGCCATATTTCGAAATTCAACAGAATTAAATGAATGTCTTCCAATTGGTAACAAAGCTTTTCGTTTTCCCGAGAGCACTTTGTATATACATATCACCCGCGAAAGCACGTCGGTTTTTAGGCTGACGTTAAACGTGATATCACGTTTAACACTCAGAGTCAGCAACAGCCGAAATCGGCGTGGTTACAGAAAAAGTATTCCTTATTACACTCATAAGTGAGTTATCGCCATTTTCACCCGTTTTTTGCGCATCTTTCACTTAATATGGAAACTATATTAAGCGGACCAGAGACCCTCAGATCTCTCTAGAGACAGGAGACAGTTGGTCCCATGAGGAATGCAACAGACAAATCAATAAGTTTGAACTATTAGCAGCAAAATTTACCCTACACACATTATGCAAATATAAGCAGGACACACATGTCCTATTTAAGTTGTAATAATATTTTAGAAAATGTTGTTATGGGCAAATGAACGCAAGATCTGTGTGTCTGCAAGTTATATTCAAGGCATTGACAATTGCGTTGCTGACAAACAAAGTAGATCAACTCGCGAATGGAGTGTTTGATTATATTTGTCACATATTGGGTAAACCTGTAGTAGATCTATTTCCTTCTAGGTTAAATGCAAAACTGCCAAAATATTTCTCATATAAGCCTGATCCATTGGCAACAGGAGTAGATGCCTTTTCGGTTTCATGGGAAAATTTGAGTGTCATTTCTGTCTAATTGGGAAAATTCAGCAAGATAAGACAGATGCTTTACTTATTGTCTAATGGTGGAAAACACAACACTGGTTTTTAAAATGACATCAACAAATGGAAACAGTACTGTTTTGAAAGTGAAAGTGATTCCTTTCCTTTTCACCCTCTGTTGAAATGATGATAGCGTTTTTACGTTTCTCTTAAACAAAGAACTGCAGTATTGTGCCATAGATACTGCACGAAGTGCCTTGTCCACTTTGATTTTCATTAATGATAAGCCAGTTGGAACTCTACTGATTGTAATAAGGTTTCTAAGGCCGTGTTCACATGCAACGAAATACTTATATGAGCATATTTATTTATACGAGCAAATTTGCTCAAAATGAGTAAATTGGGCAGGTGAACGCGTTCACCTATATAGGCAAATTTGCTTCCGTAAAAAATTACTTTACCTCCAGAGGTATAGCAAAAGAAATGTTGCTTATAAGCAAGCTTGCTTACATAAGTACATGTAGTTGTGGCATGTGTACGTAACATGTCTTTGCTCATATAAGCAAAAGTGTACTATTATTTCTTAAAAGGCATCCTATTCTTTTTTCGTTTTTTGGAAACAAGGTTAAATCGAAGCATTTGTCTTTTGACTTTGTCTTGTTTTGTGTTTCATGGTTACAAAGTTCAAAGAGATCAGCCAGTTCTCTTTCCATTGGTTGATTTCCGCTCATGCGCGACACGGACCAGGTGGGTTAGTAGCTAGATGTAACGTGAGGACTTAGGGGCCGATAACATTACAGCTAGTTTTAACTACATTGAGAGTGTAATCATTTGAAATAAAATTCTGTTGCAATTTGTGTCGGGTTGACTGAATAATGTGCTAGAATTACTGGACTTAAGCATGTGATGTAGGTTGAGACTAGATTTGAAGATTTTATAAGCACCGGCTCAAGAGATATCGCGTTAGCAAGATTTTAAAAACTGGTCAAAGAAAATAAAGTAAATGAAACCAACAGATTATTGAGCAATCCATACATTTAGACGGTAAACAAATTTGGCTGAGTATAAATTTTCATAAGATATTGAATTATCAATAACCCGGACGTATGTACGAAAAGATGCCACGGAAGACAGAGTCCACTGTTCCCCGTTTCGACGGGGGACAATGGTGGTATGATGCTCTTGTGAAGATAACAATCAAATGACCCTGGGTAAAATTATCTTTTATATTCTCACAAAAAATATAATTCACAGACGTTTCAGAGAATATTGATATGAGGGATCTGTTTGTGGCAGTTTATGAAGGACCAATTTGGTTCGCCATCATTTGAAGCCCATTTAATCAGTTAAAGGAGTTACTTCAATTTTGTTGAACGTAGCTTTTTATGAAAAAGGACACGCACGCTACTCTACAATATTAGTTATATATAAACAAGAAAAAAGTGAGCATGGTTCACATAACCCCGCAATATACTCTAGGTATAAAAGTCAGTTAAAGAAAATTCATTAATCTAGGTGTGTAAGTGTAAACGAAACCAGGCACCCATAAACTATAAGACCTGTTAATAGCTCCAAATCCAATTTCAGAATCAAGGATCATAACTTCAGAAATGACTATTACACTGGATCAGCAGTATCAAGATCAAGAGTATCATCAAGTGTATCCAAAATCAACATTTCATTCACCTATATGTAATAGTTTCTCAGATAATCTGTCCTCATTGAAGCAACAGACCTGTTGCTCACTCAAAGTCTTATTTTAGAATCAATGGAAATTACTTGGTAAAAAATAAAATATCGGAAATGGCGTTCGACCTCGACAAGAATATAATCAGGTGTATCCAAAACCACAATGTCACTCCTATAGGTTTAATAGTTTCTGAGAAATCTGTCCCCATTGTACACTACATTACTGGGTCGGAAGAACGGACGGAATGACGATATAAAGGCCTACCTCTTACTTCGTAGCAAAAGTCAGTTAAAGCAATTTCATTAACCTAGGTGTGTAAGTATAAAAGAAACCAAGCCCCCATAAACTATAAGACCTGTTAACAGTTTCAAGATCAATTTCAGAATCAAGGGCCATAACTCTGTCAGATATAAAATTTCGGAAATGACCATTACACTGGATCAAGAGTATCATCAAGTGTATCAAAAATCAAAATTTCATTCACCTATATGTAATAGTTTCCCAGAGAATCTGTCCTCATTGAAGCAATATACCTGTTGCTCACTCCAAGTCTTATTTAAGAATCAATGGCAATTACTCTGTCAAAAATAAAATTTCGGAAATGGCGTTCGACCTCGACTAGAATATAATCAGGTGTATCCAAAACCACAATGTCACTCTTATAGGTTTAATAGTTTCTGAGAAAATCTGTCCCCATTGTACACTACATTACTGGGTCGGAAGAACGGACGGAATGACGCTATATAGGCCTTCCTATTACTTCGTAGCAGGGGTATAATAAAAGGCATATTTTGATTTCTTCTTCATAAGTATTGCAGAAAAGGCTACTTGTAACAATATTAGTTTGTTAGTGAAACAGAAAATTTTAATTTCCTTTTCCTAGCAATTGTTTATTTCAACCAGTTGAATTTCTTTACCATTACAGGTGTTTGTAAATGCCAACCTGATTTTAAAGAAGAAGACTGCTCTGTGAACCTTAAAATCCCCCCAGTGGTTGAGAGACTGACCAGGAAGGGAATCTGTGACCTCAGCAACTCCAACACTTCATGTAGTGCCACCCATGTGTTCGGAACCAACTTCTATCAGTCGGATGGTCTTATCTGTCGGATCAAGGAGATAATGGTGAACTGGGCGTTTATATTTATTTTTAAAAGTATATCCAATAGCAATAGAACAGTTCTTGACGTTTAGCATAAAAATCTATAGTTTTGACATAATCAAAATATCTGATAATTGGAAAGTTTAATAATTTACAGATTGATGAGACTGGAGTGAGGCAGGATGCATCTTCAACTGAGCAAAAAGCTGTGTTCGAAAACTTTCGCCAGGTAACTGTTTTACTCTTTAAATACCGCTCAAAATAGGAAACGCATATCGTATGTTTTTCAATGTAACATTTTGTTAAATGAATCAGAGACTTAAATCTAAGCAGTAATTCAGGAATTAAGCAATGTTAACAACTATTGCCATAGCCCTTAAAACGGTCGATAAAACGGAATGAGAAAATGTAACAACGTGGCCTTAGTATAAACTTGTGTTAAGCCAATATGACCCTTGTGAAATTGGTCACTTGATTGACTCTCCTCGACATGGTACGTATCATTCTCTGTATGACTAGTTGAGGAATCTGCTGCCATTTCTGATATCGGAACTGTGTTACCATTCTAGCTCTAGGGTCGAGCATTGTCATCCATGTAAACTGGTCTTGTATAAAGAGAGTGGTTGTCGAAATGTGGAATCAGCACAGAGAAAAAGATGTTGTATCGATATTTCTGAGCATTGGGTGTACCTAGAACTGTCACAAGGTCGAGTTTACAACCGTAGGGACACAGCCCCATAACAAAACCACATTGTTAGGTTGGTTGGACATGTCTTGGTGCGAAACGGGTGTTAGCTTGTCGCAAAACACGAATTCGGCTATCAACGATATGCAATAGCATCCTAAACTCATCATACCAATGGGTCCGGCACCATAATACCAAATTCCAACCCACCCTCGTTCTTAAATGTACCGTTATGTTCACACATATCCTGTGGGTAATCATTTTCCCCCTCACTACTGTATCGGTAGTGAAGGGAGGTGTCTAACGTTCTGAAACAGTGCTCTGTCTTCACGTACATAGAGTAATATCGAGTGTCAAAATCTCACACGGTCTTTCACGTCAATAGCTCTGCAGGACATTCCGCTATCCGCATACCAATTATTCGCCATTTCTCCTCTATTGATAATCTGCGCCTTGTCAAAATTGAATCTCAATGCAATCATATTTTCGAGATAACAGACGCTATTGTTGCCATATAACAAGTTGATTTCTCCTATTACTTCCTTCAGCTTAATATATACAAAGAATTGTCTGTAGAATTTATTAAACCAGTTGACAGTTTTAGAAATACAACATAAAATATTTCAATGATTCGTGTATTTTCGTGGTTCCATATTTCATAACCATATCACAAAATGGGTGCAATTATGACATCGAATTCTTTGAATAGAGTATCAGGTAAAAACGAGTTATTCTTTGCTCTACGCAGAAGTCAAAAGCAGGTTTCGATGCATTATTCGTCAGTTTTAATGAAAAAAACATTCTGTTTCTCTATACGGATATACCAAAATAAGTATTATAGTTAAATACATAGAGAGTGTTTGCCTCAGACTTATTCATCATGATAACCTGGTTTAACCATATGTCATCTACTTCTCCATGCATTTCAAAATATGGTTATTTCGTACCTGGATAAGCTTTTACTGCTGATGTCGTTATAAGTCGTAAACAAATTCAGTCAAGCGTTACATTATCTTCGGGTTCGGTTTGGTGAATTTCAAATAAATGATTTTAATATCACAACTCAGTATTTTTGGCGTATCCTGTTTCTTAATAAAAAGCGTTGTGATGTTCGATGCATACATTGTTTTAAACTTTTGTCATATCTTTACAATCAAATTAAAAGATTAACATGATAAAAAACATACAAAGGGAATGAAAGATTGGCAAAGTTTTAATACACCAGAGGACAATACAGTGCCCTGAAACAGAGCCTTGGTATCGAACAAAACATTCCAAAACAGTAATACACAAATGTGAAAGAATTAAAATGATGCTGCTTAATACAATTGAATGTACATCGTAGCAACAAATATATGGTATCGGTTAAACCGTTGCCCCAAGACAGTAATCCCACTGGGTGGGTGGGTGTGGTTTTTACTTACAAGAGCTGCGTCTCGCTATCGATATTTTAACACATCCAAATAACACAAAACGGCTTTCAATAATTTCCTTGGGTTCTTTTCTCTGTCTTGAACATTTTAAGTCGAACAAGGAAAATGTCCATCCGAAGAGGTACTATTATTACAGAACTTTTGCTTATTCAAAACTTTAAAGACTTATCAACAAGTGTACAGTGAAAACATGATACCTGACCTCTTAATTAAATTTCATTGAATAAGGTTTTTTTCCTGATCGTCTTTTCAAAAAAGATATTGATTCATATCTAAACTTAAATATATTTGTCAAAAGCCTGTATTCTATATTAGATCCTATGCATGCTCCCGATGAAAAGACCTGCAATACACCCTAAATAGATTCGGTTATAAATGGCCCGTGGTTTTTTTTCATATCTTTTGATAAATTGCTCTAATAGATCCTGTGCACGTTCCCCGATACGAAGACCTTCAGTGTCCCACATGATGGGATCGGTGTCCATGGTTACCATGTTGAAGTCAGCAACAATGGTAAAATCTACAGCACGTCCTTGACCTTCAACGCCGCAGACTTAAGATGTCACCAGTGTGACCTCAAGAACATGACCTGCACCAAAAAGGTCAAATATTTTAGTTTTGATGAAGTAGAGTTTATAAGTTTTATTTTCTCATGAGTTGTTGACAACAATTTGGATAATTTTGACTACCTCTTTTAACCAAATAATTTCAGGAAAGACGGTAAATTTTGGCAATGAATGTTATTAAATGTAAAATGTCAACACTTCAATCCCAAAATATTTGATAACCTTTACTACTACCATACCCTGTGCAGGCTGACTCGTGTCTTATCGAGGGCAAGTGTTACACGTCAGGAGAAGGCAAACCATCGGAACCTCACATGAAGTGTACACCCACTGTCAGCGGATTCAAGTGGACGCAGGAAATAGGTGACATGAATTTACATAATCAATATTTCGTACAATTCGGTACATTAATCATTCTTTGTAAAATTGAATCTTTCCTCTTCTAAATGACTTATGTTTTGAAAATCAAACATGGAGTTTTTTTAGGGTATTTTATTTAATATAAAATGATGACTCCATCCCTTTTTGATAATTTTCTACCTGAGTATAAGCAAAAGAGTCACAAGGGCATGAACGGTAGATGAATGGAAAAAGTAATATTTGCTAGGTTGTCTATATGTATGTGATTCTTTAATTTGTATTAAAGACATATCTTGTACAAAAACATGAGCATTTACAAAAATATAAATGTTTTGAGTCTCCAAAATAAGGAACCCAGTTATTGTTCTCAAGCACCAACATGTCAAATGACATTAAATATGTCAAATTTCGGGAGACTCCGGTACACCAACATTATATCACAAAAAGCCTAAGCCTATAAACTGCATCAATATACAAGTACATAGCTGTTGGCAAATGTAAAAAACATTTCCCATTCTGGCGAAATGTTTTCACAATATTGTTCAACTTCCATTACTAGTCACGCCAAAGGCAGTGCGCCTCGTCGACGGCCACTCAAACCTTGTGGGGCGAGTAGAACTTCTACATGGTGGGAAATGGGGAACTATCTGTAGCTCTTTCTTCGATGATATCGATGCGACAGTGATCTGTAAGATGCTTGGATATGATGATACGTGAGTGGAAATATTCTTCTTGCGTATTGGCATCTATGAACATGGCGACCGACTTCTTTATTATTGATATGTCGTGTCATATTCCGGATAGTTGTTTTCCCCGGAGTGGTGTAATTTAAAGCTTGACTTCAAAGTTTACAGGGACATCATCATTTGGACGCGCTTTATGCCAATTCTTTTTCACCTATCTAGTTCCTGTGTTACACATCATCCAACCTTCAAAGTTTAGGCACGGTAAATAAATTCCTTAGATTCAATACATCAACACATCAGTGAAATGTCAAAACAAAAATATGATTATGTGTTAGCCATTTAAGTTGTATATTAACTATCAGTTATTGATTGCTCAGTATGTATCATTAAGCAGCTGTACAGATGGTTAAAAGACATTTATTAGTGGCGAGCAGTTCTCTTGCATCCAAAAACTTTCATCTTTTAAGTACATATTTCGTCTCTCTGTCAAATGAGACGTCTCGAATCAGTGTTTGCACTCATTTATAAATAAACAAAGTTTATATCCTTATGTTCTGCATTCGCAATCAGTATCTGTATACGAATAATTGAGATGATTTGAATCAACATGACTATACATGATTGTGTATGAAATTTTAGGGCGTATAAAATATATCATGATCACACTATTCCAAAATCAGTGGAAGAAGTATTTCGTTGTTTATTGTGTTGAAAATGCATTTGAGATTAGAGTGTTTATAAGGCTGTTGTTATCATTGAATATATACATACGGAAAAAAGTTAAGCACCCTCACGATTTTTGAGCTGCACAAGTTGCCTGGTAAGAAAGAAAGCGATGTGGTTGTAGAAATAAACGTATGGTATGAACGAACCATAATTTAGCAGGTAAGGGAAGAGCGTTTCATCCTGACAGCGTTTCGCATCTTTTGGATATTTGCATTCATAAAATTATTGTAGTTAAAAACAAGTTACATTATTCTGAGAAATGAAAGTTGTTATTGGTAGTTGTGATATGGGTAACTCAATTCTTTCGAGCCCTTAGGTCAAACATTAGTATACAAATTTTACTCAAAAGTCACTATTGAGACCTCTAATAACCTTCAAAGTTGCAAAATCTCCAAAAACCAAAATTCAAGGAAAATGGTTTAATAATAAAAGATGGTCAGTGTCAACTGTAATGACCCCTAGAAATCAATGAGAAGTGTTTGATTAACAGATTGAACTCAAACGAATGCAAAGATTATTCCAAAATCGTATGTTTCCAGTCATTTCGTCAATAATTGACAATATCTGTTGAAGAAAGACCGGTTACTTCCTTATTTTGTATGATAAGAGATGATTTGATGTGTGGAAGTCAAGTTGGTAATACAATTGTTATTTTTGATGTCTGAAACCCATTGTCTATTGCCTAGTTTTGGCACTACAGCCATACTTATTTTGGGTGAATTTTCAGTACCATTACAAATTCAATCGCAATTTCATAACATGTCTACATTGACGATCTTTCCTTGAAGAAATTGTCACAAAATCAACATTTTCATGTTAAATAGTCATAAATTTAGTCACGGTACCGTAACTGTGCCATATCATCATTTTTTTGTTTTGAATTTAGGGGGTGCTTTACTTTTTTCCGTATGTATATAAAGGATAATTTCAGTAGTACAAACCTTCACTACAATATACATTTAACTATACTAAACCGCAAAAGAAACGTCAGGTAGGTATAACATTTCAGTGACCTAAATTTCATAATATCATAAAAAACTAGATAGTAGATACTTGTACAACTGTGGTCAGTAATGTTCGCACAGTATTGTGAATCATTTGCATTGACACAACACTTGAGTAAACATTTTTAGAAGTGTCTTAAAATCAGTGTAATGTACAGTCTGATTCAGATGTTAAACAAACTTGCATTATCGGTTGATGGAGGGGTTTAGGTGATTGATGCAAGCAAAACGCAAACACTCCTCGACGTGTCTTGCCAAATCTGTTGTTGACCTTGAGTGTGAATTATGCAACCTTCCTTCATCATCGCTTCACAAGAAAAGTATTTTCTTTACATATTTTGCCGAAATTCTGTAGTACTTTACACGGACATTTGTACAAACAAGGACCCTTTGCAGCTTGTATTAATGTCTACTCGCTTTGAAAATTCTGTTACGTTCCGATTTGATACAAATTGAGGACTTGCTTAGTTATCAACACGACAGTCAGCTAGTCCATAATTCTGAATCCTCGGTAAAGTTTCTTAAACAATAGAACACTTAGTGTGGAAGTAAAGGTAATTCTACCCTAAATAACAATGATAATACCATCTCATTGACCTTGTGTATCACCATAGGTGTTGAAATGACGTTCGCAACATTTGTATCTGTATTCAGCTTTAGGAATACTTCATGGCTTTACAAAAAGTAAAACACATTTCTCTTTTATCAAAAACATCAATTCCCTTACCTTAAGAATGGTTGTAGTGTCTTTATTATCGATAAATAAAGACAATGAGTCAGTCTAATAAAAAGGGTGTTTTTTTATTCTGTATGAGCACCCACGTTCTGCATTAAAGGTGATCAGTTTCCAAGGTGCAACAACAGCCTGTGAAGCCGATTTTATGCCTTTTGAAAAGCGATAAGGTCGTAAAATAGCAGTTGTCACTGTTGGTTATAACCCAAGTTCTGGTCTTTAAACATGTTTATTTTTTGTTTGGTATTATTGTCGAGGTTACTATGAAACGCAACGCACTTTGGAATTCATAATGTTCTCTGGAAACTGTGTCCCATGATTTCATTAGTAGACTTTACTTTTGGTAAACAAATTGCATCAAAAACCTTTTTTGAATTTTAGCTTTGGCAAAATTTGATTTTAACATGATACAACGTTACTAAATCGTCCAACTATCAGCGTAACATTTTACTGAAACAAGTCTGTATATTTGAAACCTGAATTTTCTTTTGCGGTTTATTAAATAAAACACATCAACCAATTATTTCTATAAATCGTATAACAGCATTCATTAAAATTCACAGACCAGGCAAGTCAAAAGCTTTGAAGAACTTTGGCGGAGGAACTGGTCTAATCTGGTTTGATGACCCAGAATGCAAAGGAACAGAAGCGGACATTGCCGACTGTCCGCGCTCGGTTCGAAACTCGGTGCCAGTCTGGGGAATTTACAAATGTCAACACAGCGAAGATGTAGGGGTTAAATGTGGTAGGTGTTTTAGAACGTAAAATTAAACCATGTAGGACGTTAAATAGTTATGGTTTATGTTTTGAATAAAAAGAATTAAAAAACTATGAATTTGTCTTCATATAAGTTTTTTTTTAATTTAGGTTTTTATGTATAAATGATCAGATTCATCATGAAGTTGCAAAATACATAAAGAACAATTTTGTTGTACATCTTTTCAGACATTCATTGATCATTGGATTTAAACTTATATCGTTGTAAGAAAACTACATCCTATTTTATTCATTGGCTTGTTTCATTTTGTCAGTAGGTACGAATTATGCCCAACAATGAACATTATGTTGGTATTATGTAGTATTTTGATCTAAGCGGTTTCCTTCATATCCTTGTTGTGTTTGTTCTGACATATGAATCTACAATATGAATATACAACATCAGTACAGTAGTAGACTTAGCAACAATTGATAGGATATGTAAAGTCTATACATGTTGTGCCATTTGAGGGGGATATAGCTCGAGCATGTCAGCTGCTTGTCTATAATTCAACGGATTCAGTTCTTGTTTTCTTTTTTTTTGCATGTGAGTATTTTTTAAACTTTTTTTGTTTTTGGGTACATGCACATTTTAGTTCAAGAAGTTGACATTTCACAAAGCAACATTTACATGACATTATCTGAATACATATATATGAAGGCTAATAGTAGGCTATTTCAAGTATTCAATTACAGTGTTAACAAAGGTACATACAGAAGAAAGTAATAAGTCTTTGAATAACAAATGGCAATTTGAGTAGTTGGATGTCGAATAAGCGTTATATTTGTCAATGTTAAATATTTTCTTTGGATCATTCTTAATATATGTGAAGTTTGGTTTCAGACCGTTTAGTTTTGAAAATAGTGTATTTCAAACTTCTTATTATCATCTTAGTACTCTGTTTTTGTACTCAGGATATCGAAGACAAATGTTTCGTTTTGACAAGTTTATGCATGTTTCAGTCTCTGACTCTTTCCATTCCTTAACTTTATTCTACATATTTCTAGCGAAAAGAAGAAATGGAATTTCGAAATTTTTTATTTTGGCATTAAGATTCGACCCAAAGGGTATAGTATTTATGTAACACCATTTACTTTCATTATTGAACATTCTAGATCTAGTTCCTATTTTTTTCTGTACTTGTATACCGCGGTAACAGTGTGACGTCATATGGGAATTCATGACGTCAGACCATTGTTACATGACATCAAACTCTTAAACTTGAGGTCACTCAAGTGATGATAAAGTTTATCACCACTCAGTAGAGTGACGATAAAGGTTATCGCCACTGTAGCCAGATAGAGGGTTGATTTCACTGATATAACAGAGTATCTCAGCCTCAATCATATGAAAAAAACATAATTTTAATTTTGAGTTGCTATCAGAATTAAACAATCTCTTTACCCAACTTATTCATTGCGAAAAAAAAATATTTCTTATATCTGGAAATCTAATCCCAACCTCTTTGTAGCTATTCTACGTTTAATTTTGTCAGGTAAACCGTTCCAAATTAAATTAAAACAGAGCTTTTTGAGCTTTGGGTTTTGAAGTGTCGTAAATATATGATTTAGTTTAGGTAGAATTACTTAATAACCAACCGGTTTCACAACATAGTGATCATCAGGGTAACCTATACATTGTGTTGCTAATGGTATAGCGTTAACAATGGCAAGGGACCTTTTTCCATCCTAGGCTGTTGAATTTTGCATTGATATTTTTATGGACACAATTTCATAACGACCCTTTTCCATAATAGAGTGTTGAATTTTGCATTGATTTCTTGATGGAAAAAGTTATATGATGACCCTTTCCATCATTGATTGTTGAATTTTAAATTGATATTTTGAAGGACACAATTTCATAATGACCTTTTTCCAACATAGACTGTTGAATTTGGCATTGGTATCTTGATGGAAAAAGTTACATGATGACCCTTTCCATCATTGATAGTTGAATTTTAAATTGATATTTTGAAGGACACAATTTCATAATGACCTTTTTCCAACACAGACTGTTGAATTTGGCATTGGTATCTTGATAGGAACAATTTCAGTACAACCCTTTTCCACCCTATACTTTTGATATTGATTTGGTAAGTGTATTGGAACAATTTCAATAATGACCTTTTTTATGGCCATAGTTGAAGTTCGAACAGATATGTTGATAGAATGTATAAGTCACTTTTCATCAGGGACTAAAATAGCAATTGCAATGACATAAGATTGACCGGTGAGTCGCATAGGTAGCCTTACTGATGTGTAATATGTCATTCATTGCAGTACCTCGCCAGAACAAACCGATGGTAAGTAGTAAATCAAAATATACACAATTTCAATAACTATTATAATTGGGGTTTGTTGTAAATTTTTTAGTTTAAGTTTCCAAAATCAAACTTTACAGGGATGAAATAATGATGTTTAACATGATCAAAAATGTCGACTGCTTGGGTTTAGTTTGCAATGCAAGTGAAGTGTATGCGGTTGTATTACATGAACGATAAGGTTCTGAAAGTCGAACCCTATAATTAGCGAATTCTAATACGCTATTGTTAACAATTATTTATTATCATGTCCAACAATTCATAATTTCATTTCAGATAATTGGCTGATATTATATACAGTCAGGACATGCATTTCCTCCAACGTTGAACGACTAATCAAACCTCTAAAGCGGATTGTGGTATAGAAGATCATTCAGATATGCATTGTACTAGTTGTATAGAATAATATATGAAATTCAGTTTGATAAATCATTTCGGTTTTTGTTGTGTGCGTTTTTATATATATTAATACAGTGAAATTGTATTTTGTATAGTTCCAAATCATGTTCTCGTGAATACAGTTACGCGCAAACGTTAAAATCTTGCATATGAGAGGTCCTTAACGATTTGGTTCATGCTTGTATACTCTGATGAATCGACGTGAAATCTCTCTGTTTTGTAATGTTAAATCATGTTAAAATCGAATTTTGCAAAAAATTAAATTACGAAATAAGATCTTTCATGCCTTATTTTACACCAAAAGTCAGGTTGTCAAATGTAATCAAAGAACACAGTTTCATGGAAATTCGTCAGAATTAAAGTAAGTTTCTTTGTTACCTACACTAGAAGACCTTACCCTAACCTAAACAAGCAACCTATGCAACTCATTTGGTACCACCAGATACATGTAGCCAATATTAATCTAGTCAGCTGCATGTATGTCAGACAGCATGACATATCGTCCACAATGTTAATCTTTATGTTACATCGTCATTTAGTTAGTAGTATAACTATTAGCACAGTTGATTCCAGGGCAGACCAAACGCAAAGAGAGAACCGCCATTTGTACGTCACCAATCTTTTTCCATTTGATGTGAACTCGTCACCACAGGTAATTTTTGCACTTATGATACTAATGATGTTGATACCGAACTTAGATGCTTACAAACTTATCCGAGTTCGTTACGCTGACCCAATTGAATGTGTTTTCATCAATATTAACATTGTTCTATAACTGATTTAGTTTTCAAGAGAAAAAGTGCAATTGGTTGTAGAAAAACGCGTCTTTCTTTGGTGTGAACAATTAAATGTTATTGAATTTGATGACAATTTTTTTTTACCTTGAGATCAGTGCAATGTAGGTACGATTTGCCTATAGTCTAAAGTCCAATTGACAAAGGCTATTAACTTTAAAGAATAGCTTACTAGCATGTTGATAACGTTGATAATGTTTTCCGAAGTCAAATATATTTTGATATGGAATGTGATATTTGAAGTTAAGGATATTATTACCATTTCTGTTTTATAATGCACTTGCTTTTTATTAAAAATGTAGTATTTGTATTAGAAGTAGTAGTATTATAATTAGTAGTAGTAGTGGTAGTATAAGTAGTATAAGTAGTAGTAGTAGTAGTAGTATAAGTAGTGGTAGTAGTAGTAGTAGTAGAAGTAGTAATAGTATTGGTAGTGGTAGTAGTAGAAGTAGTAGTAGTGGTAGTAGAAGAAGAGAGCGGGGATAATTCGCACAGACAGACAGATTATTTATTCAATTAATTTTCACCTCAACATGTGATAATGTGAACGAGTTAAAGTAAAAGTGTTCAAACATGAGCAAGTTATAAGGCGTTGTGAGAGACATAAACATTTTCGAACCATCCCTGTGAAACCAGCGTTTGTTCGGTGTAGCTTACCTGTGGGAATAAATAACTGGGCGATGATCCTGAACTCTTTTATTCATTGGCACATGGTTACAGTAGTATATTGAATGTTGTAGCAGTTGAAGCTGAATAAGCAAAACGTAGATTAGATGCAGAAGTAGCAGTAGACTAGTAGATATATCAGAAGTAGAAATTGCAGGTTGAAATTGTAGATTGGATGGACAGATTGGAATTGAAGTGTGCTATTGTAGATTGCAGGTTCAAGCTGTACAAAGAAAACAAAACATTATTTAGTAAAATTATCCAGCAGGACATTTTCCAAATTACTGTTAAACTACCACATAAGCTTAATAATTACTTAACAACATCAAATATAATGAATTACTTTGCATAAACATTGAGTAAAATCAATTACTTTACCGTGCCACGAAAATAGGTGACACTAAAACACGTGTTCTTCGAGGTGAGGTTTACTGAGTGAAGATTTACCATTAAAATTTATATTACTGCACACAATTACTTGAAATAATTACAAATAATGAGAAAAAACAATGCTTACAAATTTTTTGGCCCATTATTGCCCACAAAGTTAGTTAAGATGAAAGAAGTCAGTCCACCGCAGCAGACGAATCTAGAGCCGCAGCCCAAAACTTTACCGCAGTAATTATTTAGAGTTACTTCCCTTAGCGTAACTTCCGCTCAGGACAATCAAGAGCAAAAAATTGAGCGAAGCGCTCGTAAAATATGTCATAAAGGCCTATAAATCCTTACACACCGGCCCCATAAATGTGCAGTTATTTTGTTAAAATTAACAAACATTTACCTCAAATTATTTCTTATTCTTTACCATAGAACATTACAAAATAAAATATATGAGAAAGATATTCAAACAACCTCATTTGAACAAAAAAACAAACAATATTCATATAAAAATAGCACCATTATTAATGCAATGAATAATACTGAAGTAAACACTACACTTCTCTATTTTCAAAAGTCACATAATCAATCTCATTGCTGGTTGGTTTTACTAGAAGTCATTCTTTGGCAAGTCACAGAGTCACTGACTCCAGTAGGCACAGTTTATGTATGGGTCTGGTAAGGATTGTCCCCCTTGATCTGATCATCACAGATCGCACTAGTCCGTCCCTCCCTGGAAATGTTTTTTCCACTCGGGCAAGTGGCCACATTTTTCTCGGTGTATTCTCATCTGTAATGAGAACAATGTCACCTACACAAAGATTATATGTAGGCTTCAGCCACTTTTGTCTCAGCTGCAAAGTTGGAAGGTATTCCCGGACCCAACGTTTCCAGAAAACGTCGGACAGGAATTGCACGTGTCTCCATCGTTGTCGGTACACATCTGCGTGATGAAAGTCACCTGGAGGCGTCGACTCGCTTTGCCGCAGCAGCAGCAAATGGTTGGGTGTGAGGGCTTCAGCATCCCGGACATTGTCCGATACGGTGGTGATCGGTCGGCTATTGATTATAGCCTCTACTTCACAAAAGAGTGTGTGAAGACACTCATCCGTAAGTCCATTTTCCCTAACCAGCAATCCATTTAGCACCTTTCGCACAGTCCTTATCTGGCGCTCCCACACGCCTCCCATGTGGGATGCCTTTGGAGGATTAAACTCCCACTGAATGTCTTTCCGAGTAAGAAAAGTGTCAATTTGTTCAAGGTTCCATGCCTGCATAGCCTCCTTCAGTTCTCTGAATGCTCCTTTAAAATTAGAACCATTATCTGACCTAATTTTCTCAGGTTGGCCCCTGCGGCTCACAAATCGACGAAGCGCGTCGATGAAGGAGTCTGTACTCATTGTATCCAATTTCTCAATGTGAACTGCCCTGGTTGTTAAGCATGTGAAGATACAGCCATAACGCTTCACAATACTTCGAGCCCTCTTCACTTCGAAAGGTCCAAAACAGTCTACACCGATGAAAGTGAATGGTGGTCGATGTGACGTAACTCGATCTGTAGGCAGTTCAGCCATTTGTTGAACACTCTTAGAGCCCTGCATTTTGCGACAGTAAACACATTTTCGAAACATGGATTTCAACATGACTCTGGCTCCGATTATCCAGAATCTTTGTCGTAGATGTGATAGCACATGCTCAGTCCCTGAATGTCCAAGGATTTCATGAGTGTGGCAAGCAATCAGTCGGTCAACGTGATGATCTTTAGGAAGTATCATCGGGTGCTTAGCTTGCTCACTGATTGGTGCGTTGGACAGTCGGCCCCCGATGCACAGAATTCCCTCTGAATTTATGATTGGCTCCAACTTGTACAGAAAACTAGACCTTTTTACTGGTTGACCTAGTTTCAGTTCTCTAATTTCTGATGGGAAGTGGCATTTCTGCACATATTTCACAATTTCCAGTTCAGCATTCCTGAGTTCATCCACTGACAAGGGCTTTGTAGTTATATTGATCATCACGTTGACCGACTGATTGCTTGCCACACTCATGAAATCCTTGGACATTCAGGGACTGAGCATGTGCTATCACATCTACGACAAAGATTCTGGATAATCGGAGCCAGAGTCATGTTGAAATCCATGTTTCGAAAATGTGTTTACTGTCGCAAAATGCAGGGCTCTAAGAGTGTTCAACAAATGGCTGAACTGCCTACAGATCGAGTTACGTCACATCGACCACCATTCACTTTCATCGGTGTAGACTGTTTTGGACCTTTCGAAGTGAAGAGGGCTCGAAGTATTGTGAAGCGTTATGGCTGTATCTTCACATGCTTAACAACCAGGGCAGTTCACATTGAGAAATTGGATACAATGAGTACAGACTCCTTCATCGACGCGCTTCGTCGATTTGTGAGCCGCAGGGGCCAACCTGAGAAAATTAGGTCAGATAATGGTTCTAATTTTAAAGGAGCATTCAGAGAACTGAAGGAGGCTATGCAGGCATGGAACCTTGAACAAATTGACACTTTTCTTACTCGGAAAGACATTCAGTGGGAGTTTAATCCTCCAAAGGCATCCCACATGGGAGGCGTGTGGGAGCGCCAGATAAGGACTGTGCGAAAGGTGCTAAATGGATTGCTGGTTAGGGAAAATGGACTTACGGATGAGTGTCTTCACACACTCTTTTGTGAAGTAGAGGCTATAATCAATAGCCGACCGATCACCACCGTATCGGACAATGTCCGGGATGCTGAAGCCCTCACACCCAACCATTTGCTGCTGCTGCGGCAAAGCGAGTCGACGCCTCCAGGTGACTTTCATCACGCAGATGTGTACCGACAACGATGGAGACACGTGCAATTCCTGTCCGACGTTTTCTGGAAACGTTGGGTCCGGGAATACCTTCCAACTTTGCAGCTGAGACAAAAGTGGCTGAAGCCTACATATAATCTTTGTGTAGGTGACATTGTTCTCATTACAGATGAGAATACACCGAGAAAAATGTGGCCACTTGCCCGAGTGGAAAAAACATTTCCAGGGAGGGACGGACTAGTGCGATCTGTGATGATCAGATCAAGGGGGACAATCCTAACCAGACCCATACATAAACTGTGCCTACTGGAGTCAGTGACTCTGTGACTTGCCAAAGAATGACTTCTAGTAAAACCAACCAGCAATGAGATTGATTATGTGACTTTTGAAAATAGAGAAGTGTAGTGTTTACTTCAGTATTATTCATTGCATTAATAATGGTGCTATTTTTATATGAATATTGTTTGTTTTTTTGTTCAAATGAGGTTGTTTGAATATCTTTCTCATATATTTTATTTTGTAATGTTCTATGGTAAAGAATAAGAAATAATTTGAGGTAAATGTTTGTTAATTTTAACAAAATAACTGCACATTTATGGGGCCGGTGTGTAAGGATTTATAGGCCTTTATGACATATTTTACGAGCGCTTCGCTCAATTTTTTGCTCTTGATTGTCCTGAGCGGAAGTTACGCTAAGGGAAGTAACTCTAAATAATTACTGCGGTAAAGTTTTGGGCTGCGGCTCTAGATTCGTCTGCTGCGGTGGACTGACTTCTTTCATCTTAACTAACTTTGTGGGCAATAATGGGCCAAAAAATTTGTAAGCATTGTTTTTTCTCATTATTTGTAATTATTTCAAGTAATTGTGTGCAGTAATATAAATTTTAATGGTAAATCTTCACTCAGTAAACCTCACCTCGAAGAACACGTGTTTTAGTGTCACCTATTTTCGTGGCACGGTAAAGTAATTGATTTTACTCAATGTTTATGCAAAGTAATTCATTATATTTGATGTTGTTAAGTAATTATTAAGCTTATGTGGTAGTTTAACAGTAATTTGGAAAATGTCCTGCTGGATAATTTTACTAAATAATGTTTTGTTTTCTTTGTACAGCTTGAACCTGCAATCTACAATAGCACACTTCAATTCCAATCTGTCCATCCAATCTACAATTTCAACCTGCAATTTCTACTTCTGATATATCTACTAGTCTACTGCTACTTCTGCATCTAATCTACGTTTTGCTTATTCAGCTTCAACTGCTACAACATTCAATATACTACTGTAACCATGTGCCAATGAATAAAAGAGTTCAGGATCATCGCCCAGTTATTTATTCCCACAGGTAAGCTACACCGAACAAACGCTGGTTTCACAGGGATGGTTCGAAAATGTTTATGTCTCTCACAACGCCTTATAACTTGCTCATGTTTGAACACTTTTACTTTAACTCGTTCACATTATCACATGTTGAGGTGAAAATTAATTGAATAAATAATCTGTCTGTCTGTGCGAATTATCCCCGCTCTCTTCTTCTACTACCACTACTACTACTTCTACTACTACCACTACCAATACTATTACTACTTCTACTACTACTACTACTTCCACTACTTATACTTCTACTACTACTACTACTTATACTACTTATACTACCACTACTACTACTAATTATAATACTACTACTTCTAATACAAATACTACATTTTTAATAAAAAGCAAGTGCATTATAAAACAGAAATGGTAATAATATCCTTAACTTCAAATATCACATTCGATATCAAAATATATTTGACTTCGGAAAACATTATCAACGTTATCAACATGCTAGTAAGCTTTTCTTTAAAGTAAATAGCCTTTGTCAATTGGACTTTAGACTATAGGCAAATCGTACCTACATTGCACTGATCTCAAGGTAAAAAAAAATTGTCATCAAATTCAATAACATTTAATTGTTCACACCAAAGAAAGACGCGTTTTTCTACAACCAATTGCACTTTTTCTCTTGAAAACTAAATCAGTTATAGAACAATGTTAATATTGATGAAAACACATTCAATTGGGTCAGCGTAACGAACTCGGATAAGTTTGTAAGCATCTAAGTTCGGTATCAACATCATTAGTATCATAAGTGCAAAAATTACCTGTGGTGACGAGTTCACATCAAATGGAAAAAGATTGGTGACGTACAAATGGCGGTTCTCTCTTTGCGTTTGGTCTGCCCTGGAATCAACTGTGCTAATAGTTATACTACTAACTAAATGACGATGTAACATAAAGATTAACATTGTGGACGATATGTCATGCTGTCTGACATACATGCAGCTGACTAGATTAATATTGGCTACATGTATCTGGTGGTACCAAATGAGTTGCATAGGTTGCTTGTTTAGGTTAGGGTAAGGTCTTCTAGTGTAGGTAACAAAGAAACTTACTTTAATTCTCACGAATTTCCATGAAACTGTGTTCTTTGATTACATTTGACAACCTGACTTTTGGTGTAAAATAAGGCATGAAAGATCTTATTTCGTAATTTAATTTTTTGCAAAATTCGATTTTAACATGATTTAACATTACAAAACAGAGAGATTTCACGTCGATTCATCAGAGTATACAAGCATGAACCAAATCGTTAAGGACCTCTCATATGCAAGATTTTAACGTTTGCGCGTAACTGTATTCACGAGAACATGATTTGGAACTATACAAAATACAATTTCACTGTATTAATATATATAAAAACGCACACAACAAAAACCGAAATGATTTATCAAACTGAATTTCATATATTATTCTATACAACTAGTACAATGCATATCTGAATGATCTTCTATACCACAATCCGCTTTAGAGGTTTGATTAGTCGTTCAACGTTGGAGGAAATGCATGTCCTGACTGTATATAATATCAGCCAATTATCTGAAATGAAATTATGAATTGTTGGACATGATAATAAATAATTGTTAACAATAGCGTATTAGTATTCGCTAATTATAGGGTTCGACTTTCAGAACCTTATCGTTCATGTAATACAACCGCATACACTTCACTTGCATTGCAAACTAAACCCAAGCAGTCGACATTTTTGATCATGTTAAACATCATTATTTCATCCCTGTAAAGTTTGATTTTGGAAACTTAAACTAAAAAATTTACAACAAACCCCAATTATAATAGTTATTGAAATTGTGTATATTTTGATTTACTACTTACCATCGGTTTGTTCTGGCGAGGTACTGCAATGAATGACATATTACACATCAGTAAGGCTACCTATGCGACTCACCGGTCAATCTTATGTCATTGCAATTGCTATTTTAGTCCCTGATGAAAAGTGACTTATACATTCTATCAACATATCTGTTCGAACTTCAACTATGGCCATAAAAAAGGTCATTATTGAAATTGTTCCAATACACTTACCAAATCAATATCAAAAGTATAGGGTGGAAAAGGGTTGTACTGAAATTGTTCCTATCAAGATACCAATGCCAAATTCAACAGTCTGTGTTGGAAAAAGGTCATTATGAAATTGTGTCCTTCAAAATATCAATTTAAAATTCAACTATCAATGATGGAAAGGGTCATCATGTAACTTTTTCCATCAAGATACCAATGCCAAATTCAACAGTCTATGTTGGAAAAAGGTCATTATGAAATTGTGTCCTTCAAAATATCAATTTAAAATTCAACAATCAATGATGGAAAGGGTCATCATATAACTTTTTCCATCAAGAAATCAATGCAAAATTCAACAGTCTATTATGGAAAAGGGTCGTTATGAAATTGTGTCCATAAAAATATCAATGCAAAATTCAACAGCCTAGGATGGAAAAAGGTCCCTTGCCATTGTTAACGCTATACCATTAGCAACACAATGTATAGGTTACCCTGATGGCCACTATGTTGTGAAACCGGTTGGTTATTAAGTAATTCTACCTAAACTAAATCATATATTTACGACACTTCCAAACCCAAAGTGAAAATTTATTTAAAGAACTCAAAAAGCTCTGTTTTAATTT